>VWZY01008965.1:357359-386432 GCA_013399075.1 Chloroceryle aenea
AGTCCAGTGGCTTCCTGGTCTGAATAAGAAGCAGCAGGTCCGGCAGGAGCAGAGAAGTGATCGTGCTCCTGCATTGGGCACTGGTGAGGCTTCACTGGGTTCAGTTCTGGGTGTCACACTATAAAAATATACATTGAGGTGGTGGAGCACGGGCAACCAAGCTGGTAAAGGGTCTGGAGAAAATGTCTTATAAGGAACAACCGAAGGACCTGGGGTTGTTTAGTCTGAAGAAGAGGAGGCTGAGAGGAGACCTTATCACTCTCTGCAACTACCTGAAAGGATGGTGTAGTGCCGTGGGGGTTGGTCTCTTCTCTCAAGTGGCNGCTCAGGGAGGTGGTGGAATCACCATCCCTGGAGGCATTTAAAAAATGTCTACATGTGGCAGGACATGGTTTAGTGTTCTGATAATGTTTAGTAGACAGTTGGACTCGATGATCTTGATGGTCGTTTGCAACCCTAATGATTCTATTCTATGCAGATAAAACAAGCAAATGGTGAGACATGAGGTTGCTATGAAAGATGCCAGTGAGAAAAGCCAGATCCTGCCGTCATGGTGCAAAAAGAAAGTAGTTCATCTTCATAAGACTTTGACAGTAAAATATTTCCCTCAGGACTTCTTTAAAAAGTAGAATACAAGTTCAAAGAAAGTTCTCAGTGAGGTTACTTGGGAGTGATTGATTCTTCACGAGTGATTTAATGTTACTAAAACTTAGTTAAGAATAGACTAACAAGGACACAAGTCAATTGTGCAAATATTTAAGGGAGAAATGAAGTTTCAAGAGGAATTATTTAGGACATTGCGCAAGAGATTTAAGTAGAAGTAATTAAGGAGTAGTAATTGCACGTATTATATAGTGACAAGTTTTACAAAGGGAGAAAGCAAGCTGTAGAATAAAGAGAAATGAAGGGTTCTCAGTGCAGTCTGAGAAATAACAACTCATCTGAATTAGGCATATACAGACTTTTTTTAACAAATTAAGAAATTGAGAAGGAAAATAATGCATGGTGCAGACATCAGTAACAGTGTCACTATTTCTTTATGCATTTTTATATTCACTTGCTATCCATGCCTAGGAAAGGACAGAAAAAAATATGTATGTGACAAATAGAAACAGAACAGCATTTGTTTCTGTTTCTTTTCTCAAAGGCTGAATTTATTTCAGGCCCTCTAACAGGCAGCAATGGTGTTAATCCTGAGTGATTTCAAAAGAAAAGTGAAATGGGGATTTGTCTTAAGTATTTCCTCTCCTCTGCATGCTATTTAAGAGAAGTTCTGGGATTTATGTTTGTAAGGGTCCAAACTGAGATTCTTGCTCAACTCTTTTACTGGGAATCATAATTTACACTTCTTTTTATAGAGTCACCTTCTTTTAAAATATTTTTGCAGCGTTCATGATTTTCTTATACCCACATGGTGCCAGTCCTGAGCACTGGTGAAGTATTAGAGGGGTGTCAGAGCTTGGGAGCTAGACTTAAGCTTTGAGTGAGCTGGGTAGGGACACAAGCCATTCTAAGACATCTTTTTTGTAGCTGTTAATTCAGATACAATATTAACTGCACACAAAGCTGTGTCACTGCTTGCTGGAGCTAAATTCTAGCCCTTCTTATCTGCTACTGCCAAAGGTCAGTAAAAGGCAAGAGTCTGTTTTACCTGACAGTTATAGACACATGGTTGTACAGACTCTTCCCCGTTTCATTTGGGATTGTGTCTGTCCTAATATACAGTTCTTTCTGGATCATCAAGATAGTAAATTATACTTTTTAAATGGGGCATCAGAACTACATCTCAGTTCCTTTCTTCATCTTTCTGTAAGTTTTCAGTTCAGGTTCCAGAGCTCTATTGTAACGAACATGTGGGCAATTTGGCCAAGCCATGCCAGGAGGTGTCCACAATATGATGAGCTGAATCTCTTTCTGATCTCCCTCCTTGACAGCATTGCAGAGATCTGCTTAGACTTTGCCAGGTACTTACATGAACCTACCTCACATAAGCACCAAGACAGGTCAAGACCTTGACATTTTGCCCAGAACTGGTGTGTACACTCTGGGTGTTAGCTGTGACGCTTTCTTTCTGCCTCAGTTTCTGAGGGTTAGTTTTTTCCAACTGAATGGAGAATTTGTGCCTCAGGACAGCTCTAGGACCTATTTTGCCAGCATCGTTCTCTCCATTAGGAATACAGGATACCACTTTTTATTAACAGCTAGACTGTACAAGTCCTTGCTACTCTTACTACCTAACCAGTAAACCCGCACTTTTTTTGCCTTATTTCACATAGGAGAGAAAGGGATGGAATAAACTGCATCGACAAAAGCACTGTTTTTTCTTGAATTAACAGCACCCACTAGGCACTTTTGCCCACTTGGTGCACTGACAAGCTGCGTGAGGAACAGGCAGGTGGATGAGGATTTTGAGGGTATTTGACTGCATGAAGTGCATAAGCTATATTTGGAGATTCAAATCAATAACACAGATAGGGCACTTGGGCATTTTTATCATAGCAAATGACAAAGCCATCTGGAGTCTTCCTCCACTGACACCACCAGATTTCTGATCGGTAGAAAATGCCTGCTCAAAAAAAAAATGCTTTCCAGGACTTCCCTAAGGCAAAATATAAATTGTTCTGAAACAACTTACATTGTATTTCCCTGGGTTAAATTGAGGGAATCTTAATTTCTTTTTTTTGTAGTTTTGCCATTGACTTCTATGTCAGTGACCTCTGTCACAGTGTGTCTTCTCACTTTATGTATGTATCTGGCACATGCATGAAATAGGAAAGAAGTCAGGAATAAGAATGGCGTTGCCTACAGAGAAGGGGGAGAAAAAATGTTAGATCAGAAAATATAATAAAATAAAACTTAGTTTGCAGAGAAGTAGTTGATTTTTTTTCAAATTGTAGGTGAAAAAAAACCCAGTTGTTTTGGAAAAATTACCTCAATTGTGCAGTCACTTTTGGCTATTGCTTTTCTGGTTTGTTTCTGCCGACAGCAGACAGTGCAGGGTGCATCACAGAGATGTAATGGATTATCTTCTTTAGCAATTATTATTAAATTACTGCAAATGTGATTTTATTTTTCATTTTCTTTGAAGTAATTTGAAAATTGTGATACAAACCCTAAAAGTTTAGTGTCAGAGTAGAATAGAGGTTTTGAGTGCTTCAGGGTATGCAGAGCTCAAAGGAAAAACAAGGATGGGACTTCAGCCCCCTGTTAGGATTTATGAAGCAACAATACAACCCGCTATTCACACTGCAATCCTGTTTGTCCTGGAGCTTTATGTATTTTATTCATCTGGTTTTGAAGGAACCTCTTGCTCTGTAATATCTTTGTTTCAGTGCTGATTATTTTCTCAGCTCTTAAAATTTAGAATTATCCCAGAAGATGTTATCTTTTTTAAGGCAGAGGCTGTATTTGTTAATTAAGCTGCTGTTTACAAAGGGTTTAGCCTTCCTCTGCTAAGTTACACAGAGACTCAGAGAATGACAGTGTAGCAGCAGTAGTAACTTTCCCACATTTCTTACTGGTTTTAATTTAGTCAAGAGGCAGCTAGTAATTGATACAGGTTACAGGGATGAAAGGCTGATTTCTTCTCTGGATTTTTTTCTAATCCTCCTGTACTGATAATCAGACTTGCCTTATGTGTGTGTACACTTAATATATAAACATTTTGCTTTGTAGCTCTAAAGGCTTTTTCTAACAATTTGCTAAGGTGGTAGGATTTTTCAAGACGTAAGGATAGCTCAATATTAAACATTAAGGTACATTTTTTAGTCCTTCACTATGTGGGGTTCTAAATGCATGTAAGAGAAAAACACAAGATGAAGGTAGAAATAAGAAAACAGAGTTAGAGCTACTAGGCAAATTAAACAATTTTTTCCTTTTCCTTTTTTTTTTTTTTTTTTTTTTTTACATTGAAGAAGAGGAAGAAAGCCACTTGGATTTGAAAATGTACAGGAAATTAATTTTGGGAGAAGAAAGGAAGTTATTTATAGAGGAGGAAAGATGGCATTAGTTAATACAAATTTCCTTTGATCATTTTTTTTTTAGTCAAGATGGTTTAAAATGAGAAATAGGGAAAAGACAACAGCAGCTGGAACTATCATATGTTCAGGAGCCATCAATCTGCTTCACTCTAGGACAAAGGGTGGAAAAAATACCTGTATGTCTAATGCTAAGAGGAACTGATGACATGATTCAATCTGAGGCAATAGTCACCTAAAAAGAAAATTTGATGTCATTTAGGAAGATGTGATTTTATCTTTTCAGCCTTTCAGATTTTTATAGCTTAAATTTATTTGCAAGCATACACAATTGAAGATTTAAGACAGTAATTTAAATTGGATTCACTTCTTTTAAAGGAAGTAAACTTCCTTAATTTTGGGTTAATGAAATGACTACAGAATTAAAACAAAAAATATAATTCAGTGTAAAACTGTGGTTTTTCTCTGTTTGCTCAATTACAAGTACATTCAAGCTATAAAGTTTTTGCAGAGTAGTTAAAGTGAAAAAAGGTATTCCCAAGGTACGCTTTGATTTTTCCTTCTGGCCTGGCCTATGGACAGAAATCAGTGATTTTTGATCAATTAATAATAACAGAAGCTTTTATTTCAGGATTTCAGAATTACAAGTCTGCTAGAAACCTTACTCTGTGTTTATTTGATACAAATGAGATGGGCATTTAGGTCAGATATTCTTCATGTGCACTTAAGGTTATAGCTGTGCCAAGGCAGTCTGAGTTAGAAGTGAAAGGATAATCCAGCGCTTTTGCTTACAAAACATGACACTGTAATATGACAGAAGACATAATCTTTAGAAAAAAAAATAAAATCTGATGTTTGCTCCATTCTCCTTTATTCAAACAAGTGCTAAACTCATATATGAAAGCCTGAGATAGGACTAGTTAGCCTGAAAGTTTGGGATTTTTGCCTGCCATGTCAGTTGTCCTAATAAAATGGTTTACTTCATGTTTCACCTACTTCATATTTTAAAATATATTTCTGCCATGTTAATCCCACTCTTGTTTTCACACTATGACTGTCAAACTGCCAAGAGCTCTTTTTTTTCTGCTAGGGAGGGTCTACTAAAGTGCATCTCTTTCCATGGCCATTGCAAATCTTGTCTCAAGAAATGGTGAAACAGGCTCTTCACAAGAAAAGACAGAACTATTGTGCCAATCAAGAGAGAAGCCAGCACGAACTCATCATATGAGCTATCCATGCTCTGCTCTTGTAAAGCCACAGCTGATTTACCCCTCCTATTAAACTGTAGTTTTGAATGATTGGTATGGAACAAGATCTTTTTTAACAGTTGGAGACCCTCATTAGATGTATTGTGTCATATCAGGAGTCAGGGGATGGCAGTTGAGAAGTTGAAGATGTGATCTGGCTTGAAGAGTGCTCAGATGAATCTTTCTGATCACTTGATGACATAACAGTGCCACTGCAGATGGAGAATTGGGACAACTGTGGAATTTGGAGTGCCCTGGGTTTTTTTTCCACAGCAAGGAAAGATGAAGTGGGAAAATGTTATCTGCAGAGGGAAGAAGAAAAGCAACACCCAAGAACAAGAACTAAGATCTCTACTTGGAATTCAGAAGGCTGTAATTTAAATTTCCTCTAACAGGCCTCTGATTATGAAAAGTGTTCTTCTGATTATGAAAAGCTTCTGTTCATGAAAAGTGGCTTTGTATTAGTTCTAAAAGATCCCAGAGCAACTATTCTGCCTTGAGTTTTCCCTTCTGAATCACTAAAGTATTTTTTTGATTTTCTTTCTTGACCTCCTCCTTCCACTCACTTGTTGAAACATGTATTTAGCCACATTCAAAGGCATAGTGAGGAAGCAGTTTTCTGTCCATATGGCCACAGAAATACTGCAAAGTGCCTTCCTTAGAGTTTGGGAGGAGTCAGCTGATGATAGAAGGTTGTTGGCTGAGGGCTGGGTAATATGCCAGTATTGCTAGCAGGGTACAAGGAGCAACTCAAAGGTGCAGTGACAATTTTATCTGACTTTTCTTTTTTTGATTCATCACATGTGCTTCAGGATACTCCGGTTCTGTTAAACAATCACATGACAGTCAGCATGGATTCTTTCCCTGGCAGGTGAATGTCAGACTGAGCCTGTTTCAAATGCAAACAACGCTGCTGTGATCTGTGCCTTTGTTGTTTTGAGGTGTGCAGAAAGCCACAGCACTTGTGACTACACCCTGTCCTGTCTGGGCAGCTCAAAGGGGAGCAGAACTGGACAGATGCAGCCTCCTCTCTGTTGCCTTTGTAGGCTGTTACCTACCATCAGGGCTCCTCAAACAGTGCTCTTTGCAGCTGCTGCTGACCTCAGCTTTCAAAATTATCTCTGACATGGTCCATGGTTAGACAATACACTGCTGGGATGAGTTATAAAGCCTGACATTGCACAGGACTCTCCCTGTACTGTATTTCCGTGCTTAAAATAGTGAAGGTCATTGTGCTGTGCCTCAGCAGTTGAACTGGTAAGATCTTAAAGACTGACACCCAGCCACTTTCTGGTTTTTTAGCCATGTTTCCTTTTTCCTCAGAAACAAAACCTGTTGACTTTCAAGTTACAGTGGTGAATATTGAGAAGGGAAGAGCTTGATTACAGTTAAGATCCTCATTGCTTAGACCAGTATTTAAGGCTACATCTTTCTCATTCTTAATTTTTAGGAGACTGTTCCATTTAATGTTATCTGTAATCCTTGACTGAAGTTTTAGTGTCGTCCCAGATCAATAGAGAGGGGCTTTCAAGTGGTCAGTGTAAATTATAAATCCTGCATTAGCAATATGGTACTCTGTCCTAGGAAAGTACCAGTTAGTTTTGCTGCCATTTAATGGCATTCTTATTTTGCCCACTGAATCTCATCTATCTAAATCCCATGTTCATTTTAAATCAGACATACTTTGGGGAGCTTAGCAATAACTGTAATTGTTCACATAGTAGTAACAATATGTAGCAGTCTGAGTAGTGCATCTTTTGGTGCTGTATAGTGTTAATGACAGCAATAATAAGCGTTGCATTTGACCACATCATTTGTCTTGAAGAATCATTGTGGATAACAAAAAAACAGATTTGTTGTGCTAGAACTGGTTGCTCACATGCACAAGCACAGTTTTCCTTCCCAATAGACAAGTTATTTATTGGTAGGACACTGGCAGCTTCTCCTGTCACAGGGATATGTTGTGATAATGCCTGTGGAAAGCCTCATGTTTTTAGACACATACAGTGAATAAAAATACACAATTACAATGGGAAATATAAACACAACTGCCTGTGTAAAAGTCTGGCTTCATCAGTTCCAAACATTTTAAGATGCCTGTGTTTTCATTTGCATCCTGTCACTGTATTGCCTATGAGCTGTCAGGTAGACTGGTCGCCCAAAATGCTGATCAAAATTACTGATATTTCAATATGCCCCTTTTTGTGCTTTCTGATTGTATCCTCTGTTATTAACACAAGTTTCTACTTAGTTATAAGCCAAGCACTAAGTGACATATGCTGGTAAGATACCTGTTCCATAGTTTTTCATGACTATCTTTCCTGCATGTTCTTTTAAAGCTTCTCATACTAGTGTGGTTTCTGAGTAACTGTAATGTTGCTTTAGGAATAACCTTACAGCTGCTCAGAAGTTATCAAAAAACTTTCCACCCACCAGCATTAGCTTATGACTAAGACTGGTTAATAGATTGGCTCAGATCTTGAGTAGCTACCAGAAGATGGAATATCTGGAATATCATTCAGTAATCTGAACATTAAAGAGAGTTTGCAGAGGTGTGATGGGAGAGATGGGAAATACTGTTATTTTAAGAATCCTATTCTGTCCATACTGCTGCAGGAAATGCTTCTGGCTCTTCCATCATAATAAGCTTTATGAAACACCCTTAGAAACAGTCAGCTCTCCCCAGAATTAGCAGTGCCACTTAGGGGTTAAAATCAATAGGATTTTACTGGCTAGAATCCAGTTTCTATGCATTGCTCAGGAAAATGAAAGGGTGAGACGTTATATCAGATTAAGCTGAGTCAAAGTAGATTGAGGCTTAAGAGGTTTTTCCATCAGAATGTAAAATATTAAAGATAGGCAATTTTATGTTATTCTTGCATTATTTAATTTCTATTTTCTTGATTCAATATTAAGCTGAATTCTAACAATTTCTGTTGTTTACTGCACCAGCACTCGCATTTAGCCAAGAGAATACTGAGAAGCTAAGATATTTCTGTGTCTGCTTAAATTCCAGATTTTATTTTGTACTTTTTATTTGTTTTCATTCCTAGAACATGGACATTCATATTTATGACTTTTGTTTTTCAGCGACTCCCAGATGGCTCTGCCCCAAGTGCACATGCTGAATTTTATCTTCTGCCGGATCCTTATGAGGTCAGTCGAAGGAAGACAAGAACAGCTCCAAAAAGCTCTGACCCTACTTACAATGAAATTGTGAGTACTCTTCACTCTCCTCCACCATTTCTTACTTGTTTGATTTTCTTTGCCAACCCTTGAAATAACAATACTGGATTTAGAGCTGTTTCAATGAGTACAGTCAAAAAGGAGTCGAAACATACCGTGAACTGAAGCACAAATGGGGACAGTCTTCTTTTGCATCTTTCTCAGAAGTGAAGCAATCTCTCTGTTCAGGAAAGCAGTTGGATTATTCATGCTGCTCTATTTTACACCATAACCCCAGTTTCACATTAGTCAAATGAGACCAAGCACTATTACACCAAAACCTAAACGATTTTGAATGCAGATTTGAACAGTAACATAAAAAGTCCTAATTGAATGGATGCTGTTACTCAAGCTCACCTTTGAAAGCAGACAACCAAATAGGTTGTCACTGTCCTAAAATGATCACACACACGATTATAAAAAGCCAAGTTCATTTTCTGTCAAAATGCTAGAATTTCACAGCCATATAGAATTATTTCACTGCTAAAATGCTCACATCTCTGGCGAGAAAAGAAAGATTTGTATGGAGAAATGTTAATGGCAGAATAGGATGTGGCATAAACTATACTCTTTTGTAAGGGCAGAGGAGATTCAAACAGTAGATGGGATTGCAGATTATAATTATGACATGTAACAAATCTTCTCAAGATCTGAAAGCAATTTACAAATGCTCCCTGAGCAGGCTTTAAAGTAGAAGGCATGGAAAGTATTACCACTCCACCCTGTTTCATAGATAAGATACGATGAAGCTTAAATTAGCCAGCTGAGACTAAGAGTTCTTATCTCCTAGTTTCCCAGTCCTGAAGTTTTAATATTTTTCTTTTTCTTTTCTTACATCTATTTGATTACAAAAGTTACCTACCTACAGTGATGACTTCTAGTGCTTCTCTAAGTAGGCTGCTCGAGTAGCGTTGCTGCCAACAGCAGAGACAGATTTCCCTCACTATGGTACTGCAGTGGAATAACAAGAGAAATAGGCTTTTTTTTTTATATGCTTTTTTTTGCAATCAAAGAGACAGTTGAATGAGTCTACTTGACCCATCTAAAGAAATGTGTTTACATTTGAAAGGTATTTAAAGCAAAGAAATATGACTATATAGTTGCATTCATTGTAAAGTATCCAAAATGGACTACAGACAGGACCTAGCTGGCAACACTGCAAGACAGTTATCTTTCTAATCATTATTAGATCAAGTTGAACACAAGAAAATCCAAAATCCTGTCTGCAGCCAGACAGTAGTCACTGGGAAGGGATTTAAGTCTGGTTAAGGACCATTCCACTGCTGTTAAGAACAATTCCATGAAAACGTTAATATCCATTACTTAAAACTTATAACCGTCTTCACAGATGCTCAATCTTTTTCATCAGGAACTGCTAATCACAGTGGGGACATATGGTTCCATTGAACTTAGACATTTCAAACCTGATACTTATGGTGTTAGCAGCTCTGCTCTTCCATATGTGATATCATTCTGTATGCATTTTCTGTCCAAGGCTGGTAGACTGAGGCAGAAGCCGCCCCAGGGAAGAAAACCTACTAAAAATATAAGTCAGCTGTCTTTTAAGTTAGTTACTCTCCAAAACACTGTGTACAGAAATATATTAGCCTTTTTTATGAGTTCATAAGTTTTTATTAAAGCCAAGTGGCTGGAGGGAACCTGAATATTAATTTCTCTCTGTGTTCAAGACTGAGAAAAGTCTAATGTGTGCTTCTCTTGGGTATTTTTGTTTTTAGTTTTCTGCTTTTATTGCTTCTGACTGCCTACAGCAAATTATCAGCCTTGCAAAAGCACATTTTATTTTTGATTTTTAATCATGTGTGTGAGAGTAAAGATGTGAAGGTCCAAGAGGACTGACAATAGAAGGAACTATGCGAAATGTTTTGGAGTTGCTTTTAGCAAGCACTCCTGTTTTCTCTTTTTCCTTTATTTGGATTTTGGAGTTTGTTGCATTCACAGTAGTATAACATTGCACTAAAAATGGTGGTTGAGAAGAAGAGGAGAAAGAATATAGAAAAATGGAACTGTGTAAAAAGTAGAATAACATACCTGCTTATAAATCATGGTGAGGGATAAATGGGAGTTGCTTGGGAGGTTCCAGAGTACTTAGTGAAAACCAAGAAAGTTAAAATATTGAGAATTTCCCCCCCACCATGGAAGTGTTCAAAACCATGTTGGATGAGTCTTTAAGCAACCTGTCAGCCTGCTTACTGCAGGGGTGTTGGAACCCTTCTAGCCCAAACCACACTATGATTCTATCAAAATAAATCCAAATGATTCAAGTTTAAACTCTTGCCAAGAAAAGTCACAATGACCAGAAACAACTGCAGTGGGGTCTTGCTCATATGTGTAGCTTTTGCCCTGAGACACGTTTCAAGGTCTCAGTTGTCCCCATATTGCCCCTTGAGTGTCTGCAGGTACACACACCCACAAAATGAGCAAACTTCCAAGATAAGCAAAGTGTGCATTGCCATAGTGAAGACAGAATGAGAGGGAACTCTCTCCATCCTGCCCTTGCAGTGCAGCCAAATGTCAGCAAATATACCTGGGCCATACCAGTCTGTGTTATTGCAGTGGGCATTGGAGCAGAGGGGACACTGGCCTGCAACAACCAGAATAGCCCCAGCAAGCCTGATGGAGGAGGGGGAGGCGGCAGGTGCACAAGGAGCCACAGCCACTCCCTCCAGCACCATGCATCAAAACTGATTTAGACAGTTAAGAGGAAATCTAGGAACTGTGCCAAGGCTACCTAAGGAGAAGCAACTGTCCTGAATTTGCAATTAAAATGTCATTAGACTCCTGTAGGTCAACAGTGCCTCTTTTTGGAGCCAGGAGTACTTGAATTCCAGCCCTAACTGTCCCACTGATTTGCTGCATGGCCATGTATAACTCACTTCCATTTGATTTAGCTGTATAAATGGGAGGCAGATACTCTTCCTACACAATCATTTGAGGATTTAACTGTTCTGATTATGAAATTCTGGTAGGTGACATTTGTTTTATCCACATACTAATTCAGCTATCTCCAGACTTTTCTTTTGTCCCTACATTCTGGTGATATATACCTTGCTCCAGATGAATCTGCAATGCAATTTTAGAAGCAGGTTATTAGAATCATTTGAAAACCACTCAGCCAGCACTGTAAGGTCTGTCAGTGCTCAAAGCTTAAAGCCTCTTTTTGTCCAAAGAGTGAAAGTTGTTCATTACCTGAGGTCACGGCTGTTGTGATCTACCATGCTGAAGATTTCTTAGCTCTGCCAGCATACATGTACAGTTTTTGCTGGTTTAAAGCAGTAGCTGAAGATATTATCTTTAATATATTGAAAAAAAAAACAAGGCACTTTTCTCTGGTAAAATTAGTATCAGTTCAGTATAATTTATTCTGAATTATATTATCACCTACTGTACCTGTCCTCGCACTTTAGATTTTCTTCATCATTTCACTTTGATATCAAGGTGGAGATGCCTTTGGGGTGCAGAGAAGCTGGATTTTTCAAGTAACATACAATGTGGTGAAATAGGCACAGTAAACACCACAAATGAAAAGCATCAGGTATGACTTTCATGACAACTCTTCAGAACTATGATTTCCAAAGGTTTATAAATGGAAAAGAAAATGTTGCTCCCTGGTAAGAACTTTCTAGTAAAATCTAATTTTAAAAAGTGTGGGGGACAGGGTTTTTTTCCCCCCACAACCTGTGGCAGTGACTGTTCATCCCCACTGCACCAATTACTCCCCTATAGCAGAGAGCTTGGTGTTCTGCCATAGTAGTGTGTGCTGCCATAGTAGCCCGAAGTCCTGTCTGGTGCTCACTATGGCATCCCTGCAGCTTGCAGTGTGGGCAAAATGACTCTGTGGTCCCACAGGGGCAGACGAGACCAGCTAGAGTTGTCTGGGACTACCAACAATTTTATGTCTCCTGGGTCAATTTGAAGTTCAGAACCACCTCTGGGTTGCCACTCGGAGCCTTTATGAACTCTATCCCTGTCTGAAGGAGCTACAGAGAGGACTCAGCAGTTCAGCCCACAGAGACCCAAGCTAGAGGGAGCTGGGTCTGACTTTTCCTTAGCAGTGCCATGTGTATAGACTTGCATTCAAGTCGCACAGTAAATCCAAACAGGTTGCACGGCTGACGCCTTTTAGGCAGTTTCGCTTTCCCATTCTCCTGAAGTGACAGTATGTCACTGCCTTTGCTTTTTAAACAGCAGTGAGAGATTAAAATTTAAAGCATTTTCCATTGCAACTAAAATAGCAAAAACATTTCCAGCCATACAAACTTTAGCTTAGATATACTTCTCTAAACAGAGCTTACCTTTCAGGCCTGAAACTAGCTGAGAGCATTCGTTCACATTTTGTCAACCCACATGCACTTCGCTCAGCAGTTCTTGATTAATGCAGAGGCTGAAACATAGGGATCTGTTCTGAATGCAGCTCATTCTTGTTAGCCTATTATTCCAGATTGTGGGCTTTTTCAGAAAATGTGGTGGGTTTTGTTTGTTTGTTTGTTTCAGAAAATACGCCATTAACCTTTCACAATTAAGCTCAGTGTGTACTCATAGTATTAAGGAAATTTCAAGGATATTATAAAAACTGTAAGCCTTAGAAATTTTCTAAAGAGATGCTAACGAAAGATGTCTCATTTTTTGAGAAATCTTTACAGCAGTTCTTGAGTAAAAGAAGCATCTGAATTTAGTAAGTTCCACTTGCTAAATTGTGTCCAGTCTCAAGAGATGTTCCACATCTACAACTTCTCTTGAGTGGGCTGAGCTTTCTGTCATGTTTAATATTTAATGATTCTATTTAATGATACCAAATGCTTGCATTTTTTTAATGGGCACATTTGGATATAGTTAGCATTCTGGTATGTAGCAGAAGATATAATCACAATTACATTACTGAGAAAAAATTCTGAGGTACTGTGCATTGATGGGATACAACTTTATAAGACATAGGAACATGAAGTTGCTTTAAGGCACTACTAAGGAACATGTAAAAAATAATACATATTAAAAAAAAATAAAATCAAAACTGTTTGGGTTTTTTTTCCTGATTTTTTCAGAAGAGCAATGCCATTTATCAAAGTATCTGCTATGGAAAAATATTTTAAATTTATAATCTACACTTTTACAGAATTATCTATCTTACATTTTCATGCTGCTGTCCATGATGAGTACCTTCCATCTGAATCCTCCAGAAAATCAACAATATTATCATTCCCTGGTGAGCTTCATGGAAGAGCTGATATTTCTTCACATTTGAGTTCAAAACTCTGCTTAAGTTAGAGCTTCAATTTTCACAGAGAAAATGATGCATACCTATTATTTTTTTCAAGCATTGCACAACACAGGTTTCAAATTTACTTACAAGTGCTTGGTAATCAGATTTCACAAGCCTAAGATGGCACAATCTTTTTATATAAACTACATAAGGACAAATATATTTCTAATGTAAATTCTTGAAGGGAAGTGAATTTGGCTCATGATTAGTAGTTTATAATTCTGGAGGGCAGTTTAAAGCAATTATTACAAAGCTGTGATCATCATCCTGAATGCTGTAGTGAAGTGTTTTGCCTGTCAAATAGATTCACGAATTTGTATGATTTTTTCTGTTTCATTGTCTATTATTTCAGGTTGTGTATGACAAAGTCACAGAGCTCAAAGGCCATGTGCTGAAGCTTGTTGTGAAAAGCAAAGGAACATTTGTGGGAGCTGTTAACATTCAACTGAGCAGTGTCCAGTTGAATGAAGAAAAGTGGTATCCACTGGGAAACAGTGTAATTTAAATGTTGTCTAAGATAATTCAATTATTTATCTACTAATGTTTCTTTACCCCATTTCACATGGTACATTTTGTCTCAGTTGCCCTTAAGAATGTGCAGTCATCTGCTGATCATATACCTTAACTTTTCTAATCATAAGGCGATTGTCTCAAAATTGCCACCTGCAACAGATTCCTGTCAGCGTGAGTTTAAGGAATCACATGCAAGAACTTGTAGCAGCACGAAGGAAATTATTCTGACAGCAAGCAAGATTTTTTGTTTTGTTTGTATTAAATAGTACTGTAAAACCACTGAATTCTGTACACATCAAGGTGTGGGGCCTAATTCTTTGCCTGTTAATTCCACTGATGAAATAATGCTAATAATGGTGTAATTCATCAGCATCTGCTATCATCCCACTGCATACAGTTTCACCAGAGAACCATGGGGTGGTTCCCTGGGTGACAATACATTTCAGATGTATAGCAAATATCATGTTAAATCTTAAAACTTATAAAATTTTTTTGTCGTTGTTTATATATATTAAAAAATAAAAAAGGTAATTAAAAGACCTGCACTTTACACATTTTGTGCAGTGTATGTTGCTGTGCTTTTAGCTTTTGGTATAATGTAACACTGAATCCAGGATATGTATTTGTCAGTAAGATATGTCATTGTTTCTTTTATTCTGACCTAGAAGAAGCAGATATAAGTGGTCACTTGTGAGAAGAAAGGAGGAGGAAGAAGCTAATATTCACAGATAAATAAAACATATTGAACGTGAGCTTTCAGTGTGGTATTTGTTTAAGACCAAAGTATAAAGAATCATTGTTCACTAATCTTACTGCATGGCATTCTTATGCGGCATAAGGGAATCAAGTCAACACATGCATTGACCTCAGGGCTATAAAATGTATTTATACATATTAAACAATGAACGTGAGTAGTTCCTTTGAGTTCACTGAGGCTAATTATGGGCTATGTTCTTCAAAGCATTTTTACCTAAATTGAGGAAGCACTTAAGCACATCTTTAAACATTTAGCATGTGAGCAGCCGTAATGAACTGTCCATTATTGCCAGCCTCTGACTGTGTATATATACCTTTCCAGGACCAGGGGCACATTTTTAAGGAACATGAGACATGTTGATTTGTGATCTGATCTGCTGTAAAATTTTAAGTTACCATATACTGAACAGGTCCGACATTTGTTCTACCAGGTGGAAAAGTGGTCAACAGAGGGATAATAATGCCAGAAGCTGAAGATAATTGCCTCCTTCTCCCAAAGGGCACTCACAAATCAATCTTCAGAAGGTAATGTTGTATAAAGCTCCTGAAGTGGGACTAGGAGTGTTATTTAGGAAACTAAATAAGCTGGAGTTTTTCTCAGCATCAAACCAATTGACTATGTCACTTGGTCCGTTTTTATCTGGGAACAGATATAGCAGATTGCCTGGGAAAGTTAAAACTACTCCTCAGTAAGCGGAGGTAGGGAGAATTCTGCTTGAATATTAATATTATTAGTATTCTTCAGAGCTGAAAAAAGCCATAAAATATTTACCACGTGAAAAGGATATTGTCTAGCATACAGATGTGAACAGTACAAAGATCAGTAATTCTAACATTTTAGATTATAGGGTTTCATGGGTAAAGAATCAAGTGACTTGTCACTCATGCAGTTTTCTTATAGTGTTATTTCCTGTGACATTTTTTAACCATTCTTTACCACATGCCCTGATTTTCCATCTTAAAGCAACATTAAACAAAATAGCTTTAAAATGGCATTAAGTTAAAAGAGCATTAAGCTATAATTTTATCAGAACTGTCTGCAAACATAAGCAATACTGTTTGGTATTAAAGAAAGAAACCTATGAAATTAACATCCTTTTCTTAAAAAAAATTTGTGTAATACATCTGCAATTAACTGGGTAGGTATTATCCTGTGGAAGCTCAACAATACTTCAGTTTTGTAAGGAAGGTGGGAAAAATGTGTCCTGTGGACAAGATCTACTCTGATAGCTGTGTCAGTTGTCCTCAGAGATCTTAAATCACAAAATCAGCTCTTGCCTTTTCTAAAATTCTTCTAGTCCACCTCAAAGTGGTGTGCTTCCTATTTCCTGAGTTCACAGTAAGATGTATCCTGAGCTCCCTGCTGCTATGAGGAACATAGCCCTTTCCAAATCAGCTGGTGAATTATTTGTCTGTCTTTAGCAGCAGGAGGTTCAAGACTAATCTAAGAAAAAGTACCAGTATTAGCACCTGAGTTTTCATCATTTTAAGAGCTGCGTTTTCTTCCCTCAAAACTGTTTTCCAGTTAGCAAAATTAGAGTGGACATTTAAGAGGTATAGTCCAATCAGAAGCTGCTGTTATTATTAATTTAAAGAGTACATTGTACGTGTATTTTTTGCCATTCCCTTGGAATGATGCAGGGGTAAGAAATGTTGACCAATACACATAAAGAGATCTCATAATTTTGCATTCTCAGATCATAAACATTACACTGCTGCCTTCCCTCAGAAATTAATCAGAATGTTGACATTAGCTCCAGATTAAGTTCCTAACTGAATTTTTAAAATTCCTGAAAAATTCTGGTTTTATAAAGAAGTTCTAAGTAATGGCAGGGCCAATGTCAGTAGCCTTCGCCTGAGGTCCCATCAGCTTGATAAAGTCATTGAGAATATGCCACTCTGGAAATCAGACCACTGGGTTGTTGAAAGCCTAGTGACAATGCTTTATTGAGCAGAGGGTGTGATCCTCCAGAAGAGCTGCCCTTTCAGAGCATCGCTAATAGTACCAGACATGAACAAACAGTGATGCAGCTTCGAGAATGCCACCATCTTTGGAGGTGAGGGGAACATTATGGTAACCTGTAAATATAATGAGATTTGTCAGTGTGTTAACCACAGACATAAAGATTATGATGGAGTGCTTTTATACTGTATGCTGACAAGGCATAATTTATGGTTCTCAAGATAACTTTCTTAAAAAAACCAAAATGATGCAGAACCCAAATCCCATTTCTACTGGTTTTCTCCTCTACATATACAGTATTTCATTTCTGGCATTTTTGGACACATTTCATCCCCTGAAAAACTCCAGTGTCTTTCAGGCTGTGGTGGTTTTTCACACTGAAGACTCTTAACCCAGTGATATTTAAACTTGGGGAAAGCATACATTTTAACATCCAGAGGTGCTATATGCTGCATGCATTGTTCTGATAGCAAATAACTTCAACAGTGATAGTGCTTAGAGAAGAATGGTGCTGCAGCAGTAATGCACTGTCCGGCTGAGACAGGAAAAAAAAAAGGGTAGCGTAAAATCTACTGTGACATCTCAAGTCTAAGAATCATCTTTTACATGTGAGTAACCTCAAGTATCAGATATAAGGCATAACTCAGAAACTAAATGTTCATCTAGTTGTTGAATCATTTGGAAAAACTATAATTCTCAACTTCAAACTTAATTAACTTCCCTGCTCAGAAAACAAAACAATCACCTTTCCAAAATCCCAAACCTATATTGCTTTATAGGACTGCAAATGTCTGTTATTTCACAATAATAATGTCACTTTTGATTAAAAAAAGAACTAAAAATAAATATCTGTGGTTTATGTATATATAACTGCAGTTATTTTATGAAGTACCTACAGTCAGAACTGCACTTTCAAAATCCTTTAGGTGTGTAGTCGTTGGGAACCTCTTTTATGTGGGTTTGGATTTTTCCTTGCTTTCAGCCTTTCTGAGTATACTGAACAATGAAAAATCAAATCCTGCTAGAGGTGGGTAGCAAGCATTCTTCCCTGGTGTAATGTACATCTGAGTTGGGAGGTAGCTGCTGGGAGTGATGATAGACATCTGAATCCTTTCAAGAGAAAGGGCAAGGGAGGGTAGCAATGGCACAACTTTGTCCCACTGTAAGAACTGCTCTGCTCTTAGAAGCAATTTAACCTCAGGGGACACTTCAGGGACATGAATCCTTGGGAAGGAGGAACAGTCCTGTAATGCAGATTAAAGCAATAGGAGCTGCAAAAATTAAGATTAAAATCTGAAGTCACTCTTCAGGATGGTTTAGGCAGTTCTTTCCCAAGACTGTTGTAACTCCCTCTCTAAGATGTTATTTTCCCCTTTCACTATTTATGTACCTAAAGCCATGGTTCCAGACCTGGAATCCAGAGGTCTCACTGTTAAACATTGCAATATATTTTGAAATTATCCATTATTTCATCTCTTTGAAGCATTTTGTTTATGCCTCTGGGTATCTTGATGACATCGTACATTTTTTTTTTTACTTTGTGTTCCTAGCATTTTGAATTACTCCATTTAATATTTTCTTCCTGTAAAATCTACATGCTCTTACTTTTCCAAAATATGAATGCTCCATTTGTGCTCAAAATGTATCATACATGTGCATTAGAGACACACTGTAAGATTATGAAAAAAAAAAAAAGTGCCCAAATTGATGGTTTTACAAGCATATTTAAGCTTTTAAATGTAAGCTATTTTTGTATGTGAGCTATTTCAATTTGTCCCAGACACTGTGACTTGGCAGGGTGGTTGGTTTTTTTCATTATTCTGAGATATACAAATAAAAGGAAAATACAGGGTGATCAGTGTAAAAATTTATATTGGAGAAAAGCAAGTGTGCTTTAAGAGTGATGTCTTTATTCTTGCATAACTCCTCAACCTCAACTAAGAGTCACAAACAGCTTTATGACTTCAGAACCTGGAAAGTAAAGCCATTAAATACCGGTTAAGCTTAATACAAAAGGCACTGTGCCCATTGCCAGCGCCAACATTTTGCCTTCGTCTCTTCTTTCACTAATAAAAGTTGGTTGGTTGTTTTGTCAAAAATAGCTTTGGAAATTCAATATAGTAAACATCTATTTTACATATGCCTTTCTCCGTGGCCTACTGACTTCTGTGCTTGGTCTTTATGTGCAGCCTATTAATCACATAAGATTCCAGAAGCTATGCAGGTACAATAAAATAAACACTAAATAAATATTTTGCTTAAGTTATATTCTTCATTCTCCACTCCAGAAAGTTGCATATAGGTTACTGGAGGTGTTGTGGGTTTGTTTGTTATATTTTATTTGGTTACTACTGCGTTTTGAGCCTGAGTAGAATCTGCACAAAGCTGTTGCCTTTATACAATGTTTGTCTATTCTCTCTTCCTGTTTCCTATTAAAATGAGTGAAAGTTTCTATCTAGAACGGAATACTGTAGTAGGAATAACTAAACATCATTAATATTCTTTTGATTTCTACACCATGGATTTGTATTCAGAGAGTACAATGACTTAAACATTACACATTTTTTACTATGGCTATACAATTCTCCTTTAGGAAATAAACATAATGCTGTACTCTAGCAATACTACAGTAATGACAAAAGACTAGTATGTTGCAGGGGTTTTTGAGCTAAGTGGCTCACATTGAATTATTACCTTTACAAAGGCTCAGGAGTGGTAAAGTGTATTGACCAAGGAATTCATTTGCAATCAGAGATATCTCATCCTCCACACAGAAGCGTATCAATGCCAGTTCTGGAACTTGCACAGTGAAAAAGAACGTCTCATCCCATCTAGGGCTCAAAGCTAAAGAAAAGAGAAAATACACTGTCTCAGAATACCATTTCATTTATTCTGCTTGATATCTGAAATATTGCAACAACTAGCACTACTCTGAACTGGTAAAGATTTGTTCTTTTTACTTAGATTTCTATACCCATGTAAATAAATGACGAAACTTCTGCTGACTGCAGTGGTATATAGAGCACATCTTTTGTATAGATTATGGAGTGAAAACTGTCAGAGGTAAGCTCTCAGAATGAAGCAAACGTAGCATGCTTGGGGCCCTTCTAAGGATTTTTCATGTTTTAGCTACACATTACTGTATATCAAAAGCCTAAGAAAGTTGGTGTTGTCTCGGAAGAGAGCAAAATGTGACAGAGGTAGCCTGGTTAAGAACTTCTGCTCAGCTTAAATCTTCCCATAGCCATACCAGTTCCATGTCCTGGGCAAAAGTTCTCCTTTTACAGTGTTGGAAATGAGGCAGGAGCTTAATAAATTAAGGTAGTAAAGCAGTCACTTGACTAAAAATGTAAAAGGAGGATGTGAAACAGGAGTGGGTGCTTTGTGTTGAGCAATGTTCATACAGAGAGAAAAGAAATACAGGGGTTTATTTAAAACAGAAGCCATCTACAAAAAAGAAAAAGGAAAAATAGAAGAAAGACAGAGGCATGGAAAAACAAGAGATCACAGGGAACTTTTAGTATGCGACATCAAGAAGATCTATGTGATAAAGGTAAGGGAATGCTCAAAGACAACAATGACAAGTCAACACTTCACCCATCAAGTAATTAAGGGACTAAAAACTTCATACAATCTAAGTGATGAAGTCACAGAAATTTCAGAAAAAAAAAAAAGAGAAAAAAAAAAATCCCTAAATTTACCAGTTAGTATACTGGGTTTGGCTGGGATAGGGTTCATTTTCTTCATATCAACCCGTGTGGTGCTGTGTTTTGGGTTTGTGACCAGAACAGGGTTGATAACGCACCAATGTTTTAGCTACTGCTGAGCAGTGCTTACACAGTGTCAAGGACTTCTCTCTTATGATGCAACCTTCCCATCCCAGCAATAAAGCTAGGGGTGCACAAGAAGTCAGGAGGAGACACAGTTGGGACAGCTCACGCCAACTGACCAAAAGGGTACCCCAAGACATGTAACACCATCCTCAGCATTAAAAAGCTGTAAGAAAGACAGAGGAAGGAAGGGTGTTCAGAGCTAGAGTGTCTGTCTTGTGAAGTAACCATTATGTGTGACAGAGCCTGGTGTTCCTGGAGATAGCTGAACACCTGCCTGCTGTTGGGAAGTCATGAGTGAATCCCTTATTCTGTTTTGCTCGCATAAGTACCACTGTGTTGGGCTGAGCTGTCATCCCGGGTGAACCCTGGGTAAGCCCATCTTCCTTCAGTAGAGTGCTACTAACTAGGAGAGTTTGTGCTTCCTTACCCTACGAGTCTACAAAAAAGGTATATAGCATGAACTTCTGCTACAGATTTTGTGGCAGAAGATCTTAGACTAGGGAGAAACAACTTTAGTCTCAGTAAGTATACCACACCTTCTTGGAATGAAAAAAAAGTAATTGTTTGTAAAATAGTATTGTGCTTTGTTCACAGGCAAGACAATAAGACTGATGCTCACCATTGCTTTTTATAATGCTAGATTTTTTTTTTGTTTGATCTTCTGGCACGCCGTAAATTTCTATATGCACTAAAGGGTCAGCTTTATTAGTCTTCGACAGGCTACTGGGTGGTAACTGATGACCACTGATGAGCTGGAGAATTAAAGTTGTAATATATTGAAATAAATGTAAGAATGAACTTTACATAGCAGCTATAGTAGAAAAAACTGTTCCATAAGAAACTACTATAAGAAGCATATACCAGTCATAAACTGTTATAAAAACCCAGCATATAAACACAATGTAATTAAGAAGAGGGTGTTTCAAATTTAATTCTTGTCTGATTTCATAGAAACATAGACTCATAGAATGGTTTGGGGTTAGAAGGAACCATTAAAGGTCATATAGTCTAACTCTTCTGCAAAAAGCAGGGACATCTTCAAGTAGATCAAGTTTCTCAGAGCCCCATCCAACCCGACCTTGAATGTTTCCAGACTTGGGACATTGACCACCTCTCTGGGCAGCCTGTTCCAGTGCCTCACCACCCTCATCATAAAAAAAATAATAATCTGAAATCATGCTTTAAATAATAATTTTCGGGGGGGTGGGGTGGGGTGGGGTGGTGTTGTTTGTTTGGTTTTTTGTTGGTTCGGGTTTTTTTATTTTTATTCACTAACCAGCCATAAAAATGGTATTTGGTTACTAGAGAAAAAGTTGTAAGAAAGTCTCATGAATTTTGCATTTTCTGAGATTAAGCTCATAGATTTCTATTGAAGCCATGTTTAGTGGGCCGGTGCTAACACCCGCTGTGACATCAGCATTGTGTTATAAGGTGTGATGCAGACTGCCTCACCTGTGTTCCTTATCTTCCACAGTAATACATTAAAACTATACATTTATCAGGCTCCCTGATGTTTTATCCTTAATTCAGTTAGCTACCTGGAAATTTTGCCTCATACTGCCCTGTAATCTGGTACCCAGCATAAGAAAGGATTTATGGAAGTTACAATTTTGTCTGCTTTTTATCTCTATTTCAGGACAGCTATGAAAGAATAACTATCTGTACAGAAATCTGGTTTTTAGAAATCAATGTATAGAATGTAGCAAGGGAGATATAGAAGCCTGCAAGCCTAGGTGAAAGATATGAGTCTTATGATCCAGCTCTCAGGACTAGGCATCAAAACAATACAGATTCTTATTCCCCCATCAACCACCAAAAAAAAACACAAACCACCACCTACAAATTCCACCCTTTGCTTAGGGTTTTTTTTTCTGTAACACCTTGCTCAGTCAGACTGAGAGATTTGACTCCTCTCTGTTAAGTAATCTCCATTCATCAAGTTAATAACTCTTCTTTTGTAGAAACCATTTTTCTCATGACTCCTTTTTGTCTTCAACCACCATTCTATGTTTTTTTGCTGCTGAGTCTATGAATAGGGCTCCCTGCACCCCACAGTCCCTCAGCTGGTGGGATCCCATTGCTTGTTTGTATCCCACACTACCCAGCCTGTCATCTTAGTCTATGTCCTCAGTCTGAAAAGTTGCCTTTCTCTTTTCCAACTTTTTTCAAGCTCAGGTATTTCCTTTCTAGCATCAATGATTTGGTCTGTCTCCTGCATTGCAATTGGGCATTTTTCCTCCTAAGTAATGCCAGATTTATTCAAATAAGGGCTAAAACAACTGATGAATATGCACGGGTGCTTGAATTCATCCAGTAATATCTATTCGTAATTGGTATGCTCACTGTTAGGACACTAAAATGTTCTTGATTAGGTCATGCATTATGTGTTTTATAATTGTTATTAACTAATGTTTTATCTCCACTATTTATTTCTCTGAAAGAAACAAAATAGCAATTATACACTAATTTTATGCTAATTAAATAACATTTATGCAAGTAGTGTACTGTTTAATCAGAAACAGCACTTTTTCATTGGGAAAAGCTACTTTTCTAACCAGTGAACAGTTATAAAGCAACCACTTAACCTCAACAGAAGGTATTTCCTAATCCTTTATTTTTAAGTGACATGTATTTTTAATATTTTTAAGAAGTAAATCAGATTTTAATTTGGGAGAAACAGAAATAGTTCAAAGGCTTATTGATTCATTCTTCTTTTTTTACACTTATTTATATTATTTTAGGGTGATTAATAGTCTTTTATGTATGCATAGGAAGATAATGAAATTTAAGTATAAAGCTTCTCTCTGTAGCTTTAAACATTTCCATTTTGTCAATTAGCATTATAATAGTACATGTGATTATACTAATACTTTAAGAAAATATCAAAAAAAGTGCACATTCAGTGTCTGAGTTTTCAGAGTTCAGTTCCCACAACCATAACTGACAAGTCCCTTTGTCAATGCACTGGTGACACAAACCAAACATAAGTGAACTGCAGATGGGAAACCATCATAATAAATGAGAATTGTAATATGTAAAAAAAATATTAACTTTTGCAGTGGCCAGGAATGGGGATAAAGTGAAAAACCAGTAATAGATAACAAATAGGTCTGAACTAAATAACGTTTGTTTTCACATTTTATGGAACAAAACCAGAAATTAACTTAGCTTACCCTTATTGACAGAGACATTGGCTTACTGTATCTTCCCACATTGTGTGGGGTAAATGTGGAATTGCGATTTCTCAAGAATTCTGGTTTCAGAATATAGCCACAACCACCATTGTCTAGGAATTTTCCATTTTGCAATTCCATTTGTACTCCTGGTGTCTGGAAGTTCAAGGCCACTGTAAAATTAAATAGATATTGATTTTAGTGAATTAGAGTTAATACAATTTTGTAAATCAACTCTGAAAATACCAATAAAACCAAAAGCAAATGAGATTCAAATAGGTATATCTTTCAACTCATCTGTAAGATCCTGTTATTTCTCTTAACTATAGCAATATTCAATAATGAATGATTCATGTGCAAAGAAGTGTGCTGTTTAGAAGTGCACCACATTTTAAGAATGATCCTATAGATCTTTTTTTACAGTGCAGTGTGTTGTGTTGTTTCCTGTTCTAAAGTAGACCTTGGAGAATATGAAATGAGGCATCTCTTCTCTCAGTAAGGAATAAATTCATGTATTAGTTTCTCTACAGCAGCAAAACCCTGCACCCTGAACCTGCTTACAAAGGTTTGGTGCAGGAGGCAAAAATATAGGATTGTAACTAACCTTAGTTATGGTGCAGAATTCATCACAAGAGCTTATGACCCAGAAGCTTTAGTTTAGAAATAGAATATTCAGTGTGAATGCACATAAGTTTATAGAAATATAAGCAATTTTAAAAGCGATCTTAAAATTATGTGAGCAAATTCTTCAAGCTTAATCCTCTGGTACCGGTATTTATTGTTAGTATACACCTGACAGATTTTCCTTGCCTTGGCAGCTCAAAACAGTTCTGGTTTGCTGCAGCAGCAATAATAAAATAATACACTTCTCATCAACAGGATATTGTAATTCATGAGATAAAGCCAGCACTGAAATAGACCTGTTTAATGAAATTTTCCCCTATTGTGGTACATTGGAGCTTCCTGTCACATTCAAAATAGAAAATGCACAAGTCAAATCAACAAAGTGATAACATGACATATGTTAAACAGAAAATGATGAAAAGTCATTTACTTGATGGCTTAGTAGGAAAAAAATGAAGACTTTAAGCAGTACAAGTAACTCCTCATCATAATTCAGGAAGAGGACCTTATTACAAGTTCCTGTGAGATAATATAAATGCATTTAAAGAACATTTGGCAGAATTCAGAAATCCTTATCTCATGTAGAAAACGTAAGAATTTTGGATCTGTTTCACTGTAAAAATTAGTTGTTCCTTTACTGCTTTGATGATCCTTTTAAAATCTCTGTAGTGAATTACACAAATAGGAACAGATCTGTAGAGTGAAGCAGCTGGTACTATAGACCTAATGTTTGCACTATTAATGTTTTTGGTAGGGTTACTTCAAAAGAGCTCTAGCCTGGTCCCATGACCTCAATGCTAGTTAATGGCTGGAATACATCAAGCGGTCCCA
Source organism: Chloroceryle aenea (assembly GCA_013399075.1). Classification (NCBI taxonomy): domain Eukaryota; kingdom Metazoa; phylum Chordata; class Aves; order Coraciiformes; family Cerylidae; genus Chloroceryle; species Chloroceryle aenea. Next base: position 382,780 of record VWZY01008965.1, read on the forward strand.
GAGTGCATCCTCTGTTTCATCTGAAAGGGATCCCATCTGTGCTAGCTAAGATTGCTCTGCAACACGAACAAACGTGCAGCCAGAAAGAACAATTTGGGACCCTGCCTAAAAGAAAACCCAAACAAAAAAACCCAAATCAACAAAACCAGAACACATAATGCACTCCTGAACTTTGAACTACACAGCAGTTCTACATGGTAGAGGGTAGGTATTCTTGTGGTGTAGTTCTGGGAGTGGTTTACAATTTGCTTTTTATACCTCAACACATCATCCAGAAACAGACCAAAATGTGCTTCTGTATGACCCTTGTTGTATCTTAATACATTGATTCAAGCAGTGCAATGAATGCTACAGAACTGCAACCCTGAGGCCCCTTGAAGCCCGGGTCCTACAGGTTGCCTGAGACCTCTCAGTCTATAGGCAGTCTACAGCCATATAGTCTAAGCCATACTTTCAGAATATGTGGTTTTAAAAGTGTAACTGAAATTAAGCAAATGGAACAGTCATAGCTTCAAATAGCGGCTTCCACATGATGAAATAAATTAAATGATTGCACATAATGTGACTGTTGCTATATTTGCCAAGCTTCATAGGCTACTGACCAGGAAAATGTGATTTAACAACAGAAACAAGCATAGGAGAATACATTTTATCATATTAGGAGAACTACCTTTGCAACACAAGCGAAGGGCAATGCTATTATGGGTTGATAACTTCAAACATCAACATTATATTTTTACTTAATTTAATTTTATCTTAGAATAAGTTAAGACCACACTGAACAGTGGAATTAATTTACCTACTGATTTACTGGTATTGCAAGTTGTAACTGGATTAAGGTAAGTGAATGTGAAATTTTGTATTATATTCTCTAAGATGCATGACCCTATTACAACTATTTGCAAGGTTCATAGCTGCATTAAAGAACAGACCTGCCAATAGCATGCTTTGTGCTGTTGTCTTATGAAACAGTAGAAATCTAATGCATGCACAAAGAGAGCTTTAAAACTGATGGTTTCTTTTGAAAAGAAGCCCAGCTATACTTACAGTGAAACCATCTGAACAGTACATGATCTGAACATACTGGCTTTCATTGGACAGTACAGGCACCTGAAGTTTAGCACTAAGTTCAACTTTCTCCTTGGTCCTTCTATTAAGCACCAAAAACCCTTTAATATTGAATTCAAAATCAAAACAGGAGAGCAAAATATGGGTTTGGAGGACAGCCCGAGCAAAGGAATTCCCCAGTGTGATTCCCGCATCTGAAACAGATCCAAGTCTTCCTGGGTACCCTGAGGCTGAATCTCCTTCAGATCGGCATATTTAATACTCAAGTATTCGTGCAAAGTACCAGCATTGCCCCGGCTGTCCCCATTTGCCCCAGATGTAAATAACTTCTTACAGCTAATGCCAGTTAGGAAATAGCTTAGCTCATAAAAAGATGAAAAAAATCCATAATGCACAGAGGAATACAAAGGGTATGTTTCATCCCAAACCTTTGTATAACAACTGAAGCCAGTCCCACAACTAATTGCAGAACTAACCAGCGGCTAAGGATTCAAATAGAGCCCCTTCCATAACCTCTACCATTCAAGACATAATTGATTTTTAGACTGAAAGCAAAAGCCTCTGAAAACCAAACTCAGCACTGTGGTTCTTAGATTTCTAAGTGACTGTGATTTTAAGGTAGTTGAGGAAAACTACATGTCTTTGTGATGCTTCCTCTCAATTAGAAGTCTCTATTAGGACTTAATTTTTTTGGTTGGTTGGTTGTTTTTGTTTTTTTGTTGTTTGTTTTATTCTTTGGTTACTGGTTCTATTAGCTATATTTTCTGCATTTAAAAAGGGGAATATTTTAAAATGGATAAGCACACATCACCATGTCACCAGTTTTCCTTAAAATTAATTACTTAATTGCATTTTATGCCATTTAAAATCCATCTTAAAAATGTCTGAATTTTATGCAATCACCAAAACTATCACATGCAAAAAGCACTCAGTGCCAGGCTCCTATCTCCCCAATTTACTTCACTGAGTCTAAGGAGATATAATCTATTACAATTCTGACCCCTTGATCAGTCTTGTTGCCATCCTCTCAGGTCTTTTCAGTGCTCCATGCTCTTAAAATGGGCCACTCACAATGAATGCAACACATACTCTGTGCCTTGGATATGGAGAATTTCAACTGAATTCCACACAGACTAGGAAATATCACCAAAACACGACCACATCCTAATGATCTGGTGTATTTTGTTATCGGTTATGAGATGATCTATGTGGTTGCATCTGAAGACACTGCATTCATTCCACATTAGTGCTACCAGCTGGGTATTGACTGTCTATCCTTTTGTTCTCACGTGAAGGTCACAGCTGTACCCAATCCACCTCTGCCCAGATTTACAGGAATATTTTCAGTAGTCCTTCTGTTCTGGGTAGTCCACATTATTTTTTTTCAAAGGGATGTAGATGGCTTTAAAAAAATTTCTCCCGCAGCCTGAGTAAAGGCCATGCTGAGTATAAATTGACTCAAAATATGGATTAAAAGGGAGGATATTCAGCCATGAGATTACACTGAAAGCAGCTGAAGACATCTGAAGGAAGGATAAACTGTGAGATGATGGAAAATTGTCACCTGTTACGTATACCAGAAAGTAAGCATTCTTTTAACAGAAGCAACAAATGGAATGGGAGGATCTCATCAGTATTAAACAAATTCTATCAAATTAAAATACATTAATACTGCCATCATATGAATGACAAATATAATACTAATTTTTTTAAAACCTTTTTCATCTGGAACTCTCTGAGAAACTAGAAAGCCTTCCTGCATCATCAACACAGCCAAATTATAGCAGCCTCCTCAGGCTGGTGTGAGCCCCAGCATTACTTGCTGTTCTGGTCCTGTCTTGACATGTCACTTTGATCCCCACTGCCATTTCTGGGTGTTTGTTAATTCAGGCTACGGGACATACTGTCCAAAGTCAGGTTTTTCAGTGTCCCCAGTGTCCCCTTTGCCTTGGGCTTTATGATTTTTTTTAAATCTTTATGAAGATTTAACCCTCTTGCCAAGCTAGTGAACAGGTGAGATCCCACCCAAACTTTATGAATAAGCATTTGCATCTACCAGACAAAACCAAACCAAACCAAATCAAACCACCACTACCAGTAACAACAACATATAGAGTGATCGGTTTCTTTGCAACACACAGCAGATTAACACCAGTTACATTTTGGCATACAAACTGCATCTCATCTTTTTTCTTCTGACCAGAAATTTTGGTCAAACAGTATGCATTATTTTATCCTCTCCTTAGAGAACAAAANGATCCCACCCAAACTTTATGAATAAGCATTTGCATCTACCAATGCATCTACCTATCTATTTAGGCACCAAATTTTATTAAGCTTAATAATAATTTCTGGCTTTGACTATCACTGATGCATTTTAAAATAGATTCACTTGTTCTACAGAAGCCTAGTTTGACTTATCTAAGACATACTGCCATAGTAAAAGGGACTACTCATCTGAGAACAGTAACATGCTGACACACCATGCTTAGCATTTGCAGTCTGCCCTTGCTGTCATTAGAAATGTTAAGGATTTAGTCATTCTAATGTTCATAATTGTTGACATCATTCCTACTTAATTACAA
>VWZY01008965.1:396900-409083 GCA_013399075.1 Chloroceryle aenea
CTCAGATTTATGAGACAATATTTGTAGTAAACCAGCTATTCTGTATCAGACATTCATCTCTTTCTCCATACAGAAGAACTTCCAGTGAGTAACAGGACTTAGGTTCTTAGATGAAGTGATTCACAAATATTTTGTTTAAATTTCATGTGCACTAGCAAAAAATTAAGGCTATATTGCTGGGGAGGTAGCAGAAACAAGGAACAAATACTTATACATTAAATAAAATGTATGTATAAATAAATATACATTTAAAATATACATTAATGTAAACATAAATAAAATAAATGTACATAATATGTATTTTTAATTATAATAAATATCTATATAAATAAATGTGATGTACAACACAAATCAGAACAGCTGAAATAATACAAGACTCCAAGACAAAATCACACTTTGGAATGGATCAGGCAAACCCACTTTCTGACAGCTAATATAAAAAGGGGCAAAATTCAGTCCTCAGACATGCAGAGAACAAACCCTGTATTTGGGTCATGAGTATTAAAAGAAAATAGCTTCTCCTATTTAAATTTAGTGTGGTCTCACTTCTCTCCTGACCAGCTGTAGGTGCTTAGTATGAGAAAGATCAAATCCTGAAACTCTTGTTAAGTAACAAGGTTAAAATCAACATAAAAATTTTATATCATTTTCTGTTTCAAGAATTGTACTATTCTCTTAAATACTGATATAGGGTAAAGATGCAACACCTTCTGTGTAGTTTAACATGGGGAAGCTTTTGGGGCAGTGACAGGATTTATCTTAGATGAAAATAACAGGACACTGCTGTTAAGTACAACTGTTGGGTTTTTTTAAAAAAAAAAACAACAACATAACAAAACACCAACATTCTTCAATGATTCAAGAAGAGAATCACACTTTGTAAAAGTGTGAATGGATGTCTTTGTGGAAGTCTTATAAATCACAGTATTGAGATATTTCAAATCAATACTACCAGTAAATTCTGAGCTCTAGTTAAATGGATACTTATTACATCAGGAGTACCTTTTTAGCTATCTCATAACAAATTTTCATCCAAATCAGTTATCTAGTGAATCTATATATTTAAGAACTCTAAAACTCTAAGCTATGAAGTATAAACTCCCTATATCACAGTAAACATATGGTAAGGGTCATAGCTCGTAGAAAGTATCATTTTAAAGTATGGAGTAGTGACTCCATGTTTCAGATGCAGTACACTGATATTATGCTTGTTACAGAGGACAAATGATTCTTGGACGTATATCAGACTAAATGCAGCTATGCTGTGAAAAGCTGTAAATCAAATCCTCATGATTAACACAGTTTGTAGTTCTTTGTAATTTACAGAACTGTTTTCAAAGTTGAATATAATGCTACAATCTACAAAAGTATGATGGCTTATTGAAAAATATATTAAAAGATATATTAAAAATATTTACAACAACATTGCTATAACAATATAACAGCATGGTAGAACTTTAGCATGTCTTTGGGACTCACAGCTTCAAAAATTTTTTCCATGACAAAACCATTACATGAATATATCTTTTTGTGTGTTGACAATGTTTCCAATCCACAATTTCATTTGCATTGTTCCCTTTTCAGTTATTGTAAAAAAAAAAAAGGTGCAACATATATCTGATATGTCACTGATATCAGTGACAAGTATAAATAACTATTTTGTATGTATGCATGAATTTCTGTTACAAGAGACTTAAAAACATCTTTTGTCCTTGAAAGAAAATTATGTGCAAAGACTGGAACAATGAGGATTTATTTGTTTTAGTTTGTAATAAAATTTTCAACACTCATCTAATTGCCTTTTCTGACTTCAGATCCCAGGGGTCTAAAGCCACCAGCTAAGAAATATTGCCTTAGGGAAAACACACTGAGATAGAAAGTATGTTGTTGCAGTAACACAACTCGATGAAATAGTTCCATCGACATTGTTATTGACAAAAAATGTATATTTGGGTTTCAAAAACATGTTTAAATTTCAGAGAACTCTTTCAGTTTAAGAAATAAAGAATAAATTATCATAAAACAGATACACTAACATGTTTAAAGAGAAGATTTCTAAAATTTTGGTTCAAAGCAAAATGTTATATAAAAATATATGTTTCCTCTATTAAAACTAAAACACTAGATGCTTCATTTCAGAGAAAAGGAAGAGAAGACAGGAATGGAGAGGAGAGAAATACTCAGTTTCACCTCAAAATGTTGACTTTTCTGGTCAAGAGAAACTTTGAAGCTGTTCTTCAATATTTCAGTAACTCAAAATTTCCAAAATTAAATTCTTCCAGTTTTTGCATAGCTCTCAGGCTCAGAGTTCTGATTCATTAGTACTTACTTGTACAATCTCTCTCAAGTCACTTCCTGTGCATAAATCTATCCTATATAAAGGCAGGCACTTTTTTCTGTATTTAGACTACGGTGTCTCCAACATAGGACTACTGTATATATGAACCACACTATGATAACTTAAGTCATGTTAAGTAAAGGTTTACTTTAAAAATAATCAGAGTAATTCCAGTGTCACTATTTGGTTTGTGATATTCAGGCTTATTCAGTGTTAGTACACATGGTTCAAAACAAGACACATTACTACAGCTGCCATGTTTCCATATAAAATAAACTGCAATGCACAAACTTTTCTTCACTGCATTTGAATATAAAAAAACCCCAAACCAAAACAACAAAGCAACAAACTTTTAATACATCTAAAACACCAGAACTTGTATTGATGTAAACTCCTAAGGCTTTGCAAAAGTGTTGGTATGTTAGATTTTCACAAATACATACTTAAGCATTTTACTGTGGGTTTTTGGTGTTAATTTTTTGTTACCCCTAAAGTCTATTTCAGACACCAGGTGAGCAGATGAATAAATTCAGTTTCAGACAAAAACTAGATTTTTTTTCCCCTGTCTTTCACAGAGAAAAATGCAGTGTTATTACCTCAGGAGAAGGTAGTTGAGTAAACACAGCATCACCAATTGTTGAAGTAAGAAGTTTGTCACCTAGAATACTTTCTAAATAGTCTGCCATTACTTCTTGTTGCTTAGGGCTGCAGTGATTCTCCAAAGACAGTATAACTGGATAGTCAGATGCCTAGAAATATAATTTAAAAGCTTTTACTATTAATAAATAAAACCAAACTACACAATTTCTCAAAATATCTTATAAAATCCCCTTGTAAACTGTATTTTCCCTTATTTTCTGAACTTTCAGAATATAGGTCAGTAGTTTCAGCTCTAGTAACAATAAAAAAGCTCACAATATTTACAGAAAAGAAAAAGCACAACTGAAGAAGGGAAAAAAAAATACATCCTCAGGAAATTGGGGAGGGAGGGGATATAAAAAAAGGACTATATATATACAGAGATGATGAAAAAAAATTGGAAAAGCAAATGAAGATCAGTTAAGACATACACAATACTTCTTAGAGAAACCAAGTAATATCTGTCCTGATCTTTGGAAAACACACTTATAAAATAATTTAGCCCAGGCACCTAACACACTGATTAATGATGGATGTCCGGAAATTAAAGAGAAAATAAGTGTTAAATCAGCCCCAAATCAGGTTGATTTGATTGCACAAGGCAGAGTATAACCTGGGAGCAAAAAGCAGAATTTCTTACAAAGTTAATGACTCAGCTGATACCCAGAGCTTATAAAGAATGATTCATTGGCTGCTGTGTGTCTGAAATAGTGTTTCTCAACAAATAAACTTCCAAAGAAAAAAGAGGAATTATATGTCATCAAACAAGTCAGGTGAAATATGGGAAATCAAGTAAAATTTAGAATAGCTCAAATGATACATGGCCTTCTAGACTGTTTATATAAATCTTGTATGTTGCCAGCAATACTGGTGGCTACTAAAAACAAATACTCTGAATAAAATCTCTGCTTGGGCAGGACCTAAACTGCCTAAGGGAAGTACCATTCTATGTCTGCCCTGGTTTTAACTCTTTTCTCCTGAGCATTCACTATTGCCCACTAACAGAAGCACATCTTAGCCTGGATAGACAGCTGGTATGATCAATTACCTCTTGTTGTGATTTTATCATCTTATTACAACTTGTGGCTGTGAATTTTATTTTCGTTATGTACAATATGCTGTGTATTAGGAAAAATGAGAGAGTTATATCTAATGGGTTGTGAAAAACACTGAAATTAAACCACATTTTTGTTTTCACTATCTTTTTACATCAGAGACTAATTACATTTTATAAAGAAATTAGAATAGAAGAAAAATATTGCTTTGCTTAACTCTGAGAAGGCTATATACATATATAAAAATCCATTTGAATATATGATCATAGATGTATATATTCACCCACATAATGCTGGCCTGAATACAAGAGTTATCTTAATAGTCATTCATGACTTCATTTGAGCAGGAGTTTTGCCAGAAACCTATACAAAAGACTGAGACAGTGCCAAAAGCTCTCCATCTTTCACTGCTTTGCCAGAGATAGGCAGAAGGACATTACCCTAATGAGTCATCTGATAAAAAGAGCGCAGTAGATGGTAACCTTTATCAGGCCTTGAATTCAAAATAAAAAGAGAGGAAATGGAAAACAGTCTAAGTCTCATACTCAGCCATAATCTGACATTTTTCTCTATTTCATAAATTCAAGTATAGGGTATAAGACAGACAGCAGCAGCAGCAGAAATAAAAAAAATAAGACGTAAAGGAGTAAAACTTCAGACTGATTCTGAAGTACTTGTGCACTTTATTCCTTGCTTAAAAGACCTCTGGTGAGAATTCCACCTAACAAGCTGAGTAAGATTTTCTGAATTCCTTGCACCTAGGTTTTTACAATCATTACCAGCAAAACATCTTTACCATTCCTTAAGTAAAATGCAGAGATATTAAGAACAGATAGCATGAATTTCCCATAATTTATTTCAACAATGCTCAATGCCACAAGCATTGCCTCTTTCTTTCTTTTTTTTTTTTAATCCTGGAGAATCTCTGAAAACAACCACACCCCTGGGCTTTGTTAAAACCACCATCACATTGTAATCAACATACATAAAACATACACGTGTAAGTATCCATACAACATATATATGTGTATAAATATACGTACCACAAATGCATACTTCTCGATCACTTGGATTACGGAACGAAATAGAATTTTGCTTGTTAAAGTGTGACCGTGATACACAACAGGTTCACTGTTTGAGCCATCCCAGCAGTCAATTTCCAGGCAACGACATCCTTTTAGGAGAGCACTTCAAGAGAACATTAGAAACAATTTTACAGTTAAAAGAAAGATATTGCATTTTTTCATACAAGTCATTGTATGTCTATTTACAAGCATACTGAATAATAATAAAAAGTTCTACTTTTTCATCACAAAAGAAAAGAAATCATATAGAATTATATAGATATGAGACAGAGCTATATTTTGTGGTATCATAGGCATGTCATGTAATAAACCTTATTAAAACATTGAGGAGTAAAATGGATTATCTTCATTAAGAGGCTAAAATTGAGGGTCAAAGATTTAAATAAAAGATTTTTGAAATGGTGTCAAATCATTGCTTAAAGGCCTTTTTTGTTACTGTTACAGGATTTGCCTGCAAGTTTGAGAATCAAACTTAAAAATAACAGCATTACACTGAGTCAAGATGTGCTTGGTCTTTAAATAATCCAGCTGTTCTTTCCCCACCTTATTTCTAAGACAGAGTGCTAAAGTTTCTTGGATGCTTGAATTTACTGTTTTAATTTTTAATATAGTAATGGCATCCCTTAAAGGTCCTAGATTTCTAATATTTGTCTTGTTACTAATTTAAACAGTTCTTGTAGACTATGTTACCTAGTCACCAGTCTGTCTTTTACATGATTCCTTTACATGCTAACAATCTCTCCAAGATGCTTCTAGCTTATTTTAGCATTTTATCTTTTCCTTACACAAAGAGCAGATAAAAAGGAAGGGGCTGTGTGTGTGTGCGCGCGCGTATATCTTGTTTGCAATTACTTTAAGTAATGAAGTATTAATGCCTTATCATTTTAAATACTGTTACAAAAACAAACAATAAATCACTAGTGTTTCTGATGGTTGCAAACCATTATATAATACCCAGAGAACGATCAAAGCAGAAAAGTGCAAATAGATGAGGGTTCTAACTGTTTTCACTTCACTAAAGTACCACAAAGTAATATAAATGCGGACACCTGTCTTCCAAATTCTTCATACGTTATGTTCCCCTCTGTATTACATAAACCATTTTCTCCTTCCCTGAACATTTCTTCTAAATGTGCCTTGGCAATAAGGCATCCTGGTTTCAGTCTCCTCTTCAAATCATATGCTGCACATTGTAGGAAAAAGTCTGGCTACTATACTGCACATTCTGTTGTTGTTTCTAACCTGATTGCATTGCAATAAACTGGTCAAAGACATCGTTGACATACTCCACTGTACTGCACCCTCATGTCCTGTATATTGATCAAATTAGAGTTTGCCCAGGAACTGCATGGCATGTTGAGGCTAAAAACAGATTTAATCATATACTGTGCAGCATACTATAGATTCATTTTCTGTAAGGTGGAGTTTTTGAGTTGTCAGTGAAAAAATTTTGTTTCCAGATAATGAACAGATGGTTTGGCAAATATATTTAAAAGTGTATACTCAAAATAAATACCACTTTCACATTCTCTACTTGTATCTGTGTCACAAACTTTGCTCCTTATTGCCAAGAGGGATTATATGTGACTTAGTATTCATTAAAAAATAATAAAATTAAATAAATAAAGTAACAAAAGAGTGTCTAAATACCTGGTATATCCCCATAAATCACTGGGCCCTATTATTTGGTCAGCTATCAAGTAGGTGTTGTGAGAAGATGAAATAAAATAGTCACATAATGGTTGGTTCATATCTTGATAGACGGTCCTGTGATCGTTTTTAAATATCGAACATTCTTCTGAGCTCATGTACCTTATAAATCCTTCAAGTGACATCTGCCTTCTTTTCTTCACTGAACAAAAAAGAAAGCAAAAGATTTCTGGTGTGAAGCTAAACTGATGGTTATATCTATGTACTTTGCGTGATTTTTAACAGCCAATTCTGAACATTGCTAAAGCTTACACAGTGTAACCTTTTCCTGCAATTTTAAAATTCACAACAAACAGTATATACACAAACATCATAAGTGTGCAATGCTGCAGCTGAATTTCTGTTGTTTAAAATTATGAGAGGAACTAAATGTGTTCTGACATTTTTACTATTTTATGGATACAAGTAAGAAGAGTTTTCAGTAGTCCTAATTAAATATAATATATATATAAATATATATGTTTTAGCTTTGAAAAGTAACATGCCAGTTAATGCACAAACAGAATCTTCTTTCCTCTGTAGACGGAACAGGAATTGTTCTCTAAAATGTCAGAAAAACTGTCAGAATAATCTTGCAGAAACTATAATTCCTAAAACACTAAATATTTTCATCAGTGGTGGAATAGTCCAAGTAAATACTGATGAAATAATGTTTAAATTAGAAGTATTTGAAATAAAAATAACATCTTAAAATAAATGACTGCCCACAAAGATGAACTGCAAATCAAGCTTATTATATTATTGCATGTATAACAAAATGTGCTAATTGCCTCCATACCAGTGATAGTCATTCCATTTGTTTTGTTTGTAATGATTTAATGACAAACATCCATTATACTGCCAACTTCTGCTCCAATGTCAGGTTTCAAATGTAGTAATTTTGCATGTAATATAACCTCAGAAGTCATCTTTGCTTCAAAACATGCCCTAGTTTGAATTAGTCAGGGATTTTGCCCAGTTCTGGCTCCAAACGGTTATTGTCACCATCACAGGCTAGTGATAATAAAGTAGTAAGTAACCCAAGAATATTTTCCTTTAATGATAACTGAAAGTGATTATTGTATACAAACTTTTCACAAAAAAAACCCATCCAAGCTAAACCAAACTCCAAAACACTTAACTGACATATTAACTCTCAATAAAACTATAAGAATCACAATTTACAGCTTGGAATTGATATTATCAATTTTCAGTATGTGTACAGACTGCAAGTTTTCTGTTTGAATGAGAATTTATGAAAATCATTCTGATGATGGCAACACAAATAACTATTTCCAAAATATTCAATCTACTAAACAGAAAATAAGGATGAAGGATTTCCATACATCGTACATTCTTGTCCATAAGCATCCAAATGTTATTCCTACCAGAAGTCTGTCGAAGCTATTCTGAAAGACTACCACTGATGAAGAACCCACAGACATCTTAGTAATCCCATTTCAGCACATAAGTGATATTAGTGTTAGAAATTTTTCCATGTTTACCCTGAAACTTCCTGCTGTCCAAAGTATTTGTTCTGCTTTGTACTGTTCCTCTCCTTGTTTTCCCACAGTCTTATCTGCATACGAAGACTGCTATTACACTTCATTCCACTGCTTTCAAGAAGAAAAAAATTCTAATTCAGAGCTTCTTTCTGTTTAGGTTTGATTTCTGTTTTTTTTTTTTTGTCTGCTTTTGCCACTGATAAATGATTACTACAGTGTTCTCAAGAAGAGAACTTATGTTTAGATAAAAAAGCTCCAAACCATAAACGCCCAACAGTGAAAGCATTATAAGTTTGTAATATGTTAGCCAACATATTAGACAAGCTCTTTGACTTCAGCAAAACATTCAGCTCATGTCTCTAATCAATGGACTAAAAATGTTTGTATTTTTATCCAGTTCATTATATACTCTTATATTACATTGGCTTGTATATTTATTTTTTTCCTCAGGGACCTGTAGTTCCTGTCCTCAAACTGTATACAGCTGAAGTCATTATCATCTTTCTGGAGAACTACCAAAACTCCAAACAAGTTCGTAAAATGGTAAGATCTATCTGTGAGCAGGAGGAGAGTGAACTTGCACTAACAGTTCTGTCAGTATGTGCAGTCCTGTGAAAGGAGATGTGAAGAAGAGCATTACATGTACATGGATGGCATATTATTTGCTAAAATAAATTTCCAGAGGTCTGATGTTTGGTAGAAGATATAGTGATAATTTAATATCATAGTAGGCTTAATTTTTTAAGATTGCTACTATTCATTCACTCCTCTCTTATTGGTGGAAAAACGTGCTGGGTGTCTTTAGAACTCTCATCTTTGTCAGATAAGTGATACCAAAACTAGTTAGGAATGGAAGGAGCTCTGAAGAATAGCAGTCATACTACTTTCTGACCATTTACAGTCATTTTCTACTTCTACATTGAAAAAAATGGGAATTCATGTCCATAACTATTCCACAGTGAAAGACACTTTGATCAAGGCCTCACATTTCTTCCCTAGATGAACCTCAGTCTTTCTCCATTAGAATCCTTTAGCAGTATTTAATGTGGACACATATCCAAATGGTGTAGAAAAAAATAGAGAAGGTAATAAAAGTTTTGGGTCTTCTTGTAGCTTATTATTGTTTACAAAGTTCAATGCTATTTTCTTGTCCTCCTCTTTTGGACAGTCTGGAATACAGTTTATTAATAATATTTTTTTTCCCCCCAACATAATTTAAAACAAAACAAAACAAAACAGGCCACATTTTTCCCCATTAATCCAGTTAAGATAAATTCCAGCTCTGCTAAATACTGTCATATCAGAGAATAATTATGGCTATAACCTGAGTATATAAAAGATTTGGTTGTATTATACGCCTATGCTTTTTAGAGTTTACTACATTTTGCTTTCTTATTTATCTTGGAACTTCTTTGAAAGTATTTTTCTTTCTTTATGGAAAGAAAAAAATAAAAGCTTTTGTAACATGTCTGCTGCCCTGAAGGGACTGAAGCTTGTGGAGGATCCATGCTGAAGCAGATGAAACAAGTAAGCAGGAACCAGTAGCAAAAGAAAAGTGTGAGAAAGGTGGAGTTGCATAAAGAAATCACTATGCAACGACCACAGCCTCCTGCAATGTCTGTTTCTTCACTGAAAGGACTGAGTACAACCTGCAGCAGTGACAGGGTGGGCAAGAGGTGTCTGGACTGAAGGGCAGACAAGGAAGTGAGAGGAGCCTGGGAAACAATAAGAAAGGTGTTCTCCCTGATTTAAAATGTGTGTGTTCTTTGTTTCTTTGTTCATTAATAGCCATATTAGTAACTAAATGTTTATGTTACTTGGCCACCAGAGTTACTGAGTTTCTTACAATGAAATTTGTGTAGTTAATTCAGACTAAAATATTTATACTCTAAATGAGTAGTAAAGACAGAAATAATTCCTTGGCTAATGTAAGAACACAGTTATTTCTTTTCTACTCTGAGTTTATATGCTAAGGAGTCTATTTTCCACATGACCCACACTTGTAACTAATGCTGGTGAATACTGGAATAAAGTATCTGTCTAAGCTGCAGTTCAGTTTCCTAAGGGATTGTATCTCATAATAATTTTTCTTCTTCTGGCAAAATCTTTTCCTAAAACTCAATATTTACACACTCTTTCACACATCTGAATTCTTGTGTCTCATGAATCCAATTTCATCCATTGTCTTAGTTGAGATTTTTAAGTCATCTTTCTTATTTTTTATATGAAATCTGTAGGAATATGACTGAGTTCCCTACTTGGGTAAATTTGGGTTACATTGGGCAATGGGACCAAAAGTTCTCTCTTGTAAATGGATGTTGTCCCTCTTCTCTGTCTCTCACATGAAAAAAAAAAACCAAGCTTAAGAGAATGTATATCCTATGAATAAACTGAGGATTTTGTTGTTTATTTTTAGATTCACTAATACCTTCTGGATTACTCAAATTGTTTACCAGACGGATGCACCAAGCTTATACTGATATTTAGAAAGTAAGCAAGTTTTACAAGACAGGACTGTATTTTTGGCTTGTCTTTGTTCTGTCTAGCAGGAAAACGCAGAGACAGGAGCAGAGTCTACACTGTAAATAATAGTGAGATGCACCTTCTTATATACTGTATAAGTGTATATATATATATTTGTGTGTGTATGTATATATATATATTTGTATATATATAAGTGTATATATATATTTGCATCCTATGCATGCAAATACTGAATAATGAGCAATATTTTCTTTATAAAAATAGTTATATACCAAAAGAAATTTTAACAAATTAAATGCATTCGGTTGGCATGTTGTCTTTAGTATCATTTAATGTCTTGAAACTTCTATTCAAAATTAATAATAAAATGGAGAAATGATCAAATGTTTGTATAGAACAAAATTGATGTTTGGATGTTAGTAAGACACAGATGCCAGGTGTGAATCACATATTCACCACTTTTATGATCAATTCCATAAAATGATTCCTTCAGCCAAAAATGCAAGCTTTAGCACACATACGAAAATCTGGTAATGCAGCATTTTGCCACTAGACATTTAATTTATACAAAAAAAATGGAAGAGTAACATCATCCATACTGTTCCTGGACTAGCTACAGTACCCTCAGAGAGTTAATCAGTGCTATCTGGCACTGAAAAATCTACTGAAAAAAAATGCCAGGGATGCACTAAATGTTGTATATCAAATCTAGTCACTGTTTTCATCTTAACCTTCACGTACTAACGCTAGCAACTTTATCAGATAACGGTTGTTACTATTACAAACTGGTCAATCAAGTGTCAAAATCTGCCCTTTTCCCTTTCTGCAATACACAGGACAAGGATGGCAGATGAGTCCAACAGATCATCCTGCTGAAGATTATTCTATAGCAAATTCAGAATGACAGTTACACAAAATGGTCTATCACAACACTATATGAATCAACTATCATGTCAATCATAACTGGAACTTTCCAATAAGTATGCTTGAGTGGGAGTATTAGTTCACTCAAAGGAGCATGAACAATACAGCTATAATTTCTTTCAGTAAGGTTATTTCTAATTACAAGACACTTTTATCACAATTGAAGAAACAAACAAGACTTTGGCTCAACATCTGAAATTTAAACCAGACATTCAATTATAAGTATAGAAACTTTAGCTGATATTTGTAAATGTGTTTGTTTGGTTTTTTTTAAAGAGACACCTTATTGTGGCCTTTCAATACTTAAAGGGGGCTTATAAGGAAGATGGAGACAGACTTTTTTTTAATAGGGCCTGTTATTGCGATACGATTACAGGATAATGGTTTCAAACTAAAAGAGGGTAGATTTAGACTAAATAAAAGGAAGATGTTTTTTAAAGTGAGGGTGATGAAATACTAGAGTA
>VWZY01008965.1:417208-427771 GCA_013399075.1 Chloroceryle aenea
AATAGTGTGGTCAGCAGGAGAAGGAAAATTATCATGCCCTTGTACTCAGCACTTGTCAGGCCTCATCTCAAATACTGTGCTCAGTTCTGAGCCCTTCATTATAGGAAAGACATTGAGATGCTGGAATGTGTCCAGAGGAGAGCTACCAAGCTCATGAGGGGGTTAAGAGAACAAATCATATGAGGAGAGGCTGAGGGAGATGGGTATATTTAGTTTGGAGAAGAGGAGGCTGAGGGGGGACCTCATTGCCCTCTACAACTACCTGAAAGGATGTTGTAGAGAGGTGGGTGTTGGCCTCTTCTCCTTCGTAACCACTGCCAGAAACAGTGGAGCTCTGGGTGCTCTCTGATGGAGAGTTTTGATTACTATTATCATATTGGCTTTGAAAATATACCATAAAAATTAAAAGCTTAATTATACATTACGAGCTTCCTCAAAACAAATATAAAAGTATAATTCATGAGGAGTTCTAGCTAAAAATTTTAGAGATCAGTATTTAATTATTTGCTTTGAGTTTGTGAAAGAGGAATGTAATGATCATTTCTAACAGAAAACACCAGCAAGAATATAATTCAGTAAGAATGCTAATAATGCGCATTTCATGGCTGCTTGAGAAATCCCATATCTTAGGTTGATATCCTCAATCTAAGTTTTAACACCTTTAAGAAATCTGCAAATTTACTCATAATTGTTAATTCAAAAAAGAAAATACCAACTCATCTTGGAATTAAACAATCTATCAGTACTCAGGAGAGTACGTTCACTTAGTTATTGGAAGAACGTGAAGGTGGGTAAAAAATTACATTTTTAATCTTAGTTGTCTCGATGTCTCTACAGGCAGTAATACCACGCAGGAGAGCTTTTCAAAGTAAATTTATGAAAAATATGTTGATTTTTTTTTTAAAGTTATACAATTTTTCTTGGTAGATTTTTATTATTATTATTTTTATGAATGCACAATGTATCTTTGCTATTCAGAAAAAGAAGAATCTTGACCAAAATTTAGTCTTGAGACAAATTACATGAAAATGTATTTTTCCTTTAAAATCTTAATGTTCATAATTCTGATATTGCTGAAAGGAGTGTTACATTAAAAGAAATTCAAAGTAAATAGATGAGAAAAAAGCAGATTGTTCTTTAAAAACTATGTTTTCTATACAATTGATTTTATCATGTATAACTGATTAACTGTTGATGTGGTTACAGACAACGATGCCACTAAGATCTCTTTCCAGACTACTTTCCATTTTTATATATTATTATACTGATGAACAACTCAAGACCCAAATCGACTGAATATACTCAAATCGCTCTTCAGATAGCAAAGAATACCTAACAGTGCTGCTACAAATAACGAGATTAAATTGTTCAGTATATTGTTAAATATAACTAGGTCAGACTTGTTCTCTGCAGGTCACTTTCTCAAATGATTACTCTCTCTTGTCTACCCAAAATTGATCATCTCAAATTTCTGTCATAAAGCAAAGTAGGTGGAAAATACAGGAAACAATGAGAAAGAGTTTTAAGCTCTGAAGAGTTTGTCAAAGGTTGCCCATTCTTTCAATACAGTGCAAATTCAAAAATCACAGGCAGCCTCTCAAGCAAAGGTTGAGTTTGTGCTGCCAGTTTTACCTCAGCTCGACAAGGGAGAGAACAATGAGAGAGGAACAAGATAGAGTGAGGAAATCTTAATGCTTTCCCTATGCCTGCCTGCCTGTCAGCAC
Organism: Chloroceryle aenea; assembly: GCA_013399075.1. NCBI lineage: Eukaryota > Metazoa > Chordata > Aves > Coraciiformes > Cerylidae > Chloroceryle > Chloroceryle aenea. The sequence continues at coordinate 418,933 of VWZY01008965.1, forward strand.
GACATGACCTAAAAGTTTCTGACTTGCCATAGTTAATTCTCCTCTATCAAATCTGGACAGAATCAGCCAGCTGGTTACAAAATTCTCAAAGAAATCACAAATACATCTAGTCACTTGGCTGCATTCCCTTAGGAAAACAGCTTTAACAAACAGCTATTTTTGGTAACAAAAATTAGCTAAAGGGAGAAATCATGCATCTTTTAAGTAATTACTACAGGGGACTTGAAGAACATGAAAATCCAGTATGTCCAAAAGCATGCAATTTTGCAGTGTTTGTTCACTGAGACTGCATCTACTTGATGGTAATTTGCTTACCTACACTAAAATCACTTATTAATAAATCCAGTTTAAAGCTGTTCCATGTAACTGTCATAGAAATCTCTTAAACATTGCCGTATCTCAAGGCCACATCCCTCCCAGGAGTTAGAGCGCAATTCCCATCCATGCAGACACATCTCTTTAATACTTCAGAGTGAGGTATAGTGGAAAATTGAAGGAACAGGTGTGTTGGATCTATGCTGACCTCAAGCCTGAGAAGATCTGTTACCCCCATATTGTCCTCCTGGCAAAAGAATTTTTAGAAAGCCACTGTAATGGTTCTGCCCAGCATCAGACAAGCATGTTTGTGCTCGTTAGCTTGGTCACAGAAGCAGCTGGATGGGCTGAAACCAGAATGTTTTAATTTTTAAGTGAGGTCATGTTACAAAAAAAATTGGGAATCAAATTCTACATATTTTCCATCACCCTACACTATTTTGGTGTGGTGAGGAGATGGTGTTACATGGGTGTTGGTCTCTTCTCCCAAGTAACAAGCACTAGGACAAGAGGAAATGGTCTCAAATTGCACCAAGGAAGGTTTAGGTTAGATAGTGGGGAACATTTCTTCACCAGAAGTGTTACTAAACATTGGAACAGGCTGCCCAGGGAAAAAGTTGAGGCATCACCAGTGATTTAGTGGTGGACGTCACAGTGTTGGGTTAACAGGTGGACTTGATCTTAAATTTTTTTTCAACCTGCATTATTGTAGGTTTGTATTCTATGATTCTAATGCAACCATTCAATTATCTGTTTTACAGAGACACAAAAGACCTGGAAAAAGCAAATTATTTTCAAATTTTGCACACTCTAGTAGCATGAAATTCACTTCTCAAAACATTTGTAAAAGTCAGCAAACATAAGACACATATGTAACTGGACTTCCAAACATATTTAACTGCTTAATCTACATATTTCTCACCTTGAAAACATGTTTTACATGTTCATAATCAAAAGGTATTTGGAGTTTTTCAAGTAGCTTCATTGTGGTGTCTAAATCAATCTTTCCAAATCTGAACTCATTTTGAATAATAGACAAAAACCATGTACACGAGATCAGGTTAAGGAAACTTCTAGCCTACATAATTGCTCTTCCTTTTAATATGAGGGGAGTGGGAGAATTTTAACTTTGTTTTTTAAACCTAAAGAGTTTAGGTTTTGCTTTTTCATACTCTAGAACATCTTTGTCATCTGATTTCTGAGAATTCACCAGGCTCTGAGACTCACAGGGTGATATTTTTGCTCCATGACCAGAGACTCTGACAAAGGTGGCAAAAAGAGACAAAGAGAAAGGGAGGGTGAGAAGTAAAACTAAGGGTGGTCAAAGTGAAGAAAGAGATGCAGTGAGAGGAGGCCAAGGGCAGTTCAGCAGGTGTGGCAAATGGTGGGAAGAGGAGTACCAACAACAAGCACAAATGAGGTGCATTCATCAGGCCAATGCACCCACTCAGCCAGCCACAACCAGCACCAGATGGACCAAGCCAGACCACACTGGACTAGCTGCCCCAGGTCCTCCCCTGCCACCCTGATGGGCCTAAGCTGGTCCCAGGCCTGGGAGTAAAAAAGCATGCAGGAGAGGTCACACGAAGGCAGTTGTCACAGGGCAGAGAGAGGAGACAAGGAGGAGGAGGAGGCAGAGCAGAAAAAGGAGGAGGAGGTCGAGCAGGAGTAGGATATCTATTCTCCTCCATGGCAGCTGTACATTGCCTGCTCTGGTCTCTTCACTGCTGTGGAGTTGGCTGTGCTTGGCAGGATATCTCCTCTTCCCTGCAGGACCCTTTCCCTCACACAGCTGCACACTCTCAGCATAGAAACCATGCTGGGCCTGGTGCTGCCCTGGTTGCCCCTATGATGTCATCAACTGTGGGCCCCTGGCACATGCTCCTTCGTACCATGGCTCCTCGCCACCCCTGACACCATCTTGTGCCTTCTCCCTCCAGCACAAAGTGGCCCATGTACCCTTGATGGCAGCCTCCTGCCCTTTGGACAGCCCCCAGCCCCTGCTTGTGTGCAAGGTGGGAGCCACAGGAGCTGGAGAAGGTGCCTCTTGCAGCCTATTGCACCAGCCTCCTGCTGGGGAGTTCTGACAGGGTGTCAGAGATCTCCACTTGGGTCCAGGATGACCAACTGGTGATGCAGGAGGCTGTCTGCAGGGAGGCCTATCATGACAAGAACAACTTCAACCCTGTCCAAATACATGGGCGCATTCTGCTACTGCCACACTACAACAAATTAGGGGGAAAACACTTCTTCCACCCTCAGGAAAAATTCTCTACTGATTTTGACCACTTGTGTGGAGTAACCACCAAACCCCTGCTGTGTGATAGTGGATGAGGAGGAACTGTGGTGACAGGCTTTCCAGGCCTAGAGGAGCTTCCACTTTCCCATAGGGAACTGTTACATGTTCAAAACAAACCCAGGGAAGAGGCAGCTCTTTGTGTCCTGCATGGAGGCTAACCAGTAGCAGCCTTCAAATCACTGGAACAACCTTTGGAAGTCAGTCTGGACTTTTGCCCTGACTTCATTTACCACTCGTGGCTACAGGGACCTTTCTTCTTCAGATACCCTACTTCACAGAGGCCAACCTCCATGAGACTGTCAGCAAGTTTGTGAGTGAGACTGTACATGTGAAACACCAAAGTCAGATTGCCACAGCTTTTGTGAAAGCTGAGGACACCAAGTTACACCAAGTTTCACAGTGCCACTGGAAAACATTCAGACTTTGTCAGAGAATATATGGAGGAAAAGAATCTGCGGAATAAATTCCCTGTTACTTGCACATTTATGAACTGGAATAAACTACTGAATGAGCAGCATCTAAACATCAATGTCTCCAATACAGAAGTGCCTCCATGTTAACAGAAACACAGTATTTGCTACGGTGGCCTAAATAAATAATAATAATAATAAAAAAAAAAAAGATAAAAAAGTCAAAATGGGGGTTGATTTATTTTTGGATTACTCAGGAAGTGCAGAAACTCATCAGTCAAAAACTACTTTGAAAACAATTCAGATCTGTAGTCACTGAAAATAATTTGCTGTATTGTTTTTTATTTTATCTATGTACTTTTCAATTGCTTCTAGAGGTACTAGTAACAGCCAAAATGTCAAAGGCAGTACAGTGCTACAGGTAAGACAGCAAGCAAACTCTTACTTTCTTTTATCATTCTACCCAACATTATATTTACATAACTTCATCCTATGTGTAGCATTGGTTATAAAGAAATTGGTAAGGCAGGCTAGCAAAGATATTGAGGCATTATTTCTAGATTTTTTCATTGATATTGAAACCCAGAAAATTCAGCCTTCAGGCTTTGCTTGTGCATATCTCTCAAGAGACTCTCTAACATAGTCACATGAACAAAGGCAGATCTGTACACAGGAGGAATAAATTTCCTATAGATAGTGCAGAAGATATTTCAGGATGGATAGGGAGGTATGCTGGGTGTTACAGAATGACAGAATAAAGGAATGCTACTTCTCCCCTCCCAGTCTTTATTAATTGCCAAAGGAAAGGATGTGATTTTACTTTATTTTCAAACTATGAGAGTGATGCTTTGCTCATACGTTTATTACAATAAATTAAATGCCTACCATCCTTGCTATTTTCTGTAAACATACTTTTCATTTAAAGTTTTATTAGAAGCCTTGTTTGATTTCAAGCAGTAATGTAAAAACTAAACTGTATAAAAAATAGTGACATGAATGTTTAAATATTATTCTTACAAATATTAAATATTTTTATGTAAGCATAAGGCTTTGCTTTTGTTCATGATGGCTGGTGGCAGTTACATTGTTACCTGATGTGAACATGCTCTTTTGTAAATGCAGACCAGTTGCTATAAAGCTTCACTGCTCAGAGTAGCCATGACTGTTTTCATTGTCTTTGTTTTAAAAGGTAGTAAAGAACTATGCATTGTTATGGTTTTGGAGATAACAAACATTGTGTGGAAATGCCATACTCAGATTGCTCTTGTGATGCTAAATGAAGATTTTGCATCTGTACTCATACCTCATATGGGAAGTTCCTTACTCTATACATCTGGATATGATAATTACCCAAAGAAACCAATATTAAAAAGATATCTAATATAAAAAACATAATTCTGCATATTTCTATATTGTTGAAGACAGTCCTATATTCAATTTTTATTAATAAGCATACCAATTTACAAAACCTTACTGAAAAAGATAAGGTTGCAGTGTTGCCAATATTTGAATGAAACAAATAAATTTAATATTTCTTTTGTTATACAGTGAATTGCTTCAGAGTTGCATTGACTAGAGAACATTTCCACCTGGTTGTTCCTCTTTGTGGTCACTCAGCACAAAGATTCTGGGAGTGATGTACTAATTTAAGTGCAGAAAGGCACTTATCACACAAGCATAAAGTGGACTGCAGTGTTCCCTGACAGTGACTTTTACAGATGTCCATTTGTTAGAGAATTTGCACCATGCACTTGAAGAGGGAGAAAGATGAAGCATGGAGAGCATTTTCTGTGCTCCTTTGGTTCTTCACAGAAAGCTTCATTACCTATGGGTCACTCTCTTTTCACCCCACAGCTGCTACTGAGATCCATCCAACACCAATCCAGCTCTTTTAGTGCCTATGTTGCTGCTGGAGACCATTCAATGAGCAAGCAGCTGTCTTTACATGATATTTATTTGAATATGTGATTATTTCTTTATTGAAAATAGGAGCCATTTTATTAAAATTTTATACAGCCCAGCGCTACTATAATGAAGATGGCCTGTTGTGAGTGTAGTTCATTTCACAAACAGTATAATACATGAAATTTTAGACATAATTTTTTAAGTGCAGAAACTGGGACATAGCACTAGAAATTCTGGATTGGGAAAACCCCACTTTTTTTCAAATACAAATATTAAGCATGAACTATCAATAAAGAACAGTAGGGAACAATGGAAAACACAAGCAGTTATATGACTTTCAGTTTCAAGATCTATTCCACCAGATCAATGCCTCATGAGATGCAAATATATGACATTTTGCAATACACTGTTCTGTTCTGTAGGATTAAATTCTCTCCCTTTTAAAATGCAATTTCTATACAGCAAAACCCTAGCAAGGACTGTAATAATAAAAACATTTAATATTGTAAGATTAGGTATTTTCCTATCTCCCCTATCAGTCTAGCATTATGAACTTTCCATTTTCCTTCAAATTCCTTTCTCTGTAAAAGAGACAATCTGTGATACCAGAATCTGCAACAAAAGCTGCCCAGAGGGATGGAGTTTGGGCAGAATAAATGTTCTGGTCTGGCTGAAAATGCTTGCTCCTTTTTTACAAGGTCTCTGAAATTAACCTGCAAAAGGTAATTACAATACAGGCATTGTCAATTTTCCCTATACATTCCCTATGATGGGCTTTGATATTTTTTTTTCTTTTGGAAAGGTGAAACTTGGGGAGGAATAAACAACATGAAAAGAAAGCAATATTGTATGACTCCATTGAAAATAGAAATTACTTTTTACATATGCACCTTTGTAACTCTGAAAATGTCTGAGATTTAGTTGCAACTTCTGCAAAAATAAGTTATCATCAAGTATCTTTCTGTAATATCCTTCCAATGCTGCTTTTTTGTTGGTTTTATCTTTGTTTTTTACGGAGTGGCCATGGTTATTAATCTCAAAGAGATGATCACCTCCGCTATCAGATTAAAGTATTTACACAGTAAGATGCAATTTTCTTTCAAAATAAAATGTGAATTTTGTTGAAACTTTGCTCCTCCGTTTCCAGGTTCACCAACTCACTGGAATCATAAGGTTGGTACAAATGCACCTAAGCCAAATTGGCTCAAGTCTTCGATTTCTGAAAATTATTTTGTATCTACCATTAATTGTTGCTGCAAAGTAAATCATCATTTCTATTACACCAATAACATTATGCTTAGCTTGACTTCATTGTCAACTTCCAGCTGCACTAAAATTGGGAGAAAACCAACACACTATTAGCATTTGGACTGAATATTTAATGTTCACATTATAAAGTTTGCTTCCTGTTTTGCAGGTAGAAATCCTACCAAAATTATGTCACCTAGCAAAACAAGTTTATCATTTAATTTTCAAATAGGTGTGTTGAATTAAAAGCAACTTTCTTCGTAGTTTCAGAAGAGAGAGACAAATCTTTAACAGGCACTAAAGACTGAAGTTAGCAGGAAGGAAGGTTTATCAATACTCCTAGTCATCAGAAAAAAATCATGGTTTTCCCCCTTACATTCTCCATAAATGATGCTAATTATTTCTTTACTTTATTCGTGGAGTAAAAAGACAATATTGTAAAAAAAAAAAAAAAACCAGAAAAAAACAAACAAACCAACCCTACTTGTATGTTTTCCAGGCTATAGTCTGTATTAAAATCTCCACTGTATACTCCTTATGAAGTCATGGAGAAGAAAGGAAAATATGATTTTGAAACAGAGGAAATAAAAGGGAAGTAAATATAATGAATGTTCTGTCAAGTGTATATCTTTCACTAATTTCCAATAATCAATGTATTATTGCCCCTATTATAGTAAGACCTAATTCAAGGGTTATTTTCCCTTCTACCGTAAGAATGATTTGCTATGAGCAACAAATCTGAAAAAGCAGATTTATTACACACTACGTGCAAGATTATTTTCCAAGTCTGTATGTCAGTATGTCATTCGTACACAAATAATAGATTTAATAATTCTTTTTAATGAAAGCTTTGGTGTTATTACAAAAATTGGAGTGGTTTCAAAAAGTCACCATTTCAAAAATTAACTATTATGAATTATTCAAAGCATGTTATTGTGGGATTCTCCAAAATTAGAAGGCATATTTGTTACAGTAAGACTTAAGAATTGCCACCATATCAAACTGAAGGAATAAGAGACCTAATAATAATAACTAAAAGAGATGACCAATGTTATATTAAGTCATGTATCTAGCAGGTGATCTCTGAATGGAAGAGGAACTACTACATATCCTTAAATCCATACTCAGAAAACACCCTGAGGTTATGGGATCTTAGTAATCGAATCTGCTTGATTTTGGTGATGGTTTGGTTAGTTGGTTTTTTTTACTTGTTTGTGAGTTTGGGTTTTTTGTGTGTGTGGTTTTAGTTTTAGTTTGTTTGGTTGGTTTTTATATTATTGTTCATATAGCACATTTGGAAGAAAAGGGAGTGTAAGTCACAGCTTTTTTGCTTTTTTTCTAGATATAGGTGTAAGTCTTTCAGTCCTGAATATTTATACATAATTAAAGGTTTGCATTTCCTATTTGCTTACTAAGGAACATGTCCACTCTTATAGACACAGCTTCTTAAACAGCAGTCATCACCACTGTGTTGGTAACAAGAGCAGTTGAGAGCCTTTCTAGCTCTTCCAGAGCTAGATGGCTAAAAATTGAAAGTCTGTATGGCAATTGTGATAGCCATCTTTTCAAAGTATGCTGATAGTGATAAACCACTAGTTTTAAAATACAGATTTCTGACCAGATCTTTGTATGGTTTTACCTACCTATCTCACCAGAATTGCCTATGAGACAGATGTCTCTCCATAGGGGAATGGAAGCCTGGTGTCTAGAATGACATTAGAGGAGAACTAGCAGCCTGGAACAGGAGGGATAAGTAAAGGGCAGAAGCAGGGCAGGGCATTGAAGAAAAAGCTGAATAAGATAAAGTCACAGCTGGAGAAAGTAAGAAAAAAGAGACCAGTAATATAATTCTACAGTTCTGAAAACTGAAGAGACTATCCAGAAGAGTAGGACTGAAATCTCAGCTCCCTCACTGTCTTTCCTTCCTTAATTTTTGGGCAAGTCACATGGGTCTATATTCCTAGAGATTTCAAATCAGTGTTCCAGCATATGCAATCTTCAGCCTTTCTGAAGAACGCTAAAAGCCCTTCTTGATCTCATAGGTATCCTATGAGAATGCATTAAAATGATGAATAATAAAGAATCAGTTGGCTTTTAATAACTAAGATAATTTAATTATATGCGATATGTGTGCAAAGTAACCATGATCCCAGATGAAACTCTCTCATAGTTAATAAAAGCTTGTTTCACAAAACAAAAAGCATTAAGAAACAGGAAATTTTCTATCCTGATTGAAACTTAGATTTACAAGCCTACATCCTCAAGCACTTTGCTGTGTTCTCATGCATGACATCTTCACTAGCAAAGCTTCATAATCTACCTACACAGATCAGTGCACCAGCCCTTGCAAGCCTACAGCCACCTAGGTACAGAATCATAGAATCATAGAATATCTCGAGTTGGAAGGGACCTTAAAGACCACCTAGTTCCAACACCCCCTACCACAGGCAGGGACGTGTCCCACTAGACCAGGTTACTCAGAGCCTCATCCAGTCTGGTCTTAAAACACTTCCAGACATGAGGAGGCTACAATTCTCTGGGCAACCTGTTCCAGTGTCTCAACACCCTCATAGTAAAGTCCCTCACCAGCTTTCCTGTAAGTATCCTGCAGGTACTGAAGGCCTCCTCTCCTCTCCTCTCCTCTCCTCTCCTCTCCTCTCCT
>VWZY01008965.1:427842-449145 GCA_013399075.1 Chloroceryle aenea
TCCTCTCCTCTCCTCTCCTCTCCTCTCCTCTCCTCTTCTCTTCGTTGAACAGACACAACTCCCTCTGTCTATCCTCATAGGAGAGGTGCTCCAGCCCTCTCATCATCTTTGTGGTCCTCCTCTGCACCCTCTCCAACATATCCATATCTTTCTTGTGTTGGGGAGATCTCATGATGTTTATCTCAAGCTTCTCTGGCAGGGTCCTCATATTTCATGTAAGGACAGCTCTCAGGGGCAGACTGGTGGCAAATCAAGTGATAAGAAGTCATTGCTTATTTACTTAGTCATTGTTTACTTTTAAACATATATTGTTTATTCATAAATGCAGTAAGTTTAGAGGCCCAGGGAAGACATGAAGACGTTGAGTACAGTGCTGCTTGTGTAATTTTACTGTTACCTGACATCTGAGGCATAGTCTATCCATCAAGGAGTTAGACATTAACCCAAAAACATAGTGAAAGTCATAATAAGTCCTATACACACACAGAAGATGAAAATATGAATTTGTTGTTTGTAGTCACACATGGTCAGGACTGGTGACTGTCACAGTGGCCCGTTCTGACATTAGTCCTCCAGTCATTCTGCCTGAGCACATGGGAGCTGCTCATTTTTTCCCCTCATGCTTATCTTTCTTTCTCTAGAAAGTGCATGTGTAGTTTGCTGTTCTGTCCTGACAGGAGTTTGGGACAGGACTGAGGAATGTAAGCAGATCTGGGAATACACTGTCTGAAAGTGCCCAAGTTCCTCAAAGAGTTAGGAAAAAGATGTATTTACCCAGCAAGCCACATCTCTCTGAGTGGGGAATTGACAGGCCTCCTAGAGAATGGTTTCAGTGGAAAAAAATAGGTTTCAATAAATGTCTTTTTTTGTTTCCGATAGGAATACTTTCTGTCTGGAATGACATAATCAAAGAGAAGGTGATGTATGAATTACTAAACATTAATTGTTTTAACCTTTTAGAGTTTGGGGATTTTTTTTTTCCCTTGCAATGAAGATACTCTTAAGAGAATGCCCTCTGAGAAGCTCGCTACTCAGGAGTCAGACTCACAGAGCAACAAATAGAAACTCTTGGATACACCTTTAACAACTGTGTTGTCCTGTATCATGAATTAGGATTCCACTGATCTTGAAGCAAGTGTCATAGATAATTTACCTTTAAAATTAGGTATATTCCAAGTCATAAAGTTTCCTTATGCCAGCTTTCTTGCTTTATAGCATTCAACATGTAAGAAATTTTGTTGTTGTTGTTTCTAATGTGTATGAGTTCATTAGTAAATGTCTTCTACAAAGCCCTGTTATTATTTCTGTTAAAAACATTTTTGCCAGTTCACTGATGATATTATTAATTTTACTTAAGAACTTTATTTCACACAAGACTTCCTATTTGCAACTTACTTTTAATTATATCCTCATTAGAGACAGATATGAGAAGCACAGCTTATTTCAAGTATTTATTATTCATTCTTGTATTGTTAATGAATTAATGCCTGAAGTACATCTGCAGTGAAAAGTCACCTTCTTGTTCATCAGTTTTGCATGTCCATAAAATAAATATGACTGCTTCAGGTACTGTATTACATAGATCCAGTACCACTGCCTTCCATATATAACATCTACATGCAAATTTATTCTGTTGTTCTTTCTTAAATAATTAACATTATCTGCTAATATATTCTTGCTCAGACCAGTTTCTCTAGTAATTACAATTGAGTGTGCAGTATGTATTCACTGAGCATCTATGAGTCCCATTCTTACTCTTCCCATCAAAAGGTCATTTTGAAGACACATCGACAACATGCTTTCTATGATCTGTAAGCTCTGCAAAATACGAGCTGTTATTTCAGCCTCTGGGCTGTAGTTCTGTATGCTTAAATCCATTAGAAAACACAGATTTAGCTGAAGCCAACGGAAAGCGTAATTAACATTTTGGTATTCTCTGTGCGATAATTTATTTTCCATTATCAAAGTTACATAGGCTGCCAAATGTGCGATACAGATTATGGGACAAACTGTGCTTAAAATGCAGGTTTTTTCAAAACAACATGCTATGTCCTGCATAGTATTCATGGGGAGAAAGAGATGATTAAAATGCATAGGCTCTATTTTGCCTTCAGCTGTTTTCTGGCTCCTCTGTTTAAGTCCCAGTCCAACAAAGTACTTAATTGTTTGATTAATTATAATCATTTGACTATTTCCATTGGGAGGAATAGTATGATGCAGGTACTATGATGCTACAGCTGGCTAAATTGGATCACACAATGCTGAAGGACCTGATGGAGCATACAAAGATGAAGGACCTGATACAGTAGGTACAGACAGATTACAGCAGATGCAGAAAGATTCCCTTCTTTTGACTGTAAACTTAAGACCAACCTGGAGAAAGTTCCTAGAGACCAATTTCCAGCCCTTAGCTCCCATACATCTCACAAATTAATTTACATTATCCTGCTCCATTTTGGTGTCTTAAGTCTATGAAACATGTTGATTATGAAACAATTCATTTTCTTCAAGATACTACCACTGGATACAGACGAGGATTTAAAAGTCTAGAAGCTTGATAAGCATTGATTTATTCTCTAGTTAAACACACAACAGTCAAGTGAAGCATCCATGCAGGCCATGGGTATTTAGGCTCTGAGGTATAGTGAGCTTATGTGTTCAATGTCATCTTAGCTTAAGGAGGTTCAGCTCTTTGTCTTCCAGTGGAATGCCCTTACAGGTATGTTGTGGGCTGGCACTCAACGGAAGCACAGTCTGCTACACCTGTAGAAAATGGGTTAATGTGTACCACAAAATGTGCAATTTCTGGGCCTAAAACCAGCAAGATTAACATAATTCATGACTTTGCCAGAAGAGAGCTGGAGCACTGCATTTGGATCACTTCTTCTGTATTACTGAGTTATAAAACAAATTCTTTACACTTTCCATATTGCTTTTGGGGATTCAGTGGAGTATAATGGTTTTTAATGATGACCACTGTGTATTGGGAGACTAAATACATAAAAGACTGAGCTGAGTGGGCATTACTTATGTGTCTTCAGATAGGAAGGAGAGAGGGAAGAAATTAGGTGCAAAATGATGAAAAAATATATCGGATTTCTGCCTGCCACTAGTATCTGTATTTTGGACGTTGAGGCTGTTTCCAGTACTTTTTTTAAAACAACAAGGTAAATTTTAAGAATTTCCTAAGATATTAAAAACTAGTATTTCAGTTATGCAAACAAGTAGGACCATAGCATTTGCCATTTTACCCCTGTGAGTAGCAAAATCCAATGTCTATCTTTTGATATTGGCACAATGATTTATAATAAATAAGTTGGAGTGGATGGAAACAAAAAGAACTCAATACATTTATCATAAAATTCTACATTCAAAAGCCACTTTGATGCTTCTGTTCCATTAAAGTCCTCACAGGCAGCATAATCCTGATAAATTTAACTCCCTAGAATAATATTCACCATTTAATTTTCTTCTGGAAGACCAAATTATTAACTATGTCATACTGTAAAAATGTCATCTAAAGACCTCATGATGTGCTAAGTACAAAGGAAATTGCCAGGGGCTGTAAGCTTTGGGTGAAAGGATAGTTGTTTGTAGCTCATTAGTATGATGAAGTGAAATCTGAAATTGTATTAAATGTTTAAGATGTAATTAGTGACAAATTTATGCATTTTCAAGTATTCCATACTGATCTGTAGGCTCATATCAATAGCGGCAGCAAAGCTTTCTTGGGTAAATTATTTGCCTCCTCCAGAGAAGAGAAAACAATGCAAAAGCCAAAATATATGACTCGTTATTTGTTTGCTTTTATTCTCTTTGCCACTTCTGTCTTTTCTCAGCTGTGTAACCCTGACTGTCAAATTATGATTCCATGGGAGAGCTCAACTCAGCCTGTCTTGTTTCCTTTCTGCCTTTAGGGATCTTCAGGTATTGAAAATTCAAATATAAGCTGAATTAGTCTCATGACTTTTAGAACATGTAGGCCAAAAATCAGCTTCCAGGTTGATGTGACATAAGTACAAAGTACCTCAAAGGCTGTTTTTCAGGTGCACAAGCTAAATGCTGGTTGGTCTCTTTGCTCAGACTGTTCAAAAGGAGAATAAAGACTTCACACATGAGAATTCAGCTGGACTCATTGCTTTTGATGTCATGGAAGCTGGAATAAAGTAGGAGATTCCACTTTCCCCTTGAGAAGCTGGTCTTAATGCCTCTCACCTCCAAAGTACACACTGCATGACCTATGATGCATGCTTAGTTTAGTAGCTAACCCACTATCCAGAGCTCTGGGCTCTACTTCCCCTCCCTAAAGCAAACTCTGGATGCAGAGCTTCAGACCAAACAGCAGAAGCTCTTCTTTAGTGTGTTGGGGGAAAGGATGAAGATCCTGTTTTCCACTGGCTCATCGAAAGGAAAGAGGGCTTGGCAAGCAGCCAAGTGAATGCAAGCACCATCACCACCACCACCCCCCAAAAAAAAAAAAAAAAAAAAAAAAAAAAAAAAAAGAAAGAAATATAAGTATGGTATGGAAAAAAGAGTGCTTGTTCTTACAGTAGTGCCTGACCCAGTTCCGAAAAAAAGACCGAGAATACAATAGATGCAGGACCAATACACTTCTGTCAGAGTGCCAATATAAGGGCTAGTGAATCCTGCAAGAGAAAAATCTTGAAGGACAAGAACTTGTTAGAAAGTTCAGAGCAAATGTCCTCTAGATGGTATTGTGCTTGAATAATAACAATGCACAAAAATAACTCAGTGAAAACTATTACCTTCCCGATTTTAATAAAAAGAAGGAATGCTATTTCCAATCTAGCATGTAGCCATTATTTAGAGTGATCAGCTGTAGTTACAATATTAAAACAAAAAATCTATATGATCAGTGGTTTACTAATGTTAAAATACATGTTAACTAACTATAGTGCACTGAAACAAAACAGTGTTGCATTAGGTATTACAAAACCATATCCTTTACTCCATTAAAAATGCCATTTTACACTTAGATGAATTTGAGGTACCTTCATCACAGTTTAGCTACTCCATTTTATACCAGGTGAAAACCTGGTCTCAGGATTTTACTGATATTGTGGCAAGAACCAATTGCTGTCTGGACTTTGGGTAGCAGCTTCTACATCCATTTGGTATTAAATCCATCTAAAATCTTTGCACAACAGATCTTGGTACTGGGACATCAAAATGCCAACCAGCCTAGTTCTTGAAACAGATTCATTACTGCTCTGTCAGAAGAGCTAAGACCCAGGATAATGAGATTAGATGCAATGTGGAGCTACTGCAGCTAGACTGATTTTAGAATTCATGTTGTATCTCTGATGGAATCCCCAGATGCGATGCATAGTATAACTATACCAGCATTGACACTGCTACCTCAGGGGTGATGGCAAATACATTGTGGGCATGAAATGCCCTATACAGGACAGACCTGCCAATTAGAAAATATTTTTTAGGGGCAGAAAAAAAAAAAAGAGAGAGAGATAGAAAACATGATGTGTATGTGTGCATATATATAAAAACATAGAGTATATATATACACACTTTGAGATGAAATAGAGCAAATAAAATTAGAAGAGCTAAAAATCAAAAAAAGGCTAGCTTTAATTCATATACAGGATGCAAGCTGTAGTCACTTAGTGTTTAATGTTGTATCATTGAACATGATGTACATGTGCAGATTTGAAACAATCCTCACAAGAAACAAGGTTGTAGTGAAAGACACAGTTGAGGAAGTACTGAAAAATAAATTTACCCAAGCAAATGAAGCTGAGTATGCTGGGTACATCTAGAGCACTCTGCACATTTCTGCATAATCAAACTTTGAAAGAAAATTTAATGATCCAATAATAATTGTTTGACAGCTAAACTTTTTCTCTGGTTGCCAAATAAATTTACGAATACACAGTTAGAAATACTGACTTAGCTACTGTATCTAATATAATTACAGAACATTGAAGCTTTATAAACAGCAGTTGTTGGTGTCTGCACACTTTTTTTAAAAAACAGCAAATGCTACATTTTTCAGGATAAAAGCCTTTGAAAACACTGTCTGATCACTTAAAACATTGGACTTTTTTATCACAGATTATTGTAAATACCACTAAAATGAGAGTCACTATATATAAAGTTACTATGCCTCATGATAAGAATCAATCCCACATTAAAATAAGACAATACTTAATATAATTTGTTTATAAAAAGACAGCACTTACACAAATAATGATAGCTTTAGATATTGGATTTAACTCTAATATTGGATTTAACTCTTAATTGTCATTTATATTAAAAGAATACTTAAATGTCTGTGGAATTGATACATGCTGTCATATGACAGAGGAGGAAACATCTGACTCTCAGGAGAAGTGGTGGCCAGAAGTAGCCTTCTCTTGTCAGAACCTCCCTGAGGGGTACTTGAAAAAGAGCAGAGCCTGAAAGTAAGACAATAGTGCCCCAGCTTCTCTGGGCCCCTGTTCCAGTGTTGGACCAACCTCATGATAAAAAGATTTTTTCTTATATCTCCTCAATTTCTTATGTTCCAACTTATGGCTATTTTCTCTTGTTGTTCCACAGTGTGGCTCTAGGATGCCGGACCTATCTTCAGTGCATCCTGACATTAGACTGCAATTGTATCTTCCCTTTGCCTTTTCTCTTTAGAGCTGAACAGCAGTCTCTGCCTCTCCTTATATATCCCGTCCCTCTAACCAACATGATGTCCCTTTGCTGGAGTTATTTTAGTATGTCAGTGTCTGTCTTGTACGGGGGAACTCTTAACTGGACTCAGTACTAAACATACAGCCTCACAAACACTGAACAGAAGGGAGGTCTTCAGACAGACCATCATTACTGAGCAGATTACTTCAAGGTTTATGAAGAACCTCCCTTGAAATTGCATCTACATGCCACTGAAAGCAGACAGATAATCTCTCCTTTGTTTTTACTACTTTTATGATAGCAAGCCACACAGCCTAGACAAGCAGGAATTAACTGTATTACAATGCAGAGGGGTAAAAAGCTTGTAAAGGATAAAAGAGGGATGACTAGGGACAAGAAGATTAAAAAATGGGACTTTAGATAAGGATTGGAGGTAAATGGATTCTGTAGCTAGTAGACCTGCCTATAGATCCTGAATATTACTCTGTTTTTTTCATGTAGCTCAACTCTGAATTTATTCTAGTGTTTGCATAGAGCTCTGAAATTCAATGCCAAGCTACCTCCCAGCGTATGGATGTCTCTCCATATGTCAATTTGCTATAACCTTTTGCTTTGTTTACAGAAGTGACAGCCATTTGCACTGTGTAGCTAAATGATCCTCTCTTGTGCACAAAATAACTGCTGATGTTGCCTCAGATTGCAGAATTCTCATTTTGGTCAGTTTGCTTTCTGAAAATTATATTTAAATTTTCTATTTTAAGAACAACATATTGGAAGCAAAGCACCAAGACATTTACTTTTAAGTAAATATTCATACTTTCTGATACATACTTTAACCTCACAATCAGACATTAGTTATTTTCAGCTGTCTTGGCTGATGGTTAGTTTGCTTTGCATAAGAGTTCTGTTTTGTTCATTACCTTGTTTCATTCTCTTGGATAAATAAGAGATATAATGTAAATTTTCTTTTTTCAACATGAAACATGCTAAAATAAAAGAAGAAAATTTTATTTTGAGGTGACCTGATTTTAAAATGGATTAAACAGGGTGCTGTTGCTGCACAGAATGCACAAATGAATGGTAGGATTTAGTAGCCCTGACTTCATCAGCAGGCTATCAGTCCCAATTCACTACCCATAATGGTTCATCTCCTGCCTTTGAAAAAGTACTCAAATGGCCACTGCAAATTCTCCTCTCTGGCATCAGTTAATTGAAACATTCTGGATGCAAAAAAAAGGCAGTTAAACCATTAGACCTTCAGTGACATACACTCTCAGCTTTTCAGTTACTAGATAGATGTTTGTTCCCAGTCTGAGAAGATGGACTATGTTTCAGGAAATCAATTCTGTTCTCATTTAAGCAGAAGGACCTTGCTTTTGCTGTATATCCTGCTCTTTCCTCAAAAAGATTTATTACAAACGATGTAGAAATTCTAATGAGGTTCCCTGAAAATTTAGATTCCCTGAAGGCAAACTGCAGTGCAAAGCCTCACTCTTGCAGTGATGTCTTATAACACAGATCCCTAAAAGTTGCTGCAGATCCCCACTGGGGTCTGTATTAGAGCACACAGGATTGTGGCCTAACCGCAAAGAGGGGTATTCTGCTGCACTGACTAACCCAGAAAAATATGTATTTCCTCTGGAGGTTAAGATCAAAAGCATGTTAAGAATGAAATATCTAATCTACATAGTGTTAAAACCATACATAAACTTCATAGATTGTTTGGGCATATACCAGAGCAGTGGAGCAATAGCTTAGCTCACCAGTTTAAAAGAGAAGAGGTAAGTAAGAGGAATTAATCACTACAGTACTCCTTATTATTACTTCCAGATATATCCATTTAGCTGTAAGAAGAGAAGGAAATAGAGATTAGTTTTACTCTTTATACAGCATCGCACTCTCCGGGCAAGAACTATCACAAAGAAACCCAGAGTACAGTCACTCACCAGACCTTACTCTCTGCACTGCTGCTAAAAATCCCTCTGAACAGATCAATAAGCTGAGCACATTCACCTTAGCATACCTCTCCTGCTTTGCCAGCTCCTAAACAGGGAAGAAAATGCATGAACTCTAACCTCACTACAGGGATGCTGCTGTTTCTTTGCTAGAAAGCAAGCAGGGAATAGTGAGTGCTAACAGAATTTCTTGATGTGACTTGATGCTATATATAGGATGTAGAGCTGAAAAGCCTCCACCTGTGTTTGGGGAAAGGCCAGTAGTAATCAAGGCTCAGAAGTTTTAAGGTAAGAATACATTAAAAGCAATTACTCTAATTGTAGGTTACCTTCACCAACTGAAAATATGTGATCTTTATTTCATCTGCTCTCTTGTGATGAGGATTATTTATACCCTTGTAACCAAAAAGTCACCTTCCCTTTAAATACTAAACAAGTCCTTGTAAAAGTTGACTAATTGATATAATTAGTTCTCATGCTACCTTGGGGCTAGAATATTGCTATTTAACTGTCTTTGGCTTTGTAAGACAGAAAGTACAGGTGGGTGTTAGGAAATTCTTAGAAAACTCCAGAATATCATCTATTTTTTTTTCCCCTGTAAATATCTGGAAGACAGAATTTTTCATCTTTAACAGACCTGAATAATTAAATCATGATTTTAAACTAAAGGCTGAGGATTTGGTATCCTTGCTCATTTTGGGATCAACACTGGGAAGGAAGAAATTTAATCATTCCAACAGAGGACACCCCAGAAGTCAATCCTTTGTTATTGAATTTCAGACAGACACCAAACCTTTTGAACTATAGCTCTCAGAATGTTGTATACTCACTTATCGTGGACAGTCACATATCAAATAATAACAAGAATAATTGATTTCCTGTCCTTAAGGTTACCAGAGGCCATCTAAATGTTATGAGTGTCTTTCATCAACTTTTCAATTTGTCAGTTCCCAGGGGTTTCTATCCAGAATATTTTATGTAGCACTGCTGTCAAGGTGGTGAATGAGTCTCCACTATTCATAAGGCAGGTGACATCATGCTGTCCTGAACACTGAAAAGAAATGCTCACTGAAGGTTGAAGCAGAGACCTAATCTTAGTTGGTTTTGTCTATGCAGCTCCTTTTACAGCTCTGTCTTGTGAATCACAGTAGGTTTAGTTTGCAGACCTTCACTCAGCAACAATAGCTCAAAATGCAATTTCACTTTGAGACCTAAATACAGAGGAAATCCAAAATAAAGCTGACTAACAAAATTAGTTACATGAGTTATCCCTTTTGAGTTCAAATCATATTTATGATGTAGCTGTTGTTAACTGACATACAGTTTTCTTGAAAACCTTGTATTTACTCCAGTCTTTAGTGAGAGATTCCCAGATGTGTTGTATTGTTATATTTATTTGTTCAAAGTCTTGTTATGATTAGTCATTCAAGAACTCATTTATTGAGAAACATACTGTTTCCCCTATCTCCCTGCCTGCCTAGATGATCACAATTCATATGACCAGAAGGATCATTTCTGCTTGAGAGAAGCTGTCTCTATTTTTTTCGGATGTAAATCACATTTATGTCAAACTCAGACATCGTAGTAGTATTTCTATTTTCTATTTCTCTTCCCTGTGTCTTTTTTACTCAGTCAGATTGTATCCTAGTAAATTTACTGTCTTATCTAATTTCATGATGGAATTTCATATTCAGTTAATATGGGAATGTCTCAGTTTTTGAGGAAATATGTCTGGATGTTTGTATGCATTGGTCCACTCGTACCATCAAACCTCACCCCCATAATACATTACACTGCAGTAGGTGCAATTGCTGTCCTGTATTTTCTCTTTCATTCCCCTAATTAATGGGACATTATGTTAAACTATATAATTCGTATCATTCACTCCATTTACATCAGGAATGGTCTATCTGTTCCCATGTATTACCAAACAGAAGTGCATGGGACTTCTTAAAGTAACAGTACAGGAATGCACTGCAGGCTGATTTCGCCCAGCAAGAAGAGTAACATATCTAACCCAGAATGTCCTCAGATATCATTTGCGTTTAGACAAACATTCATTAACAAACCACAAACAGTTCAACATCTGAGAGTTACTTTGCTGTAACCCACAGGCTCCTGCTAGAGCCTCCCAGTTCCAGCTACACCAGTAGCTTTTCTACTGCCTCACTCCTGATGAAGCAACTCACTTTATGGAATTCATTTCTTTAAGAAAGTTCTGTCTTGCTTAACAGGAACTGTGTGCTATGATCTGATAATCAGAAAACTCCTCCACACGGTCCGAGCATCTGCACTTAAAACCATTTCAAAAACTGACTTGTCAGGCATGTTTTTGTCAGAAAGTTGAGTAGGTGTTTAACAGGGTGTTAAGGGTAAACACAGTTTCACCCTTCCTATTTCAAGCTATTTTTTAATATTTTTTAATCTAAAGATAGATGAAGAAGATATATCTGATTGCTCTCTCATGGAGAAATTCAGTATAACACTGAGGAATGAAAAGCTGTTCTGTTTTACCTTATTACCTCAGCAACTTTGTACAGAAATACTTTACATTTTTTTGACTGAGATAATATAAGAATGAATATTTTCCTGGAACTAAATTTACAGTGATAACTTCCTGAGATACCAAGAAAATTAATGGAAGCAGATGGATGAGATGTGGAACATTATTT
The DNA here is from genome assembly GCA_013399075.1 of Chloroceryle aenea. NCBI lineage: Eukaryota > Metazoa > Chordata > Aves > Coraciiformes > Cerylidae > Chloroceryle > Chloroceryle aenea. The sequence goes on from VWZY01008965.1 coordinate 439,127, forward strand.
TGCCTCATGGCTAATGACTATAGGGCTGTTAGCAATACTTCACTGATGAAAATACTATATATACATTAAAAACTGTCTTTGGATAGATAGCTACAAGACAGCACTATACCAAGAACTCTGAAGGAAATATTATGGGTTTTGTAATAGATATAACTAGGACTGGTTTGGGACTGAAGAGTGCTGACAAGCTAATATGCAAACACAGATATGTGGGCAGACATACTATATGCATCCTGAACAGTTCTGCTATGCCATCCTGTGCAGAATTATCCTGGTTTTAAGTATTTGATAGAACAGTAAAGCACCAGTGAATTCATGCCCAAAATTAGGTAATATGATTCCTTTTTGAAGGTGGCTGGCAAAAAAAAGCTGATTTGCTGAATAGCTTACCTCAAATTCATTAGAAAGTGCTTGGCAATAGTTACCTGTAGAATGAATATTTGTTCTAAAATAAATTATTCCCTTGTCAATATAGTTCAGGATTTTTTAAAAGACAGTATATTGTTTGTGGTTTGTAAGACCCTCAGACTTATTTTACAGAGCTGAATATTCTCACAACCAGAGTAACCACAAATTCTCTCTCCATTCTCATTCAGCTGGCATTTCTGCTCAACAAACTCAACAGGTTTATATCCACCAAAAGTTTCTAATATTCTTTTTTTTAATCAAAGTTTAAACAGCAATCACTGTTGTTGACATCAGGCTGAGTTTCAAAGGTGAGAGAACAGATTATGCAGCCGTTTCCAAACAACAGGTCAGATTAATTACAACTACCTCATCAGCGTGAGATAATCCAAAATTTAGTCTTATGTCTAATACACTCATTTAAACGGACCATAATACAGTGATACCTAAGTCGACTGTTTTATATTAGGGCATGGGAGCTTATATATCAGAAAAAATGAAGCTCCTCACTTTTCTGTTTCTTTTAAGAAAAGGGCAACACTGTCTGTAGTAATTTACCTAGGTATAAATCCACAGTAATTACCTAAAGTAGTAGAAGGGCAGAAGAGCAGAAGGTAGAGGTGGCAAACAGCAATTTGTTCAGTACAAAAATTTGTTTCTCTCTTAAATGAAAATTAAGGTTAGCTAAAACATGTTGATGTCATATTTAATGCTGCACAAAACACTATCATAGACATTATGTTTTGAAAAACATTAAAAAAATCAGCACGCTCACAATATATGAAACTAATCAACTTCATCATGCTATATAAAACTTGCATACGGGATCTGCAGAGCATCTTACAAATACTGTCATTCTGAGTAGATACTTAGGGAGAGTTTATCAAGTGTAAATATGAGCTTTCTTTAACTTCTCTCTCTCTATGGTCTTCCTACCTTGTGTTGTTTCCTTTTACATTTTGTCTTTTATTGCTCTGAGCTGTATTTCTGGTGATAGCATCAAATCTGAGACCTATTTAAGCTGTTTCAGTTTAAATCCATAGAAGTAAATAATTTCCAGTTATGTAATTATTGTCACTCCAAATAGCTGTGTCTTTGTGATTTGCTTTATAACTACTGTCACTTTTCAGTGACTACCAGGCATTCAAATACCAGTAGTCTGGCTGAAAGCCATCATTAGGAAATCAAAGCAGATGTATTTGTATGTGTATTTTTTCTTCTCAGTCCTTAGAGTTCTCTGTCCTGCTGCTACCTTAGCTTTTGACTCCTGCCAAAGTCAGTCTGCCTAGTAGCAGATGTTGTTTTCTCTCAATATTGAGATTTTTTAGCAAGTACATTCCTAATATCAGGGACAGAAAAAAATGGTATCTACAATGGTTTTATACAGCCTCCAAGAAAGCCCAGTGGCAAAGCCATGATTCAGCTGAATCTGAATCATGTCTGAGTCATGTTCTGAAGAGACCACCCTCATTCCTCTTCCCTGGATTTCTCCCTGTGCCAAGGAGCCTTCCTCTCCCAGGTACTGTCTCATCCTCAGGTGGGGGAACCATAGCATATTGCCCTCAGCAAATACTGCTCATTCCCACTAGAATATAGTTGTTGGCCGTAACATTTCTTTGACTATTACTTACCATTTTCTTACAAAACTGTTTTTTCCTTGTTTAGTAGGAATACAACAAGGAAATACTATGATTAAGAGTTCTTGAAGTGAGATGTATGAGATGTGATTCAGCAACTGCTTCACCAGAGACAAGGAAATGAGCCACATGCTGTGTGCCACAGCTCTCTGTCTGTTGAATGAAAATGAAATAGTCTCTTTCCTTTAACCTTTTCTCATCTGTTTAGATTGTAAGCCCCTTGGAATGTAGGTGGTGCTGTGCAAAGCGTAGGTCCTCATTTAACTCAGAGAACCTTCAGAACTGAATTCATTACAAGGGCCGGGAAGAATAGGGACAGGTATTAAGCAGATTAAACATTGTATAAGTGCCAGTCACTGAAAGGGGGAAAGATTTCTAATAGCCAGTTTTCACTGAAGAAATGAGGGGAAGAAGAGCGTATTTCTGTACAATCATACCTATTAATTAACTTAGGGATAATCATGTATTTGGCTAGTGAACTCCTTGCATTTCAGACCTGCATTTTATTTAGCTGAAGCTATGATCTTTGTCAAGTCTCACACTTCTTGCCCCAGCTTATTTTTAAGTTCAGTCGTGAGAAGTCTAAAATAAGTTAAATTTTGCATCCTTCTATGGCCTTCATACATTAAGGTCATCAAATTTGTGTCACTACTTTATTTCCTAATGTAAATGCTGACATCTGGAGTACGTAGATCATGCACATATTTATTTTTTAAATTGCCTGGAACGTACAGTGTTACAATAAAAGATAAAGATAAAAATGAACCTCCGTCCTGATATTTTGAGAAGACATAAAAACCCCAAACCCTATTTAGGGCATGATTTACTTTAATAGAAGATTAAAATATTCAATAAAACTCTGGGCCTATTTTAATTTATTTTATTTTTCTGTTCTGTTTTCCTCAGCTGTTGTCAACAAATAGCATCTAAAAATTAGTATGTCTTATTCTGCAATATGAAATAAGGTTCTTTTCAGACTGAGACAGAGTGGAAGAATCTGGAACTTTATGAACTGAAGTGGTAGGGTTGGGGTTTTGGTTTTGGGGGGGGTGTGAGGTTTTTTTGTGGGGGTTTTTTTGTGTTTTGTTGGTTTTTTTGTGTGTGTGTCGTTTTTTGTTGGGTTTTTTTGTGAGTTTTGATTTTGTTTTGGTTTTTGTCGCTGTTGTTTTATAAGGCTAAGCAAACTAATTTCAGTATGCATTAGGGGAGAAAGAGGGAAAAGAAGGTGCTAAATAGGTAAGTAAAAAAATAATTTGGTAGGAAGAAAGATGATGACAACAGGAAGGACCAAAAAAGCCAAGATCAGAAAGAGATAAATAAGTGATTCTGCAGAATAACAACTTCTAATCTGATTCATTGTTTTGGCTACTTAAAGTTCCAGTTTTACCCAATGACTTTAGCATCATATCCTGCTTTGTAAACACAAGTAGAACAGGTTGCTCTGATGTTTTTAAAAGCTTTCAAATTCAAAATTGTTGTCAAGAGTAAAATAGAAAAAAAAATGTGATCTTAGAAACTGCCTTGACCACACATTTGCTTTCAAAAACTTGTTTGGGAGCCAGAAGTTATAAACATAAATAACATTCAATATATACTGACTTTTGCCAGCAAAGAAAATATTATCTGAACAATATTTTAGAAGATCTTCTACAAAAAGCTAATGCATTATATAGAACTGAGGTCTTCTAGCCATTAAATGTGACAATTGACAACATAAATGCTTTTCTTCTGAGTCCCACAAAAATGTCTTTTTAAAAGGACAATAAAATTGCAGATGATATGTTTTTATTACAGATATGTGTCTTGTAAAATTAACTGCTATAACTACATTGGCAACTTAAGGGGTTTGGAAAGCACACTAAAACACTTAACGTGCTAATTGCAGGTCCTCATTTTACTACTGTTCTAGCCTAGCTTATTGTGTAAGGATATAAATCAAAAGATTTAGCAATTATCTGTGATGATATAGTACAATATTCTTTTGAGCAGCGTATGAGACAGAACAATAAAAAAATACTGTGTAACGATGCTTATGTGCTGTGTAAATAATAATTGTTGTGAACAACAGCTTGCTGACATAATATACGTCTCAACTTCTTTTCATATATATAGCTAAGCAGCAGAAAAGGCTCAGAGGCAGTCATGTGAAACTTCAGGCTTTGAGGAAAAGCAATATAGTATATCTGATACAAGTGTTCAGTAGACAGAGATGTTTCCTTCTGACTGCATTAGGAGCATCCCTGCTTTGTGGAATACTTGAATTAATGTCAAAGTATCTCAGCTATTATACCCCCACCTTGCTTGCTGCTCATATTTTAAGGGTGGCAAAACTGGGAACACTGAAACTATAATCTTAAACTACCCAGTGGATTAAGTTGAGAAACCAGGAGAGCTCTGTCTTGACACTAAATCTTGATTTTTTTTCTCAGAAACTCACTTTGTCCTTCACCACCACTGCTTTGATCTGAGCAAGTCTTTAAATAACTGTTGTGAGAGATCACTGTCGTTTTGTTAAGGGAAAAAAGCAACAGACAAAAAAACCCAACCAGTTACATAACATTTGTACAGAAATCTTCCGTATAGTACCCAAGAATGCCCCATTCACAGCCTGATTAGGGGAAGCAGGAGGATTTCCAACTCCTATCTACTGTATTGCTTAAAAAATGATGCTTTGTTGTTTCAAATGCAGTTCATTTGAAGAAGAAGCAAGAAAAATGCTTACTTGGCAGCAACACAGCACATCCTAACTAAATAACCACCACTATTATTGGCTTCATTAAAAAAATTACATTTTTGCAGTTACCTCAGTATTTGCCAGTGAATAGCATGCAATTACTACAGTTTGCCACTGTGAATAAACTATATGCTGGTTAAATAGGCTCAGCAGATAGGAAATGGAGGTGTCTGTTAGCAAATGCTGGGGTTTTTTTGCTAGTAATCTCAGAAGTGAAATTAAAGTAAAAAAGAATCATTACATAGATCAGAAAGGGTATTAAGTTAAAGACAAGGAGGAAAGAGAGAAACTATAGCATCACTTTTGTTGGAAATGAGTTTGTCTGAGTAGAAAAACCATGGGAAACAAAAGTTCCTGAGACAGAAAGTCCCATCTTGCCTCTGGCAAGTCCATTTTGTCATTATAAATAGCATCCAAAGGATGTGGGTCATAGGTAGCAGTCTAGTTAAGCAGTCTCTAATTCCAGGCATCTAAAATTTGGTCACATCAGAGACTGAATTAAGATTCATTGAGAGGATTTCAGTGACTCCACTAGACCAAGAGTACTGAGGAACAATCAGACAATAGTTCTCCCCTGTCAAATGTACTTGGGGGTGAAGAATAGATCTGAGCCTTTCTTGGGTTGTTGGCCATTCATTGCTTTAAATATGCTTATTCAATAGAAGTACCAAAATTAAGTCTTCATCTGGAAATGGGGCCTAATAGGGAAGGAAAAAGTACACTTCCATTTACTTTCATGAATTGTGTGGAATGGAGGCCACAGCCTGGTATAACAAGTTTCCTAAAGCTGTTTCTTTGATTCATGAGAAGAATAAAATACCAATTTAATGGAATTTATTTCACTTATGATGCCTTGTTCTCTGCTCTGTTATTTCAGGTAGCTGAACAAGTAATGATAGTAGTCTTTAGGTGAGCTGTGGAACAGAAGTCAAAGAATTAACTTCTTCAGTGGAATTCAAAGGACCAAATAGGTACATTTTTTGTCTCCATTAGACTCCATTTTCTTCCAGAGATTGTTTTTAGAGAGATAAACAAAGTTGTCATATTCTAAATCACTGCTGTCAAACTTTTTTCAAAAAAAAAAAACTTAATTAGCTTTTTAGATACCAAACCTTGGTAAATTCTCACTTACGGGAATGTTATCTACATTCCATCATCTGTGGTCTTTATTTTGGAACAGTACTAATGCTTGAAATCAAGCTGGCTAACATGCAGTGTAAGAACACAAAAACTGTCTTTTGGAAGAGACAACAAACTTCCATCTGCTTTCAGATGATCAGTGAGCTCTCCCTAAAGGCAGAACAGTGAGTGAAGTGTTCCTAGATGGCCACTGCATAAGAAGTGGCAGAAGAAACCAACCTGTCCAGGCTGTCAGATGAATGACCTACAGTTTCCCATTTAAAGGACTGAGCCATACTAGTGGTAGCCAACATAATACAGAGTCAAGGAGATAGGTAAAAAGAGTGTCTGACAATATTCTGGGGAGACTGTGTGTCTTAAATAACAGAGTGGAATCTTTATATTTCCTGCTATGATAAGAGCTTGTCACAATTTTTTTTTGTAGCACAGTATCTTTCCATTACTCCACACTCCTGCATGCAATGTCTTCTGTAGACTAAAACTGTCACTCTTAAGTGTAACTTACTCTGTGATTCTTCCTGACACTGCTGTACCAATCTATTCTCTACTGGTCTAGCACCACGGCTTTCAATGGGCTCATATAACGTTCTCTTACAGCCATCAGCAAAAGCCAACTGGTAGCTAGAAAGGCTAGATAGAAAGCTAGTGAAATATCCATTGGACTGGGTACATGCTACATAACTGATGGTACGATTATTTTGTTAAAGGTTTCCAGTAAGGTACTAAATGCTATCTCAGATTCCAGCTAAAAGGAAAGAGCAATGTTTTGTCAATTTTATGTCACGTATGATGGTTATAGCCAGGCCTTTTTGTTGCTTGTTAATTCATCATGTTTTGCCTGTCCAAAACTAAAAAATATTACACATAGTATTAAGTGGAATACTTTGCATATAGGATAATAAACTGCACAGACAGTGCTGGTCTCTCAGCTTTTTTATCTTTTATTGTTTACCTGAAGTGGTGATCAGTATTCTAAGTCAGGCCAATCATAAATTTTCTCACAGAAAATATGAGTCAAGCCTTTCAATAAACAAGCTGATTGTTGCCAGTCTTGATAAAATTTGCTTAATTGGACCTGGCAACCACACAACAAACACTGTGATGTGGACTTAATATAGCACCTACCCTTATAAAACTTTGTCTTTAATGCAGTTGGCACAGCATGCAAAAAGTTCTGCTCTCTATATTTAAAGTGCTGCAATAATTTATTCAGAGATTCACAGAGACATTCAGTGGTTTGTTGGGTTTTTTTTGGGGGGGGAGGGGGAGAAAAACCCAACCCACAAACAATCCAAACCCCACAATTAAAACTAAGAATCTTTTTATCCTTTTCAGTCAATTAATAAACACAGAGCCTCTGCGAACAGTCTGTTCTGGAGAGATGACCCTGCATATAACCTCAATTAACCATTACAAACCAGAAGAGTCTTTTGAGGCCTACAGTTATCTAAGAACTCTAACACTCAGATGAAAGATGTAGATGACATTATTTGTGTCATTATAAAGTGAGAATAGTGAGGTCTTAGATGAGCAAGAGCAGGTTCCTCTTCTACTGATCTGCACCAACGCAATGGGATACAGCCTGTCTTATAATTAACCATTTCAAAAAGAAATTACATAAGTGCTTCATTATGAAAGCCATATAAGCATTTAAACATTTGATTTGAAGTCAAACCAGGAATTACTTTCCAAATTTTCTCAGTCCTAGAGAACTGTATTCACTCCAAGACCACCCCCTCTTTGCAGCATAACATAGAGACCACTGTCGGCAGCACAGGAAGGGACTACTGTCACAGACATTTCACATCATATCAGTTCTGTGCAGAAATTAGTAATTCTTTTTTTTCCTATTGTTTTTGTATTTGTAAAAAGGAATGTCTTTGTTCTTGAGCCTCTTGGATCATTGCAGTTAAAAGGGGCAAGCATTTCTGAACTGAATAGGTAAAGTGATTACAAAAGGACACACCCAGAGAAATTTTATTTAAATATGTATTTTGAAATACATTTTAGTTCTCTTTCAAGTACTTCTGGTTGTAAAGTTGAAGAAAGTTTAAGAAACCCTAGACAACCTGGCTGGATTCTGTGCTTCAGGGTGAAAAAATCATATAGAGCATTTATAATTGCAGTTTTAGTTGAAGAACCCTTGGCAAAAGAAATTGTAAGAGAGAAAGTGGGGTTTTAGGGGGTAAGGAAGGGAGCAAGGATTGACTTGGTATATTTTTGTGTGTGCATGTGTAGGGGTGATTCTGTGTTCCCCTCGCCCCCTATAAAAGAACTGGAGTGCTGCGGGGGTTTCTGTGACCTGACTCACCAGCTCTGGTCAGAAATGGTCTCCAGAGTGTAGATTAATGAGAATGACTATTGGCAAATGAGATTCACAAGAAAAAGTGTCAGCAGACATCATGCCCATCAAGAGTAGAAGCCCAGGGCAGCAACTTCACTGGCACTTCCACTTTCTGGTGAATGCTGACCACTGGGAGTGGGCTGGACAGAAGCATTCCCAAACCTGGATCCCTGACACCTGGTCTTGGGAGAACAGATCTGCTCATGAGTAATGAATCTACCATATTTAGACACTAGTGAACATGCCGAGGGTGGCTAATGGCTAGTCACTTCTGCTCATTGTATTCTGAGGTGTGATGGTCTTGCAAAGCTCTGGGTTGTTCAGTTTTCTGATCTGTTGTCTTTACTGAGTTTCCCTTTCAATTCTGCTCCCTGGTAATGTTCTGCTTCTGTAAATTGGCTTAACCCACCACTTGCAAATGGAGATTCACACGCACTTCTTACCAAGAACCCACATAATGCAATTCATATTCATGAAGGACTGAAATGTGGTTTTATGTTTTGTTTCATTTTGTTTTCAGTAGTTTTCCAGTGAACCTGGCCATTGCTTTTGCACGTTAGTGCCTGTCAGAAAAGTTACAGCAGTTTACAAAAACCTGGCTACCACTTTATTGGATGTAGATAGCTGGATTAGTAAACGGTGGATTTGCTGCACAATAAGCACCTTTGTTTAGGGCTCTTTCAAAGTCTGGAATCGCTGGCACAGTGCTTGGTTCAATGTAGCTATCAGAGTCTTTTCATTGACTTTAATTGGAGCTGGATTAGGGCCTAATAATTAAAAAAAACCCCTTCATCCTGCAGCAAGCAATGGTCACATTTGACCTCAAAATTTCAGTACAGGGCATTGGTAGGGAAAAACTAGAACTTAAAAGCTGGAAAAATAATATTTTCTGGTCAAATGATGAATGATAGATAACTATATGTAGGAAGTACAGTGACCATATGCCTCAAATTTGTCTTGAACTCCCCAAATTTCTTTTCTATGTACAATCTGTGCAGTTCTGATCTTTGGCAGCTGCCTGAGCACAGTGGAAGAGAAAGCTGCCTTGAGCTGGTGTGGGATTTGCTATTGGCAAGCACAGATGACAAACACTTCATTTCTGTGACCAAATGTCTTTGCCATTGTTTTTATTAAACTGTGGGATGTTTTACCTGATATGAGACAAGATATTTTTGACAACTTATTGCAGTAAAATAAATGAATTAAGTATCAGGGAATAACATAACTTATGTATGTATATTTTTATGTATAAAAGTATATCTCAGTTTTCAGGGTTTTTAGTTCACAAAGTCAGTGCTGTATCACTGTCCATCAGTGTCACACAACCATAGACTGGTTTGGATTGGGAGGCTCCTCAAGGATCATCTAGTTCCAACCCCCCTACCATGGCAGGGACATCTCCCACTAGACCACGTTGCTCAAAGTCCCATCCAAATGGGTCTTGAACACGTCCAGTGATGAAGCATCTACAGCTTCCCTAGGCAGCCTTTTCCAGTGTCTCTTGCTCTTTGCCTTCAGTTTCTTTATATCATCTATGTACTACAGATGAGATATTCCATACTTCCTCACTGTGAAATTCCAAATGGAGCATGTGAAGTACAGCTGAACCAAGACAGAAAGATTAGTAATGCAGGAAACTCTTAACTCCTGTAATATTGTTCATCTTGTTATAATGAATTTCTGTATTTTAATCTTCTATTTTTAGGGAATTAATTTTTGTCAATACTACTAGAGAGGTGTATTTTTGGGGGGGGGGGGG
>VWZY01008965.1:449151-462248 GCA_013399075.1 Chloroceryle aenea
GGGTTGAGCGTTGCTAATGTATTGTATGAGTTGTTACTTTTTGTTGCTTTCTAAACATGTGCTATTTGGGAGGCATAAGAAGAATAACCTCTGTTTGCTTTATTGTAACTACCAGTATGAGATATGAAGTCAATGAGATATGGCAAAAAAAGACCATCTTAACTCATCAATGTCAGCAACCTATAGTTAGTTAATTGTCTTGTGAAATGAACTTATCTGTTTGCTGTCTTAAAAACCTAAGTGTTATTCTAGTAACACTTTCATTAAAGGAAGAAGTTTCCTTAGCAGCTTTTTATCATGTTTCTTCTCAAGCACTGAACATTTTTATTGCTGACATCCAAAATGCTAGTTGTTGTTTTCTCCTCTTTCACATCATGAGAGAATTATCATCTGCATGCAGTCAAATGTGGTAGACAACTAGAGAAACTTCAACATGGGAACAATATTGTTGTCTGGCAACTTGTAACCGGTTTATTCAGTGTTCTGTTAGCAAGAAATGGAAGTTGCTGCAAAGGAAATATTTTGCTCTTTTCTTGTTTTGCATTTTCCTTCTCTCCAAGGCAAATAATTTCAAGCTAATCTCTTTGATTCATACACTGATGGACAAATGTGTCAAAACTACTGGAAGCAAATGCTGTAGGGCATGTGTTTTAAGAAACTCTTGATTAATTTTTGTACTTAAAAGTTTTTTATTTTTATTCATGGTGAGCATACTTCACCATTCCTGTCACACCAGCTCAGAAACTGAATTGAACTTTTTCCCTTGAATGGTTTAGATTCTAAATTATCTGTAAAATGTATTAGGTTTTTGGTGTTTTTTTTTGTTTTTTTTTTTTAAGCCTTACTGGAGGCATAACCACACATACAGTTTAATTCACTATGACTACAACACATCTTTGTCATCCTCAAAATTGTCTACTTTTCATTATACCAGATAAAACTCCTTTGGCAGCTGAATAACAAAGATAAAATTTTGTTGTCTGTGCTCATCTATCCTCTCCAATTTTGTTGAGTTTTTCACTGTTGTGTTTAGTAGCAGTTAAACAGGTTCAAAACACACCGTTGTTGCTTTCATGCTCATGCTTCATGTCATCTTTATTTTGTGTACAATGAATCTACCCTGACCGTAAATAATTTGCAACTCAGGGCACAATCTAGGTGTCTAAACAAGAACTTAGTGATGATATTCCTTGTCTTTATTTAGGGGTTAAGGTGACCTAATTATCATATTTCTCTAAGGACTTTACAGGATTTATTTAAAATTTGATTTCTATTTGAGGTGATAAAAATTCCTGTTGGTTTGAAGGAAAGTTGGTGAAGATGCTTGTAATGAATATTAAGCATCTAAGGCTAGGAAAAAGCGGAGGTGGTGAAGAGTCCTTTTGGGGAAACAAAGTCATTCACACCATTCTGGAAATAAGGGAGAAAGATTGAAAGAGACTTCAAGTGGTAAAACATAGAAAGGAAGTGCGTGGGACAAGAGAAGCCAAGAAAAACATAACCATTTCTCATCTTAGAGCCCAGGTGTTTCTTTAGCTAACAAAAAAGCCTTGGAGAAGGGATTAAACAGTTGGACAAATATTGTACAGTGAAGTTTCAAGCTCTGCTCAGAGATGGTTTGGGGTTTTTTGGTTTTGGGGTTTTTTTTTACAGAGCTCCCAAAGCCAGGAGTAGAAAAATTAAGGAAGTGAATGCCAGGAATTGTCAAGCTGTGGCAGACAGGGCTAGAAAGCACAACCATGCAGAAAATGGCTTTTCCAGGAATGGGGAATGTGAGAGCTACAGATGTGGAAAAAAAAAAGAAATGCAAGCCCACAAAAAACATATGAAAAAGAGAGGAACAGAAGATCTCCCAAGAAGAACTATTAATGCAAGGAAACTAATTCACACAAGTAAAAATCAATTACTCCAGAAAAGAACTATTTTTAATTCTTAGTTGAGCAGAAGACAATCAGGGGTCCTTCTGGACTATTATACATCTTGAATTGCTTTGAGACAATTTCCATAAAAAGCCCAACAAATTCTGAATTTTTGTTCATTCAAACTATGAATTGTGTCACACCCCTCTGTTGCTTGCCACTTGCTGTGGGCATATTTCAGTGTTAACAGCTTCTGCCGTTTCTCCATCACCTTGTTTCTTGGTAAGGTGTTTGCTGTGCAGATGCTCAGCATGGCAAACTGCTTCCCAGGTTTAATGGGAATTGATAGCAAAATAATAAATGCCAACGGGAAGCATCCCTCCTGTTTGCTGCAAAGCTTTAACTCTCAGCTATGTCCATGGAAGACTGTACCTTCTGATAGAAGTGCCATTTCTTTAGGGATGATTTACTTCTATGCTCATAAAGCCATTGCTAGACTTTTAACTTCCAAAAGTTGGGGAATACAGCGGACTATAAGGCAAGAAATCTGCCATGTATCATAATATGTATTACCCGTCCCACAGTTTCCTCCAAACATAAATTTAAGTCACTTGTGCACCCATCAGGACTGAATTGGTCTCTCCAAGCCAATATAATGACCACCATATAATCAGTTGTTCTTTCCCATTTGCCATTCTGCTAAACATCAGAGAGGGAACTCCTGTTTTATTCATATAATTATTTCATGTGACAACAGAACCTTCTGGCTTTGTGACTCCGATTTTTCATATGGAAAACTGCAATATTGATCAAGTTTATATAGAACTCTGTAAATATGTCCTTATTTCTTTGAAAACGGCTGAGCTTATTATCTTGCTTCTAGTTCACAGGTAAGTCTCATGTCATCTCCAGAGAATTAGTACCACTGCCTCTTAAAAACTTTAATCATGCAGGGAGCTAGTAAAAAATAAATTTCACCTATATTTTCAAAGGGATATTTTGAAACCAGCCTCTAGTTTTGCATCCTGTATCAGGGTACAAAAAATAATCTATTGAATGATGGAGTCTGCTTTATTTTCCTCTGATAGCTCTCTATTGCAGCCATAATGGTCATCTCTGAGCCCCTTGCAATCTTCCTTCTTCTTAGAACACTGGTTGAGAAAGTCCCTTGGGGTACAGTCCTAGAGGACAAAGGGGTCCAGGAAGGCTGGACTCTTTTCAATAAGGAGCTCTTAAAGGCTCAGGAGCAGGCTGTCCCCATGTGTCACGAGACAAACTGGCGGGGAAAACGACCAGCCTGGCTGAACAGGGAGCTTTTGCTGGGACTTAGGAGAAAGAGGAGAGTCTACCACCTTTGGAAGAAGGGGCAGCATACTCAGGAAGAGTATAGGGATTTAGTTAGTTGAGTTTAGATAGAAAAAACATTAGAGGGGAAAAAACAGCTAGAACTCAGACTGGCCACCACTGCAAGAGATAAGAAAAAGTGTTTTTACAATATATATAAACAAAAACAGAAGCAGGGAGAATCTCCACCCTTTATTGGATGCGAGGGGAAACACATGTTACCAAGGATGAGGAAAAGGTTGAGGTACTTAATGCCTTCTTTGCCTCAGTCTTTACTAGTTGGACCAGTTATCCTCATGGTTTTCAGTCCCCTGAGCTGAAAGATGGGGATGGAGATCAAAATAATCTCCTCACAACCCAGGAAATAGTCATGAAGACCTGTTGAGCCAACTGGACACCCATAAGTCTATGGTCCTAGGGCTATCCACTAGACCTTACTCAAACTAGGACAGAGGGAAAATAAGGTGAGGGATAAGTACAAAACTGAGATGAGGAGTACCTTCGGGCATTGCTCATCCTGCTGCTGCCCACTGGGGCCACCCCCAGCCCTGGCCATGACTATTAGCCCTGGCCTCACCCAGCAGAGGCAAGAAGCAGGCTGGCATGTGCTCTGACATGGCAGAAGCAGAGGGAGGCCCCTCACAGCCACGCACATCAAGGTGCTGCCTGCCACACGCAGAGCCAGTGCCGCAATCCTCCTCCAGCTGATAAACGGGGCTGTGTCATTATTTGACATCCCTTGATGTCCAGTCGAGAAATGGAATTGCTAAGTCTTAATAGGCAGCTTTTGGCAGGCTGTCGGACCAGATGTCAGTCACAACGGTGAATTTTTGCTAGTAACTATATCCAGATGTTAGCTTTTTAAAGCTTTCCTACGCATCCTTTTTAACGGTTCTGTTCAGTTGCACTGTTGGCTCTGCTGACAGCCGCAGTGCTGCCAGCAGCCTAGCACAAGGACTGCAGTAATACTGTGGTGGTACTTTGTCTTTCTGAATGTCCTCCTGCTTTCAGTGATACAGGATGAAGAATGTGTGCTCTGTCTTGCTAAGGTGAAGTTCATAAATTCTTCAGGACCAGAACAGTGTAAGACCCTTTCAGGACTGTAGGAGGGCAGTTACTGACACACACCACACCCACAGCCAGATGCTTCTCTTAGAACTGGTGTTTGTCATTGCAATAAAAGGTGGAATATATTTGTGTAGATGTTCTAATTGCAAACCACAGTTTAAATACTGAGAAGCTGGTGACTACAACAACAAGCGTGTGATGCAGCTGTTGCCTTCACACCATTATTTAGCTACCCAGAAACATGTTATAATGAATCTTTTCTCTCAGCTCACAGATTTCACTGCAGCCTGGTCTCTATTTCTTTGCTAGCTATCAGTAACAAATAATTTCCCCCTTCCTCTGCCCCTCACCACAGCCAGCTTGAATTTTTTGAGATGCTGTAAGTGTATATGCAGGAGGTCATGTCGGGGAAGAACGAGAGATGGTTCTTCAAACTCCAAAGGAGTGTAAAAGGCACTATGTAGAAAATACTATTTTTTCCCTTTTCCTTTTCAAAATTCCCAGGCTGTGGGTGTGTAAATGTATGGTGTGTTGTCATTGTGAATCATGTTGGAATAGTATGATTCAGCATGTCCTTAACTACTCTGTTTCTATGGCTAAGAATGAGAGTCTTATTTCTTTAAATGATACTGTTCTATATTTGTTACAGGAGAAGTCCTATAAAGGTGAGGAGCTAGGAGCCTGCTAACTGCACGCCCTGTTATCAGATCCCACTGGGAAGTGATCAGGTGTTCCCTATAAAGAACTAAAAAAGACATTTCGAAAAAGGATTTTTTTTTTTTTTTTCTTGTCTGAAGATTCTGAAACTAAGGAAATAAATTCAAAGAATTGGTCAAACAGGACAAAGCAATGTGAGTGTAATACACACTTGAGTCAAGAGCTGTCAAGGGCAAGACAATGAACAAAACTGCCGGTTTGTTTTGCTGTTGGTATTTTTAGCATACATTTAGTACTCCATTTAAACTGCTGATCTATTACAATCCTGTGCTGTGTGCAAAGTCAAAAAAAATTTCAAGCTACTGCACTCAATTCTCATGTAAGTAATTTGTATTTGCCATTGCTATCTCTCTAGCTGTTAGTTATAGGTAAGCATTATCTTTTTGACAAGTAAATGTTGTGACAGAATGAGTCCTTGACTGATGTTCTGATTGCAGGTCACATCAGTAGCAATAATTATACACAACTCTCTTGCAGGTGTTTTCTCACAAGTGTTCAAATATCAATAAGTGCTTTGGTTCTTCCCATGTTTGGATTTTGCTTAGCTGATTTTTTGGGGTTTCATAAAATTAAAAGGGATTTAACAATAAGTGTAATGCACAGTACTCCATCTGTGTATTACTTAGGGAATTTAAAATTCAAGTCAGTTAGCAAATGTGCTTGGGTGACTTCTCTTGAACAGAGTAGGCTTTTGAGAACCAATGCTAAGTTCAGCTCATTAATTCTGCTGGTTATAATATTTTGCAAAACACAACATTTCTAACTACAGTTTGGGAAGAGAAAATTCTATCTGAAATTTTTAACTTCTGTATAGGAGACACATAAAACTCTACCTGATCCTATTCCTTTTTTTGTGTCCACTTGCTCTGTTTCATCCAGAAAAATGTATTTTCCACTAATCTATGCTTCCATCTTCCAATAGCTTTAGTCTGAGAATGTAATGGCAGCATCTATGTATTTCTCTTGTTTGCTGTGGTATTCTCACATTCTAACACAGGCTAGAAAAAGCTTTAATAAATGAAAGGTTTCATTGATTACACAGTCATTGAATGACAAAGCATTAGCTAGAGGATAAAGTATTTTCTTGGTCAAGGTGATGGAGCTTTTGTATTTTACCTAAATCCACAAAGCCAAGAGTTAACTGGAATAGTACAGTTCACTTACAAAAATTTTTGATACACATGGTGCATATTATCACAAATCACCATAGTTACTCAGATTGTATCATTCTCTGTAAGGTATAACACCCTTGTGAGCTCTGATAGAAAACACATTATAACACTGCACTGGAAAGTGAACAACTACAGCAGGGGATATCAAATAGTCAGTCTGTAATTACTAACATTTTGCCAACAACACGTCACCTGTACTTTTATTAAAATAGTCTGTGAATCCTTTTGCAGGAACAAACAAACAGCTTCCCCTTCATCCTGAAAACATGACTAGGGATGTGGAGGTGGTAACATTGGCAAGAAGTGGTATTTATTTTTGTTTGAAATTTCCAACATATCCTGGAGAATGGTTGACTAAGAATACTACTTAATGGTTCAATACTAATTCACAGAAAAAAAATACTGTGCTGTTGTGGCTTCTGGAAGTGTAGCGGGTTGATCCAACACAGTCATCAGAACAGCTGAGTTAGCTTTATTCCCAGAACCATATCAAAGAACATCGTCCTCTTCTACAGTAAAGTATAAGGCAATATCTGCCAGCAACAGCTTCCTCCCTAATCTTATTGTTCATCTGATGTTTTACACTAAACATAGTTTATAGACGCTACAGCCTGACACCAGTTTTAACCCTTATCATACTTCATAACCCATGGATAGTTACAGGACCTATAACTAAACAGAAAAGGTATTTAGTGCTTCTGTACTCAGCAGTCTCTGATGTACCTTCTCAAAAGCTACTCTTAGAAATCTGAACCCCAGCCACAGCTCCATGCCAGGACTCCCCAAACACTCCAGGAGCACTCCATTACATTATGATAGCTAGAGCCATCAGGCAGAAAAAAAGAAATAGGATTAGGCAGAGTTTCAAATGTTTCCTTTGGGTGAGTGCCAGGAGGATGGAGCCAGGCTCTTCTCGGTGATGCCTGATGACAGGACAAGGGACAAAGTGGAAGCTGAGGCATAGGAAGTTCCATGTAAACATGAGGAGGAATTTTTTCACTGTCAGGGTGACAGACACTGGAACAGGCTGCCCGGGGGGTTGTGGAGTCTCCCTCTCTGGAGGTTTTCAAATCCCGCCTGGACGTGTTCCTGTGTGATCTGGTCTAGGTGATCCTGCTCTGGCAGGGGGTTGGACTAGATGATCTTTTGAGGTCCCCTCCGGCCCCTGACATTCTGTGATTCATTAGCACAAGAGATGCTGGGCATAGCTGCATTCCGTATATATCACAAGTCCTCAGCCTCTCAATTTCCTAAATCTACCACTACTTCCAGTTTTATCCATATCACAGTGAATAATTCTCACTCCACAACTAATAGGACCCTGCAGGGTTATGCAGAAGGTGTTACTGAAGTGGTGCAGAGTTCAAAGGCAAGGCAAATATGAGAAATGGTGCAGGTAAGGGCAAGTGTGTTTTCCCTAGTTATAGTGGGGAATAGATTATATTTGTATCAGAAAGTAATTAGCTCTATTGTAAGCACCTGAACTTCTACTCCCTAGCCAGTTATTTAAGTTTTGTGATCTAATGGAAAGGAACTAGTTGCAACTTCTCTTACCCGTCATGTAATTTCTAGTTCAACACAGAAATGGAAAAGGGTTGTCACAGGGAGCAGCTCCTTCTGTGAAGGACAGAAAGCTAACTTCTGAGAGATGGAACACTGAACCTGTGAGATTGGAAAGAGTTGTCTTCTCCTGAGTAATATTTGGGCAATTTGGCCTCACTCTTGTGTTTCTGGTGGAGGAAGATGATGGCAGTTTACCTTCTGAATTGCTCTGGCACTCACTGAGCTGGCTGGCAGCAAGCCTGACCTAGCTATATATGGACATAGGCAAAGGACGTGTCTACCACGTCCTGTCAACAGCCTCACAAAGCACTGACTATGTCTTGTGCCAGTTCTACTAACAGGTCATTTGCCTGTTTAAAAAAATAAAACAATAAAACAACACCCACATGATACCTTGAAGCACATGTTTGCATTTCAGTTATTCCTGTTGTAGTCAGAAAGTTCAGTTGGCTTGTGTGTAGTTAACATGAGTCATTTAATCCAAAAGTAGGATTTGCACACATGTTTTGCAAATCTGCTAACAGCCCACATTAGTTCTGCACTCAGTCATGTTTGTAGCAGTGCCTTATGAGTGTATGTCCCTGCTTTCTTGAAATTCATTTTGGTCTTTCTTATTTTCCACTTGTTCATATCTCACTTTTTTCTGTTCTGCTAATTAAAGAGGTGTGTTCAGTCATGGACTTCAGTTTTCATATCCAAGTGAGAAGGAAGGGTCACTATTTCTAGATTTTCTGATATATAACAATTCTTCTTCCATGATGCCTTTCAATTATAACAGGAAAACTAAATTAAAGAACACCTACAAAAGTCTACTCCCTTGGAGTACTAGAAAAATGGGACTTAGTCGTCCAAAAGCTTCTTTGAAGAGCTGCAGGTAAGTGTGCTTGTCACAAATTGGTTCAGGTACAAGTCATGCAAAATATAATTGCTTAGAAGCCCAGAAACCAAACTGCATTTATACGTATCTTATAATCCTTAAATGGAGTATAGGAGCTGTCAAAAAAGGGTGTATTTTGAAAGAGAAAAGTTGTGTTCCTTTGTCACAGCAATTAGAACTGTTCAGTTTCCAGATAAAAGCTGCACACTCAGCTTTGTATGGTTGGAACCATACAAGTCAAGAAAGCCACAGACTGCATTGCTGTGCCGTAACATACAGAGATCCTTTGGCACATATGGAACACTTGAACCCTGATCCATTATTGGAAACAATTAGCATAAATACTCTGCCACGTCATTGACATCTGCATTATCAAACGCCCCTGTGGGACTAGATATTCAGCACGTAGATCATGCTGTTAGCCTATCATATGGTAATGAAATAATCACCAAAAAATTCCTCCCTAAGAATTCCCAAGTTAACGCAGAAATGAAAAAAAATAAAACTGCAGACCACTAACTCCTTATAGTTTCATATATGTTGTGGAGTAGATTGCTTTCATGTTCTAAGCACCAAGCTTTGACTCACATTCAGACTGATCCAAAGACTTAAGTGTGAGTAGAGCAGGTCCTGCTCAGCTCGTAATGCTCTTTAAGTAGCTAAATTATTCACAGTAACTGTATAACACCAGTAGTTGCCTGAAACCAGTTACCTAATCCCGTGCTCTAACCACTGTTGATTGGATTATGTCTCATCTTGGAAAGATTTTTGTATGTTTCTTGATAAGGGCAATTCTAAGCCTACCACTGAAATTTTTTGTGTTTAAGATATCTTTCTAAAGAGGAGACTGAGGTACAGAAGGTCAGACACTCCTTAAGTTATCTTTGATGTCACAGAATTTGCCTAAGAAGTAATTTTAGTCAAAAATTCAGAGACTGAGGTTAATCTTTCTTGGGAGAGAGGAGGACTGTAGGGGCAGTTTAGACATCTTTAATTTTCATTTTATAATTCTCAAATACTTCTGTTTTAATGCATCAGCAGATGACCATTTGTATCTTTAGGAATTGCGACTCTTTAATGTGTAGGGAGATAATCATGACTGCTCCAGGCTGTGAGTGTATATATGTTTTAAATGATACCAATGCAACACCTGGACACTGAGGAGAGGTGTTGGGGACACCAATTTCATGTTCTTCTAGCCTGGTACAAATAAAGCCAGACATAAACTGAGCAGCACATATGTCTTTCCTTAAAATCATATTTTGCTACAACTATTTATGGTGTTTGGTCTAATATATCCTATAGCAGAAAGTTTCTGGGAATTAACCGGAGTAGGCACTTCAGTAGAATTAATCTTAACTTAAGTGCCCTGATTTGACAATTTAACAACTGTGGAGCAGGAGATAAGCTTTACGACTGCCTTTATCCTACTAATTCAGGCCAGTGTTATTAATAAGGTGTGTGAGATTTACAGTAAGACTCTAGGAGGTAGATTTAAGTTTAACAGTTGGGAAAACTAGATTTTGTTTGCTCCAGATTCAAGGCAGAGCGTACTCAATTTTTTTTTTTTTGGTTTACTTTCTATTAAGCTACTTTACAAATAACACTGTAAATTTTACACTACAGCTTCAATTATCAAAAGGCTTTAGGCGCCTCAGTAGAATAAGAAATCTGCATGCAGATAATTATCTACAGCATTCCTTTAAAATAAAGAAATAAAAAGTCTTGCAGTAAATAAAAATCCCAGGTCCTCCATGGGTAAAATATATGCCTCATATATATTGTGAGAAATATATGCAGCAGAAGGAAAAGGAACAAACTCATAATTCTCACCCAGGAATAAGTAGGAAACCACCAATAGTGTCTTACAGTTTTCAGTATTTATGATATTTATATAAAACCTTTCCCTCTACCATTTCAAAATGTTTTGTTTATATGAAGTTTCACAGGAGCCTTGTGCAATAATATTATCCTCATTTAGGCAACAGAAATGCAAAGGTAACAACAGTAACTGACACTGAAAGAGCAAGTGCCACACTCTGAATGCAACTAACTCCTACCTTCTTGCACCAGCTCTTATAAACACACTCACGTCTGGAAGTGTCTATTCAAACACGGGTTTGTTGGGTTTTTTTTCCTCTTTCTTCTGAATTGTTCTAAAAATATTCTGCTTTGGAAAAAAAACCCATGATCACCAAGTTTTTTTCTGTCAACTCCATTTGCGTCTCTTCCATATTTACATTAGCCCACTCTTAAAAATATATAGGAAAATGGCAAAGTATGGTAGATACTATAATAGAGTTTTCATTTATTTTGGTTGTTATAGCACATGGCATAGTTTGTGGCACAATAATTTGGTGTCTTTGTAATCCATATAGAGACATCACCACAAGCCCGGTATGAAAGTCTCTTGGAAAATTCACAGCAAGATGGAGATACTCAGTATATTGAATGTATAGCTTTATGCAGTTCTCACTAAAAAAAAACATGATCCTACAATGTCCAGTGGCATATAAAATTTACTTGGATACCACTCCTGAAGTTACTTGGAAGTATTTGCCTAACATGACCTTGTTCAGTTTGCAAGATTGCAACTCACAAATAAACAAGCTATAGCAGCTTTAGGCATTGATCCTATTACTCCATTACTTTATAAGAAGGCACTATATAATTATTCTTGGAATACTAAGCAGAAGTCTTGTTACTGGTAATACACCCCAGATTGTTGGACTTACCTATAAAACAATGCTGAAAAATATTAGAGTACAGAGCACAATTTTACTTACAGATTCTATCACTAGATCATATAATTAGCAACTCATGACATCACCAGACTTCTAACCATTTTGGCTGACATTTTCTACACTACTGTCCACAGGCAGAAGCTGCTGTGGATCACTTTCCCTTTGTAAACAGGAAGCCATAAGGCCATGTAACTCACAAAAGTGTTAGGAACTACTTTAATTACTATTGGTTAGGCAGTAGGATATTGTAATGTAAGTAGAAACGTCCATGTGGAAATGAAAAAAAAGTGTTTTCAGAATGTGGTTTGAATCTGTGTGAGGCCTGGGGCTGCACAGTGAACCAAATGTTGAAAAATCCTTAGGCAGCAAGCACGATCCATTCTGTGCATGACTGAGTCTGGAGTCTAGAGAAAAAATTAATATGTGATCATGTAATTAGACTGTACAGTAATTATAGTACACAAGGGAAGGATAACTTCAACTACAGGTAATCTTAATTCCTTTTTTTTCTGTAGTTAATTTTGAAGCCTTTATTTTCTTTCACTGTGGGCTTTCTCTGGGTGATACATGGTACAAAGGAAAAGAGAAGTACAGTACTACTAGCTGACTTTATTCCCCTGTATTAAATGTTAATGTAAAACCTGAAACAAAGAACACAACTGCCTATTTACTACTTTAAAACAGCTCAATTTTCTTTCAAAGAGAACTTCTCAGACACTTGACCAGGGCCGGGGAGGTGCGGGGGGGGGGGGAATCAGATTATTTCACTTTATCTGCCAGGTTTCTGTCTTAAGTTTACGCTTGAAATTCCTAACATTGTGTGCAGAAGTCATGAACTATTCCTAGTTCACCAGGAAGGACACATCTCTATTGCAAATATAGCTATGTCAGGTTATTGCCTTACAGCACTGTTGCAGTGTTAACTTAGTTTCAACAGTATTATAAACCGTGCTAGGAATTAGTTGTGTTGTGACTGGACTAGAGGATAATCTTTTAGATTTAATATTCATTTTATTGCCCTCCCATCTGAAAGTTTCATCCAAGCTCAGAACTTACTTATAGAAGAGTGCAATTCATCTTTCAAGTATCATACATAGTATATCAAGGATACACTGCAACATATAGCTCAACTCACTGAGAAAACAGAGTCTTGAATACGCTTCTGCAGATAAAATAAGCAAATACACACATACAGGTATATTCACAGGGAAGTCTAGATTGGTAGCTAAAAATAGTATATTTTCCATATCTTCTAGCAGGTTTTGTTCAATGACATTACACTGTGAAATACCCCAGAGCTATGTATTCAGTGAGCAACAAGCACTTGTCACTTCTCAATCATTAGTTCTCATTTAATGCCTAGTTCTCAGGCAGTTTCATGCTTCCCTGTATTTCCTAGAGCTCAGATCCTGCTGCTCCTGCCCGTGCACAAGCCTTGTTAACATTTCTCTTCAAAGGCTGCTGGGATATCAAAGGCATCTGTGCTGATACTAAGTACTATAAATTCAACAAACAGCCTTGATAGTAAAAGCAAATGTTCCAAAATACCCACAATATTGTCATAATGTCAACAGAATGTATGTACAGATATCCCGGTGGAGTGAGGGCAGGGGATCCAATTCTACCTGCTCACAAGTGAAATACAGAACATGTAA
Organism: Chloroceryle aenea; assembly: GCA_013399075.1. Taxonomy (NCBI): domain Eukaryota; kingdom Metazoa; phylum Chordata; class Aves; order Coraciiformes; family Cerylidae; genus Chloroceryle; species Chloroceryle aenea. Next base: position 462,151 of record VWZY01008965.1, read on the forward strand.
AAGGATGTTTGTTCATGTGCATCATTATTACAGACAAAGATAACTCATTCATTTTAAAGATTTCTCTTTTTTTTTTTTTTTTTTTTTTGTGGGTTTTG
>VWZY01008965.1:462290-510890 GCA_013399075.1 Chloroceryle aenea
TTTTTTTGATGGCTTTAAATATAGATAGATGCTTACGGCTGCTCTCATTTTCCTGGTCACCTTTTCTCTTCTTACAGGACTGGAAATACAACTCCACTGAAGCTGTAATTTCAGCTTCCAGTCATGGCTAGCTCAGCTCAGAAAGAGAACAATTTGAGTACTACTTTTCAATAAAGACATTAACACATCTCTCAGTAGTCAATAACAAAGCTCTCGGTGAATTTAGTTAGGCAAGGTGGGGTTCTAAATTGGAAAACTGAGCAGACCTATACAAGTAACTGTGAGAAGAATCAGACCACCTAGGCAGACAACACTGAGGCTCTTAATTCTGTTCCTCTGTAGTCAAAAGTAAGCACTGTGGTAGTTTGTGTTTCTTTCTGAGAAAGCATTTGCTTAATAGCCTCAAAACTATTGAAAATATCCTCTTATAAAAGATAAAATTTAAGATCTAGAAAGTAGTATTACAAAAAGAGCAAGAAATAGCCTAATGATTTTGAAGTGATTTGCTTTTTAACAAGTGAAATCCTCGATAAACACAAATAATATTTTTTAAATTCCAGTTATTCGTTCAATAAGTTCAGACAACTGGTTTCGATTCAGATTTAATCTTTAACTATGTAGAATCCAAGTATATGACTCGACCACAAAGTTAAATAAAAACTATACTACCCTTGATATTGCGTTCCAGTTAGAGCTGAGAAATCAGGGTTACTTTTTTGTCCAATCCCATGTTTTTCACATTAGAAGTTGTATATGGCTCTCTAACTTTCTTCTTGAAAGTCAGTCATTTCACAGCAATATTTTAAAATATTTATTCTGAGCAGTTATCAATATTTGAGCTATTTTGGTTGTTACTATACACAAAGGTTATCTAGAATGATCCTCCTGCTCCTTCTCAATTTTGCATGAGCTTCCTGAACTTCAAACTAAAACACTGTAATATGTCAAAAAGTGAATTCATAATTGAAGGATTAAGGTCAGAAAAGTATATGTGCAGGTGGTATAACTGTTCATGTTCTTAGTGTCTTTTTGCTTCATGATCCTCATAATTTCCATCATTTGCTTCAGCAGATCTTTGCACTTGAGTTTTGTTTTGCTCCCAACTATAGCATCATTTTAAATAAGACCTACAGGATTCTCCAACATAGACATAATCATTGGGAAAATACAACTGACAAGAAGTCTCATAAAAACATAAGATAAATATTGATAGAAATAGAATTGTGGTAGCTGCCAAGCTGTCGTACTGTAAAATCAGCATTCTGTACTGCCAACCCAATCAATCAGCCAATTTTCTCTCTAAATGTATTGCAAGGTCTACACCCAAACTTCCTTGAAAAATCTGGATAAACTTACAAAAATGAACACGGTTTTAATTTGGGATTGTAACAAAATCTGAACCCAAGGAAGTTTTGTATCATTTAGGAATTTATAAGGAAAGAGTGGAAAAGAACTGAGCAGGGTTCAATTTCTAGCTGGACTATGAAAGTAAAAAATATGGACAATTAAACTTATAATGGATGAGGTAATCTTTCTTACCATGGATTGATATAGAAGACTTGACTAAAAAGAGACCAGGACTCTTCCCAGCCTCAGTTGGAATTACAAATGTTTATTTTGCTATTTATTACCATGGAATTAATGAAAGGAACCTAACATGATCTAGCCACAGTCTGTGTTAAGACCGCAGTGCATGTTGGTCTCTGGTGCTGGTGTCCTAGATACATAGTAAGTAATGCGGCTTCGTTGGACACACTCGATTTTTCTGGTGAAACTTAGTTCTAAATGTGACAGCAGCTGATCATGAGGCAAGTATTTAGTAGTTAGAAAGAAACACCTAATTCGTGCAATAAAATGTCAGATTATTACTTCTTCATGTCACTGAGACTTTAATTAACAAAGATTTATTCCTGTTCTCAGCCATATGACTGGATTTGCAATTAAGGTCTTTGTTTAATTTCTTTAAAACATCATTCCTGTTTATACATATTTTGCAATTCCATTTTTAAATGTAATTGCTTCTAAATCTCAGAGGATATTAATAGCTGCCTGAACTGATATGTTTTAAGACTAATAACTGTGATTTATACTACAAAAGCAAAAACTGAACAAAGAAAACTAGACACAATTCTAATCACATTCTGGCAGATGATTCTTTGTATTTTCTATCTGTACCACTTATTTTAGTGTCTGAGATCCAGCTGTAGGTTTACAGTTCCATAAGGCTACACTGCTTGTGTTTATACATAGATGATGTGAAAATTTAAGCCATTCCTGCATTACAAACCACCCTTCCTTCACCTCTACTTCGGATAAGGACAATTTTGTTGACCCATACTATTGGAAATTGGATTGAATATTCCTGGTCATCTTGCATATTCTTCTGGAGTACTTTTCTAACTGAGGATGCTATCACTGCGCTTGTAGCTGTATCTGCAGACAGTTCTGATCAGTAGGAATTTAATACATTTTTCAATGACTGCTGTTAGGGTAAAGGATAGCTCTGTTGTGCAGATACTCTAACATGGCAGTGGAAGACTCCTTCCTCCTCCACTGAGAAGTTCAATTTTCTGTTTTCTTCACAGGTAGATGGTGAAAATGACAGTCTTTAGCTTAGAGAATGCCTGTAATGAAACTGATGAGAATTATTTCTTATTACAGAGAAATAGAAAAAATTCTTAGACCACAGTTCCTGCTCTCTTTGAAGACACCCGTGACACACACAATTTGTACGGACATGCTCTCATGATCTTCAGAGAGTGAATCTTGATACAGGCAAAGATATATCAGCAACGCTGCTTTGATAGAAGCATGATCCAATCAATCTTTTCCAAACTCTGGCTACTGAAACTTCTAGATTATGAGGAGTATTAGCAGTGCACTTCATTACATCCTCTCCTCAATGCCTTGCAGTCAGTAAACACAAGATTCTGATCTTTCATGTTTGATTTTTTCCCTTCTTTTATTGTTCCATATAAAATACTGTTTGTCATTCTCGTATATGTGCACATGTGTGTGTACAACATGTGATTGAAATTATTTTAATAGGTGTGTTCTTCAAAGTTTCTAATGAAGTGTTCTGACACCAGAAACATTGAGTAAGTAATCCCAAAAGTTTTTTGGAAGCTGGTTCCACCCGTTCTACTGTGAAGATCTTGCTTGTATCTGAATGATCAGATGAAAATGCATTTCTGTGTATTCTGCCTTAATCAAATTTCCCTAAACAGTAGTTCCAGTTTTAATCTTTCAGGAAGCATTTATGCTCACTGAGGAACATAACTATGGCAAACAAGAACTGCATGTAGAGCAACTTCAAAGAAAGTGGAAAGGAAGCAATAAACTGGCTGAATACTCCCTGGTCACAGATTAGAAGAGTCTCAGTTACCTCTAATTATGTGTAGCTGCCTATGGCTTGAATGAGTCATTTCAGTAACCAGGGATCAGCACTGGAGTATTTCACCTGCTGAAGTACTTTCCATGAGACAAATCCTCTTTTTCAGATTCAAAAAAAAGCCTGGCATAAAATGGTTTTATCATCTCTCCAGCACCTGTGAGTTTAGGCAAAGAGTTTATGCAACAGCTGAGTCACAACTTCTTTCTTTTTTTTCTTTCAGTCTACATCTACTTTCAGTCATATCTGTCCTGTCACTGTCTCTTCACTTGTCATCTAAGTTCTTTTCCATGGCACTGCATTTTTATGTTTCCTGCTCTTTCACAAACATATTCCATCCAGTCCTTGAGAGAGCTGTCTCTTCCAGTCCCATCATGACAATCTGCTCACTTCCTTTTCCCTTGAGTGATGCTTTTCTTCTGTGTGGTCATTTTCTGATGTACTCTGCCTTACTGCATCCTGACTGTGCTTTCAGAATACAAATGCATTTTCCTTGTAGTACTCTTTTCATTTCTTGTTATATTTCCAGGTTGTTCACAGTTTTCCACATCTGGGGACCTGACTCAGTGATTTACATAACACACCTATTGTCCAGTAGTCCTAATTATGCTACATTACGAACTGTGTTATGAAGCTTAGACTAATTAACAAAGTTTTGTAAGATGTGTCTATGTAGGCCAAGTGGAGTTGCTCCAGTGAATTGCACCAGTGAAACTTCCCAGGGTGGAGACACCCTCGCTTCCCCTGCAATTCCCCTGTAATTCTCACATCAGTCAGATCCTTCATTACCCACAGGGGGTTGCATTTAAGACATTCTTGGGGTTTTTTTTATTATATCTACCCTGGAGATTTTGCCCAGGCAAGAAAGTTAACTCAAGAACAGAAACAGTCCATCTGGACAGAATGAAGTTACATTTAGACCTATTCTCTCACTTGCTTTTCACAACTACAGGGGTGCTTGTAATCAATGGTTTAAAAACACCACTTTCATTTCAAGAAAAGATAATCGAGACAGTAATTGAAAAAGAGGTCTAAAACCTGAGTGGGTATAAACACCTGAGTTATATACCCACCTCCCTTTTGCATATAGATCCATTACTCTCTAGACTGAATTTCACTGAAATGTTGTATTCAGTCTTACTGGATGAGTTGGAAATGTGAATTAACACTTGCATTAGCAGAGGTTTTGGAGAAAGGAACCAACTGATGCACAAACTAAGTTTTGAAGAAACGGTGACATATTACACATAACTACTATGCAATAATGATGGCAGTTCTGAAAATCTACAGTAGCTTATGAAATAATCTAAATGTAGTACAATTAGTTCACTAGTACTTACTTGATTTGGGGATTATGTTTAGAATCACAGAATCATAGAATGGTGAGGGTTGAAAGGGACCTCTGGGGATCACCTAGTTCAAGCCCCCTGCCAAAGCAGGTCTACCTAGAGCAGGCTGCACAAGGAACATGTCCAGGCAGGTTTTTTAATATGTCCAGAGAAGGAAACTCCAAAATGTCTCTGGGCAGCCTCTTCTAGTGCTCCTTTACAGTAAATAAGTCTTTCCTTATCTTTAAGTGGAATTTCCTGTGTTCTAGTTTGTGTCCATTGCCCCTTGTCCTATTACTGGGCACCACCGAGAAGAGACTGGCCCCATCCTCTTGACACCTGTCCTTTACATATCTGAGATCCCCTCTCAGTCTTCTCTTTTCCAGGCTAAACAGACCCAGGTCTCTCAGTCTTTCCTGGTAAGAGAGATGTTCCAGACCTCTAATCAAATAAAGTCATATTTTCGAATATGAGAGAAAAATAGCAGAAATAGTGCTATAGTTTTTCTGTATGATTTATATGCACAAAAAACCCCACCTTTGACAGGATCCAGTTTAGCTTTACATTAAATACCCTAAATAAATCTCAGCATGACAACAAATGAAAATGAAATGAAGTGTGGGTAAAAAAGGGCAAATTAGTAAGTAGTCCAGTGGTCTAAAACTCCATTCTGAGTAGAAAAAAGCCATTAACAACTGACATTCTGTGTTTCTGATGGCATTCATCAATATCTGGGCAAAAAACCTGTGCAGCCACCAGGAAAACTAAGATGCTCTTAGAATTGTAGGTATTTCTTTTGCTATCTTTTTCCTTTTCTGCTTTCAGCTAAAAAAAATAAGTCAGAGAAAAAAAATTATCTTGTGAAAGTATATAGGTTACTTAAACAGTAAATACATCTTTGATGTATCACTTTACTTTAAATGAGTTGTATTCTTTTCTTAACTGTTTTCTTCTTCTGTTTGGAAACTCCTCTTCTGTAAACAGACATTGCTATTTTCTGAGTCTATTTCAGCCATTAAGCTCCAATGTTCAAGCCAGCACATTGCTAATTTATTCTGTGGAATCCATTTTACTTCAAGTGTTCTTATTCAGCAAGTATACTTTCACAGCAAGTGAAAAAAAATACATTTTCATTATCTCCAGTCTCCGAACTTCAGATGGAGATGCTCACAGAATTAATTTAGCAACAATTTAAGTACATTTGAGGTCATCGGGCATAATTCCATTTGTTACCACCTCAAGACTATAAAGTAGTTCTTCTGTAAACTCATGATTTCAGTAGCAAATGTCATTTCTTTCTGCAATACACAAACCTGCCCTGTTTGAGCACTCTGTCGCATTATCTACAGCCTCTCCTCAAAGGTATAATGCTGATACTCCTCTGTCCTCAGACATTTTTCCTGAGGCAGTTCCTTCTCCGTGATAGTGGCCAGAGCACGGATGTGAGCTTCGAACTTTTTGAAAAAAAGATGTTGCAATTTCCAGGATAATTACCTTAGAGTGTACCGGATTTTCTAGGCAACTTAGCATCTGATATGGAGTGAAACCACTCGTTTCCTCCACTCTCAGGCTGAGCCGTGTGCAATACACCTTGGGTAACAGAGGGATGATTTCTGAAGTCTAATTCAGAGCACTTGCTGGCCATGCAAGAAGAGAGACCCCCAGGGCTCCCAGAAATAGAAATCAAGCAGAATGGGATGATACTGTTGGAAAACTCATTTAGCCCCTGTCCATACATAGCAACTGTCAGGTACCATCTTTCCAGGAGCAATTTGTGCACATGTGGAGACCTGTATCACACATACAACCTGTCCACTATCTGAGGAAGAACCAGGGGTGCTGCTCACATAGAGAGCCCAGCTGGATCTCACAGAGAGAGAGGTTGGCACACCTGGTGCTTCCCCTCATCTCTGCAGTAGCTTGAGCAGCCTAACCTGGAGGGTTGGGCATTCCTGACAGAGTGCATGAAACGGTTAAAATACATCAGCTACAAATGTGCCACACAGAGAGAACCACTGGCAAATGTTCAACCAGAGCAGGGTACTTAAAAAAAACAGGGCATTTCAGCAGCTGTGTGAAGGGATATGATTCTTGTTGCTATCAGCATCTCAAACATCTCATAGAATGGAATATTTTCAGTTTTTACCTCCCTTCTGTCCTCCTTTTCTGACCCATATATCCTTTAATTGTTTGTTAGGGGATCATCTTTTGGCCACATGACTTCTTGTTTGCTTCCCTTGCCTGACCTCAAGAAGGATATGTCAGATACAGCTTCTTATCTTCAGCCCATAATCTCTTTAAAATCTTTCCTAGCCCATGACACTCTAGTGTACTCTATTCAAAAGAACCTAACAGCTGTATTAGGTTGGTTGGATTTATTATTTTATTATTTTATTTTATTGTTACTTTTATATGTTGCTCACTAATTACTGATGAGATTAAAAAACAAAAAAAAATTAAGGAAAACTCATACAAAATTACACACATATTCTCTTGTTTGCAAGTCAAATTCTGCCCTATACCACGTCTATAAGAAGTTTTAATTACTCAAAGACAAAGCCATTTATAGCTCTGTATTTCAGTTTGTGTTTTCTGTTATTACAAACTACTTTATCACTTTTATTCTAGATAAAGATCTTAAGAAACACCTGAATATATATCTACAGCCAGTTTAGACACAGTTTTATTTGAGATCATAAATAATTATAACTTTTAGCTTTATGACGACTTGGAAATCAGGTCAATATTTAAATATTGGAGGGAATGTTGTCCCCTATGAGTGGATTCTGCAATTTTATGCTCTGTGAGATGTCAGTTATATTTCTATTTTGAAAAACAATGTTCTTTTTCAAGAATATTTATATCTAAATAAGTCAGGCTAAAGCTGTAATAATCTTTACCAGCTCACCCCCCTTTCAGAGTGGGAAAAACACAGCCCTAGAAGGCAATCTCCTGTGTGCTTTAACAAGACTGGAGATAAAAATACAAAACAGTGAATAGTTCAACTTTGTTGTTGCATTAGGCTTGCAAAGATAAGCCAAGAACAACATTAGAAGTTAACTGTGGATGTTAGTTAATGCTGATACTGTGATTGTGCAGAAATATTCCATAACTTCTAAATAGATTTTCATTCTATTTCCACAACTGCTTAATAAATAGCTGCTAATTTGATCAGTGAACTCAATTATGGACAAAATATGAAAATACAGAGATGCTTTCCAAATGCTATTTGGACACTGACCATAGTTCATTCAATTGTTCTGACATTTTTTGTTCAATGGGATACACAGTTATTAAAAACAATCAAATATTTGCCAAGCAACAAACAGAAGACACAACAGCAGCATTCCTCTTTGGCACGGGAGCACAGTCAAACACAGTCCTAAAGAACAATGTGTCTCTCTCAGACTGTCCTGAAATATGTGTGCACTTGGTCATGTGCCCTTTGTTAGATCATTTTCACAGGGCACGGGCTTGTGTCAATGGATGAGGGTACTAGAGAATATGTGGTTCCTACTGAGCATCTTTTGAAGCTGTGTTTCCAAATGAAGACTCCAAGAACTCCTGACACTTCTATAGGAAAGTAAAGCTAATGAATTAGCTCATGCTTGCATTGTACTATCTACAAATACCAAAATATGTCAGGAACAACACACTGGAATGTCATGATAATGATACATCTGCATATGCAAAAGCACAGTAAGTTCAGCTTTATTGGGTGCTGAGCACTTCCAGTCCTTTAAGAATGGGTGATGATAATGAGAAAAAAGAATTGGAGGAGCTTGTTCCAGTAAAGCAATTCTCTACTGCATCAAACCATATTCATGAAAGTTTAAGCACCCTTACATCTCTTTAATAAATAACCAAATGATGTATATAATGGTACAGTAATAAAAATGCTAATTATTTAATATTAGGAAATAATAGATCTGCTTGCAGTAGCCCCATGTTAATTGGTAGGCTTTTTTTTTCCCTTTCCAATGCAGTTTTATTTTCATGAATAATATTATGCTGTTTCAACAGAGAACTCTGATTCTTCTGGATTTCACAACTCTCCAGGGCACATTAAAGAGTGAATCAGTTATGCCCAACATGCAAACATTAAGCAAACAGGAGACTCATTTAAGTTATTTTGGTACCTTGTCTTTGATTTATGAGGAGTAATTTCAGCAAAATGTCCTGTAAGAAGGGAGCAAAACTTTTCTGCACATTATGTGCTAAATTAGACTTACTTAGGGAAAACACATATGATGTGCTTAGTATTTCTGTGGGGTATTAATTTGATTTGGGAAATCATGTAAAAGATTTTATGACTAAATATCTGAAGAAGGGAAAGAAAAATAATTATAGCATTTGATATATATTCCCCAAGGGTTTGATTACACATTAGTAAAGCTTTATGATACCCCTCTTATCTAGATATTTTTGCCAAAGACTATATGCCTTGTGGGTAAACTAAAGATTAAAAAAAAAAATACCTATATTATACTACTAGTATTGAAGTGCTCTTAATTTCCCTTCCAGTATAAACACAGCCTCTAAGTTCCTGAACACTTCTGGGAAACTTTCTCCTAAATTGTAAGAATACTGAAAATTATTACCTCTACATTAATATTCTGGATTGCACACTGACATTTTTCTGGTCAGTCCTTCAAAATCATAAAGTCAAAATCCACCTGCATTTAATTTCAGTACTAAATGCAGTATACTTTTTTTTTATTTTTAATTTTACATTCTGTCATCACTTTTTTTTTTTTTCTCTGAGATGATGAATAACAGTTGAAAACTGTTTTCCTCTACTAATATCTGTACAACTTGGAAAAGGGAGGGACAGTGAAAAGGGTTGTTGGTTGAAACAGAGGAACATTTAAGCATGTAAGGAAGATTTTTAAACAGGGCTATGGCATTCAGCTGTAATAAGTCTCTCAATGGCAGATCAAATTTGTTTGTTTCATTGTAATCTTTCTGACCTTGGAAGACAAACTACATGATCTTTTCTTTTGTGCAGATTCTGTCCCATTGTGTGATCTGAATAAAAGCAGCTTTTAAAAGTGTAACGTCCCAGTGCTATTCTCAAATGATAAATTGTAGCGTCAATTATCATTTTCTCAGAGAGAAAAGAAAATACGATTTCAAAAGAATATTACAGGGAAATCTTCCATAACAATCAAGGAAAATATACATAATGAGTGACTGCTAGTGGCATTATTATTATTAACGTTATTATGCTTATTATTAAGATTGCCAGGCACTATCTGTAATAATACAGTTGTGGTTTTTTTAATCTGCCAATCTTCTATTAAAAGTGCTAAAATTTGCCATACTAGGTATCTGCCTCATTGAAATATTAAGTACAGCCTGAGCCACGTGATGCAACTGTATCAGTGAACAAGGATAAAGAAAATTTTTTTTAATTTATGCTCATTGGGCAAGTGGAATGTATTAGTGTAACTGTCAGTGAAGGGTAGTACTGCCATGAGGGGAGATTCACTGGATGAGGAGACTAAAAAGTGATGCAGGGAAAGGGAGCTGAAGTGAGTTATCTCAACCTGATGTGGCACTGGATCCCTGAGAACATTCATCAGGGACAAGAGAAAAAGCACAGGGCAGAGCACAAGGATGGAAACTCTGCAGTAAGCTATAAAAGAGAGTCTGTGTGGCTGGGAACAACATAGTGTGGAGAGCATGGGAACAAGGGAGAAAGAAGATGGATCAGAAGCTGGGGGCAATGGACTGAAGGTTGGCTGGGCAAGAATCCCAGAGGAAGAGCTGGAACCAGTTTCTGAGTCTATTTTTTCTGCCATTAGCAGATAAAACCCAAAGACAAAGTGACCCATCCTTCTACAGATCTGTGGAAATGCTGGTGTGTGATGCTGTTTGTTGATCATGATGCCAGTCTTCAGTTCAGTGGAATTGGGGAATTCCTTTTTATCAGTTTAAGTTAAAGAGGGGAGAGAAGGAGATGGCGAATTTCATAAAGTTTCTTTCCCTCCCTTGACACTCACTTAGGCAGTGCACTCTTCCTTCGCATATTAGGATATTCTTATTCTTTGATTCAGTATTCGTGAATATCATGGCATCCACAGCTCTAAAGCTGTGCTTCTTGCCAGTAAAGCAAACTAATTTCCCCTCTTGCCCCAAAGAAGTTTGATAAGCTCCGTGTAAGAATATAAGCAGAACTAAAGAAATTACAAAATTAAGGCCATAGGAAGAAGGTTGTCTAATATAAGAGGCAGAGAGGTTGAAGTCAGTGAGAAAACTCAGAGTACTCAGAAAAGCAGAGAAATCACAAAGAATATGAAAGGCCAGAGCATCAAAGGAAAAGCAAGGGAAAAAAAAGGCCACAGTTATGTGCACGAGTCATCAGACATGGCATTTGATAGTCCATGCTCAGCATTGCCAGAAGGTATATTAGTATAAAAATAACATAACTGCTACTTTCTAAATCTGGTAATATAAGAATATGAACACTTCTTCATGTCCCATTCAAATCAGTGACATTAAAGAAAGATTAATTATATGAAAGGAAGAGATATACCAAGGTGTTGTGAGGGGTTGACCCTAGCTGGATGCCACGTGCCCACCAAAGCTGCTGTCACAGCTCTCCTCAGCTGGGCAGGGGACAGAAAATACAATGGGAGGCTTGAGGGTTGAGATAAGGAAAGGGAGAGAGCACTCAACAACTCCCTTCATGGACAAAACAGACATGACTTGGGGAAAATTAATTTGTTTCTAATCAAGTTAGAGTAATGAGAAATAAAACCAAATCTTAAAATATCTTCTCCCACCTCTCTTTCGCAAATTTAACTTTACTTCCTATTTTTGTTACCACCTTTCCCTGCCAGGAGCCTACAAGGTGACAGCCTCCTTTGAGCACATCCATTTGCTCTGACATGGGGTCCTCCATGGGGTGCAGGGGGATATCTGCTCAACCATTAACCTCCATGGGCTGTAGGGGGACAGCTGCCTCACTGTGGTCTTCACCACAGGCTACATACAAAGAGCCTGCTCTGGAACACCTCCTCTCCCTCCTTTTTCACTGACCTTGGTACCCCTGAGGGTTCTTTCTCACATATTCGCACTCCCCTCTCTCCAGCTGCTGTTGCCCAGCAGTTTTTTTTTCTCCTTTATTTAAGAATTACTACCCCTGTTGCTGATGAGCTCAGCCTTGGCTGGTCTATCTCGGAGATGGCTGGGATTGGCTCTATAAAACATGGGGGAAGCTCTGAGCAGCTTCTCACATAATCCATCCCTGTAACCCACCCCTGTTACCAAAACCTTGCCATGCAAACTCAAGGCAGCCTAGCTCAAATTAAATAGGTGTCTTACTGTGCTAGACAACATTGAGTATTTTATCCTATGTCCTCTGTTTCCAAAACAGAGAGAACCAAGGACAATCTGCAGCTTTTACAATGGATATTTTAATTGTATTTTCACATTTTCAAGCCCAAATGCCAACCACACAAATTTTTGTGGCATTTTAACAGACTAAATATTTTTTAATAAAATTATTTACACAATGGGAATGTAAATGATTTGCACAATAGGCTTTCTACAGTTCCTTTAGAAACCTTATAGCCCATTGTACACAAGTGTACCTTTTTCAAATTGAAATTTAAGCACAATGACTGTCTGCAGCTGCTCTCGAGCCTCTGTGGTGTATTGTATGAACTCTGCTTGCAGCACTTCATGCCTCATTTCCTCTAACTTGACATTGCATATATTTGTTGAATAATCGGTGAAAACATATCATCGTTAAAAATGTTTACCGTTCTATTCTAATGGGAATAGCAATAGAAGGGGAAGGGCAAAAACTATGTCATTTTACACAAAAATCAGCACAACTGCACCCTTCAGAGAGGCCTCAGAGGAACTATGAAAATCAGGCTATTGAGAAACTGTTTGGCTTCTTTTTTTTCATGTGGTGGATGTTTGCATGAAAACAAGAGGTCAAGTTCTGCTCTCAAATCAGCATAAATTTGAAATTCAACAGAGTTACCATAAACAAATAGCAGTGTAAGCAAAAGAAATCCTACACTGGCTTTCTGAGTGATTTTTATGGCCAGTGACCTAGATGTTTGAAGGAATTTTTACCTAAACTGCATTGCACTCAGACTTTTTTTTCCTAAAGGAAATTTGTTTCTTTCCTTTTTTTTTTCCCCTACTTACGATCTAGAGGTTGTCTCACTACTTAATTGATGAACAGGGAATGCTGTGCCTGGAAGTGCTGAAGATGTGTACTACTGCCTTTTACCCATACTGTCTGACAGTGGACAAGTCAGATAATATATTTATGCCTTAGTCTCCTCACCTCAGTAGGAATGCAGACTGGCTTTAACAAACCATAGTGATACTTGAAAGTTGTATGAGGAGAGGCTGAGGGAGCTGGGCACTTTTAGTGTGGAAAAGAGGAGGTTGAGGGGAGAACCTCATTGCTCCCTACAACTACCTGAAAGGAGGTTGTAGAGAGGTGGGGGTTGGCTTCTTCTCCTTAGTTACTAATTACAGAACCAGAGGAAATGGTCTGAAACTGCAGCAAGGGAGGTTTAGGTTAGATATTAAGAAATTCTTTACAACAACAGTGGTGAGGCACTGGAACAGCCTGCCCAGGGAGGTTGAGTCACCATCCCTGGAGGTATTTAAGAGCTGACATAGTGCTTCAGGACATGCTCTAGGGGCAGGTACATAGGGAGCTTGTGTGTTGGTTTTTGGTGTTGTGTGGTTTGTTGTGGGGCTTGTTGGTTTTTTGTTTGTCTGTTTCCTTTTAGTGGTCAGGTACTTAGGTGTTCTTTATTCTTGTAGGTAGGGTTGGCCTCTCTGATCTAGAAGGTCCTTTCCAACCACAATTATTCTGTGATTCTACTTAGTGGTATGGGAAAAAGAGCTTTGGTTGATTATTACTAGAGCAACAGCAGAATAGGTTCAGTATTTTTTTTTATCCAAAGCATCAGGGTAAACAATAGAAGTTGGAACAATGTGCTATTTCCAGAATGTGGTTTTAAAGAATGTGTTGAGATGATGCTGTGTTGCTATGGTTACAGATCCATCTAAAGAAGTTAATGCACTAAATACTATTATGAAAGCCAAGTAAATATTAAGCAATAGTTTAAAAAACAGGTATGTAGGAGTCAGTGTTTGCATTTTTGTCATTTTAATTACTCTTAATATTTGTGAAGGCAGTGGGCTGAAAGAGCTATCCAGAAAAGGATGTGATGCCTGGTTAGTGCTTGGAAGGCAGATCTCTAGGGAGCATCTCACTGTTGATAGTCAGCCTGTGGAGATTGAGTACTCTTATCACTTCTCCCCCTTTTCTCCTGAATTCATTTAAAATGCAAGGTAAAAATCAGGCTAGAGGAAGAAGTGTGAACACACTGTCCTTCACTAAGAATCATATTAAAGCCAGGATCTTACATGTCCAGTAACAAAAAACTTGTTCTTTACAACTTAGAGACGAGGATAAGAAGCTCTGCAAGATCATGTAGACATGGAAACTGTAGTGCAGGTGGTATTTAATTATCTGACTGTGGTAGCACTTAAAGCCCTTAGTACAGAAAGAACACATGATATCCTAAGGGGCATTTATTCCTTGCCCCTAAGGGGCAAGCTCCCCAGCCTTAGTTACCAGTTATTTTGAGAATCATAGAACGGCTTGGAAGGCACCTTAAAGCGCATCTCATTCCAACCCTCTTGACATAGGCAAGGACACCCTCTGCTTGCTCAAAGACGCATTCAACCTGGTATTGAACACTTCCAGGGATAGGGCATCCACAGCTTCTCTGAGCAACCTGTTCTGTGGTGTATTCGTAGAGAGGCTATGAGGGCCTTTTCAGAACAACTAAACTTGTTTCCTCCAGGAGGAAATCAAAGCACAGTTGGCACAGTAGTTTGCTTCAGGTTTCACTCCAGGCAGAAAACACAACATAGATGGGTGGTTCCTTCAGCCTGAGAAAGGCTTCTGACATGATGCCAGCAGGCCTTGTGCCCATAAAGACAAGCACATACACTTAGGACAGGCTGCAAGGCAAGCAACACATGCTTTTGGCATCATGCTATGGATTTCACAGGGGTTTTTCAGATTATCTCACTTTATTATCACTTTGAAAACAAAATATTCTAGTTAAGTCTCAGGGCCGCAGAGCCAGCAATTGCTTCCTGAGGCAGACGAGGTTAGCAAAGTAGATCTAGCCAGGTGTACTTTGCACTTATCTTGAAGACCAGCATGAATGTATTCCCTTTTATCTGAATACCAAGTTTTCAGGAAAAGATGGAACTATTGATTATTAATGAACCTTGAATGTTTAGTCTGTGTTCACTTTCTGTATTCATAAAAGGGACATGTAATTTATAATGCATACATTCAAACACATGACAGGTGGTAGCCTGTCAGAAACTTACACTTTCTCTAAGAGTTTGTACCTAAAACAGTTCAGCTTTGGGAGAGACTTGGCATATGGTAAAGAAAAGCTGTTTTTCAAATTGTACTGCCACTTATATCTAAATAAAATCCTAAGGGGGGGGGAAGATATCAAAAAACAGAAATGTAATTATGCTTACCAACCTACTTCATTTATCAGAGCACATTATAAAATGATCTGAGAATTTAACTCTGGGACCTCTACCAGTTTCAATTATCAGCCCTATAAATTACACAACCAGTGAAATGCAATGAGATCAAAGACTCTGAACCATTTGATTTTCTTACACATGAGTGAGTGGCTACTGGGCACACTGATTACTCACCAGGGCTGAATAACTAGAATAATATTGAACTCTATACATGTGGCATCACTAACAGTGCAGGGAAATGAACCAGTGGATGCTCTGGAGGTTTGTCAGCAGCAGAAGGCTGGTGTACAGATAAGCAAATGGGTTACGAATGTGCTAATGAGTTTGCCTTTTAACCCCATCAACTAAAAACACCAACGCTAATTTATTTTTCATTGTCTCTTTTGAATAAGTATCATCTCTAGAAATTGAAATGCAGCCTCTTGAGTGTATTAAGAACAATTTATAATTTCTAAACCATTCAAGACATCCTCCAAAACACCAGTGCAGTATATATTTCTTACAGACTATTCAACTTCATGCTTTCATCATCTAAACAGAGATGGTAGATGATTTGTCAATATTTACAAAATTAATTTCATATACGTTTTAGGAAAAATGGTGGAAAATACTGCCTCTAGTTATGAGGCTGATTCAAGACTATTAGTCTTCCTGTCTTCTTCCAGTAGCTTTTACTCAGGTCTTAGTTGTACAATTCTGCTTTTGTTCTTTCACATACACTTCTGAAAAAAAACTGCTATGTATACAGTGGGCAAGGAGGAAGGAAAAAGGAAGAGAGAAGAAAAGCCATTCAAAGGCCTTTTCTCTCCTGTCTCTCTGAAGTGTTTTGACACATTTCACATGTTAAATAACCTGTAAATACTTCCAGCAATGATGGCAGTCTTTTTTCCTATGCAGGAATGGAGGTGAGCATTGTAGGGCATACAGGCTCTGCACCAACCAGCTCCACTGAGTCAGCTGTCAGGGTATCAGCTGGTACCAGCTCAGACATATACTGCCTTCTCCTCCTCCTCCCAGTCATAAGGACAGCGACTGAGAATTCACAAGTCCATCTCTAAGCTTGTCACAACAACTGTACATCATTTCTAATTTAAGGTGTACTGTAAACTGACAAGCTAGACTTGTGCTTTTACCTCAAATTTTAACCCTGCTTCTTTTCATGTATCTGCTTTTACACATAAAAATGGAGGTTTTCTATTCACACAGCCAAACTGTGTGTGCCAAACTAAGTTTTTTACTAAGGAGGATTTTAAAAATGAGGCATAGACAAGAAGAGGTTGTTCAACTTAATGTCAGAATTTGTACAATCCACTGAATGTGTAAATCACTATATAATTGCTAGGTATTATTACTAGTCTTGAGTAATTCATGTTGAATTGTCTGTTTGACAAATGTCATCTCTGTTTGTGAACTGTCATTAAAATAGCATGATTTTTTTTCTTCCCCATCTTTGTTCAAAACTCCTCTCCAGATAGCTTCTGTCAGTAATTCTTAGTCTGCTGCTTATCCATGAGCAACACATTGTAAGTGTCTGATAGTTGCAAAATGAGGTGTTTTGACTGCCCAGTTAGTCACTTGATATATTCCTTTTCAGACATTTGATGACTAACTTTGAACTGTGTAATGTAGGTCCTCATTCAAGCTAGTATTGTTTGCTTTCCATGAGTACTGGCTAATATCTGCCTTAACAGGAAATGTAACCCAGTTATACTCCTACTGCAGTAACAACTAGAAATTAATCGATCTGAGAATACATTGAGAATAATACAAATATTGAGTAAAGGATAGTCCCTATTTCAAATCATTTACTGTATAGAAGAAAGGACTGATCTGTCTAGCTTCTGTGTAGGAGAATAAATAGTCCCAGTAAGGCAATCTGAAATGGGAGATGAAAGTGGAATACTTTTACAAGAAAGCATCCAGACCTAGTTACCAAATAGCTACAGAGAGCTTTATTTCAGCAGATTGACTGTACATACACACCCTTTCACACTACGCTACCTGGACAAAGCCACATGGAAGTATATTAAACATTTTCTGAGTGGAGGGGAAATTAAGATGTAAATCCGGAATGCACAATAATTTATAGACCATTTGCCTAATCATATCTCAATGCTGCTCTATGCTGAGAGTGCACCCAAGGTTTTATCAAGTACTACTGTCTGAAAGGCAAAAGTACTTGAAAACAGTGAACAAGCCAAATAATTATTTAATCTCTGGAAGTCTGTAAAAATCCAAAAGTATTATCTCCATGAAAATCATTAAGGTTTTTCTTTAAGAAAAAATAATCTGAATAACAGTTTCCTACTTGGTGTCTAAGCAGCTAACAGACAAGGACGCTATGAGAGGTCCAAAAGAACTAGATACACTAGGTTCATAAAACAGTTTGGGTTGGGACTTAAGATCATCTAGTCTCACCACCTTCAGTGAAACATTTCCTTCTTAATTCCAATCTAAGTCTACTCTCTTCCAGTTTCAAACTGTTACCCCTCATCCCTTTATACATGCCCTTGTAAAAAGTCCCTCCCTATCTTTCCTATAGCCCCCTTCAGATGTTGAAAGGCTGCTCCAGATTTTTGTCTTCTCCAGGCTGAATAACCCCTGTCTCAGACTGTAAGGTTCCATTAACTGTAGAACTACAGTTAAACTGTAGTTGGTGTAATTCCAAAAAAAACCCCAAAATTCTCTGCAAGAGAGGGATTCCTTTTCCAGAAATAGAAACAATGTTAAAGTGAGGATTAAAATCACCTTGTCAATATATCACAGTATGCCTATGAAAAAGAATAGTCCCATCAGTCTCAGAGTAGTTGGAGTTGTTTCCACCTAGTTTTTTAAAATAGTACACACTCTTCACTCTTTTCAATAAATCACTCTAAATCTGAAAAAAATGTCATTCTTTTGTTTCTTGAATTTGAAGTAACAGAGCATTTTGGAAAATCAGTACACTTCCCTGAGACTGAAAAAGAATACCTTCTGCTCACCAGAAGGTCCCAGGGAAGGTGAAGTGAATAACCTATTATATTCATCCCTGGTATTATCATGTATCATCTCTACTAAGTAAACAAATACTATATTCACTGCAGATCTCTGTACAAAAGAGGCACAGAAGATTGAAAATCTTACTGTATGACTATAAAAAGAGATGCTGATGTCATCAGGAATAAGGAAAATGTTCCTGCTTTAGTTTTACTGAGAAAGATTTTTTTTGCAAGAGCAAAAGAACAACTGGAAGGACTTTGTGATGACAAAACTTTCAGATTAAGCTGGAGCACCACATTTGAGTGCAGTTTAATTACAGGCAGTGGAATTTCAAGATTTCTGGAGTATTTGTTCACCTGAAAAGGAGATGAATAGGACTGATATGAATTCTAGCTACTTGGTCCTGATCTTGCACTCTTGGGAACCAGTGGCAAGACACCCACTGCCTTCATCAGAAATGAAACCAGGAGCTGTTGAAAACATATTGATCCATACTTTAAAGTGAGCCAACCAGCAGGGTATTCCTCTGGAATAGGAATGTAAAGCAGGCATTTGTAAGTATTATGCCATCTGCTTAGGAGAATGAATAGATTTTTAATGTAAAAAATCAATTTCTTTTAAGTATCTGGAGTTTCAAGAAAGTGAAATAATATAAAATACCGAACTAAGAGTTCATGGCCTTATTCTGTCATGATTTATATCCAGTACACATTACTTGACTTTAGTGGGGTTGCCCAGACATATGTTAATTATGGGGAAAGAATTTAATTGTAGTGTACAGGGCTGGTTTAAGCTGACAGATAACAGGTTGTTATGTATAAAACATGTGCATACATAGAGTAACAACATGTTAAATATCTCATTATATCTTGATAGATAGTGTTGGGAGGATGTAAATTAGAGTACCAATTACTCTGTTGCAGTGGTAATGAAGCATTAGCGTCTTTCTTCACATGCATCTATATTTGTGCAACTAACAATGACTTTCCTTAGGATAGCAGTTGAATGGTTTGATGTTGACCTCCAAGCTATTGCTCCCACTTTTAAAGTTTTCTGTGTTAAAGATTCATATGTGTGGGAAAAAGGACTATAGAGACAGTGTAAGAAAGCAGAACAGAATGGCATAAATAGAAAACTAAGGAAGAGGGGACTTGAGGTAAAGGAAAACAAGCTATGGGAGATAACATACAGACTAGTGTTTCAGACAGAAAAAATACCATAGAGGGCCAGGAAATTGATGTTACATATGACGACAGTCTCAAATACTGATTCACTGCTCTTTAAAATGGTTTCCTTATGCATCTGCATTCCAGTTATTTGCCAGGTCTAACAAATACAACAACAAAGATGAAATTCCAGCAAATGTATCAAGCTCTTGCTTTCTATATACTGTGCTTTCACAAACACCCAATCCAATCTACCAGTTTTCCACCTTTAAAGATGCAGCTTAACCCAGATCTTGTAAGAGCAGATATTGCCAGTAGCAGGGAAAGGCTTGTGTTATGGCAAAAGCATGTTCAAATTAAAAGAATGAGATTTGCCATTTCTAAAATTTCCTTTGAAAGCTGAGTGGCTGTTTTCCACATATTTTAAAACATCTTTTCATCTTTTATATAACTATCTATTAAATCATGCCAATAAATCCTCCTCCATCATAATCAGATCAGATCACTTTCTGAAACAGCAGAAAAAAAAAATCGCATATTCAGAGATGTCAAGAGTGAGTCTCACAGGCAACAAAGCCTAATAGTCAAAATGCAACCGGACTCAAAACCCAACCCTAAGCAGCCCAGTCTGATCCAAAAGCTGACCCAGCTTTGAACAGGAGGTCAGAAACATAACACATCTCCCATTTGGATAGCATTTGGTAAAAGCTTGTTTTTAAGGCTTTCCAAACATCCCTGCATAATTCACCCTCCATCTGAAAAAATACAGCAGAGACAGTGCTAACTGAACTTACTCTATATATTCTTGTCTAGTATATGCTAAGTACCAACACTCTCCTTATGCTGGGTACGTTTCAGAGGATACCATACACCAGAGATTGTTCAGAACAGGATGCTGGAGGTGACCATTCTGGTTTGAGCAGAAGAAAGCTTGGGCTTTCTTCTTGATTGGTCAATGTAAATTGACCACATCACCTGACACAGGGGCTGGCAGTGAACTTTGGCTTCTGTTAAGAGTAGAACAGACTTAGCCTGTTAGCCTCACAACAGGATCCCTAAAGGATCTTCTCTAGCAAAATTTGCTTCTTTATATTATATATAGAATTCACATGTAAATTAGGCTAAGCTGCAGAAGCTCAAGGACCTACAAACAGCTTGCTGCAGCAACCTTGTTCTCTGAACAAGGGGAGATATGAGGGAGTGTGATGAGGTGCCTTTGAATCCATGGAGTTTCTGTTGGAATCTTTTCCCATTCCAGACAGACTGTGCATCTCCTCTGAATTGCCTCCCCTCTCAGCCCACCCACTGCTTATAGAACACGAGGAGTGTAGCTCAATTACTTTGCCATAATTCTGTGCAGGAAATAAAAGAAATCAAGACCAGCTGTAATATATGCTATGGGCCTTTCTCATGATGTCTGAAAGTGCCATGGAACCCACTATCATAGAAAACAAGGGGAGGTAGCAGATAATTCTCAGCTATATGGTGAATTCTGACATTAACAAGGAAGCCAACACCTTGAAAGACTCTGTAGGATATGCTGAGAACTTCAACAAAACTCAAGAAATCACAGGGATTTCAAAGAAAATAGGACATTCAGATTCCTGCGCTTTTTCATTTCTTTGGAAAAATCAGACCTGGAGACTGTATCAATCAAGTATTAAAGAGATGAGCAGTGGAAAAGTAGTTATACCTCCTGGATGTAGCTTAATTTCTTTAAATAACATTTTAAAACCAAAAAATTGTTTAAAATATCTTCAGCAATATGCATAAATTACACCATGAAATTATAATAATAAAACTTGACACTAATTGGTGTCTCAGTTCTTGTATGACATTCAAAGAGTAAGGATTATAATAAACAGTTAAGTACATTGGAGTACAATATTACAGATACATTGCACATTTGCCCCTTTAAGCTTTTTTTATATCTATTCTTTAGCATCATTTTATCTGTAATTATCAAGTGGGAGACTTCAAGGAGATAAATATTACAGTGAATTTGTCTGGTCTTCCTTGGTTATTAAAAGAAATAAGGGAAATCATAGCTAGATCATTAAATGCAATAACAAAGCAGAGAAGATAAAGGGAAGACATCTGTTTCATGCAGGATTTATATTTAGTGCCGAACAGCAGGGATTTTTTCCCCTGTACTTCTGCAGAACAGGTCACTGGTGGAAAAACGGAACATTTGTGGTCAGATACAGTATTATTTAGGTTTGAAACTGATTGTGAAACATTGTTGAAAATGAAGAGTACTACAAATCGCTGGTGTTGAACCTTTCCTGATCATAGTGAGACGTTAACAAATGAAGAGAAACTAGTTACTTTCTAGAAATATATTCCTACAGTTTGGCTTGAAAGTTCCTTTTTTTTAGTCACTCCATCTCTTCTGTCAATAGTCATTATCAGAATGCCTTGAACCAAAGCTGTTGATTCTGGCAACCCTGAACATGTAAAAGTCCTTATTTGAAATCAAAACAACTTTGCTGCTCAGTATCATTTCAAATACTAAAAGACTTTTTAATGTGTTGATGTTTTACAAATTGAGCCTTCAATTAATTAAAAGCTAGAGTGACCCTGTGTAATGCACAGAAATGAAGCTACTGGGGAGTAAAACCGAATACTCAGTATTACGTTTTATTTCAGAGTAGGTTACTCCAGAGTAGTTTCATCTCTGGTTAGAAATAAAACAGGAGAAAAAGTTGTAAATATTTAAAACTTCATTGGTTGATCCAAACAATCCCATGCATAGCCTTGGGATAGCTGCCAGGGCCAGGCTTCTTGAAGGTAATGTATCTGTTGGCACATCTGTTTGCTATGCTTAGTCTGTACTGTGAGAGGGCAGTGTCCTCTCTGAGACACTACCTCATTCCTCTGCAGATAACATCTTCAGTGCTGCTGTTTTCTTGGCTCAAATTGCCATATAAGACTGTCAGCTGAGAGAACAAGTCACCCTTGCCCAAGGCAATGAGGTTGGTATGAATATGAACAGTTAGGTAGCATATTTATCACTGTATGTGGTGAAAATTAGATGCTGACCCAGCTAGCAAAAGCAAGACGCAAGCAAGGAGTAATACTGTTTACTATATGATTAATACACCAAAGCTAATATATTTTTAAAGTTTCAAAACCACTGTTACATGCATTAAAAGTTGGCATGTATTTTTAACTTGATTAATAACTTAATGTGTATTTGGTAAGTTTGTCTTTAATCTGCTCATTGACTACATAGATTTTACAAGATACTTCTGGATCTACTGTGTCTACTAGCATCACCAGTAATGCAAACATCCAGATTTTTGCAGTCATAATGGCACATTAAATGCTAATACAATTGATACTGGGAAAAACATCAAAAATATACGTGGAGCTCAGCAGAGAACACATCTGTTTAAAAGATTAGATGTTTAATGGGATATTTGGACAAACTGGAAACTGGATTAATTTATTTACATAGATTAATTCATTGTTTTCTACTTTACAGCATCTTTTGAAATACCCTATATAATTACCCTAGTGATTCATTTAACAGATGAGAACAGGCTTAGAAGAGAACCTGATATCATTATACACAGGGATATACCTGAAGATATCAGCTCTGAGGGACTCAGGTTCTCATTCAGAAGCCACTGATCTCCACCTAAGTGCTGTTCAAGAACTGTTGCTGTGAGTTACACTGACTCTATTAATCAGACTGAGACTTGAGTTTAACTTGAGAGAAAAAGGTGGTTAGAATATAATGAGCAAGAGGAAGTGTTAGAAGGGAACAGGTGAGAAGGTTGATAACTTTAGCAAGTCAGAAGGATGGGAAGGTAATTGTTGCTGACAAGACAGAGGATTTAGCAGGAGGTGAGGACCCCATGTGCTATCAGACTAATAACACAACACATGGATCAGACCTCTTCTTGCTAAATGAGATTTCCTAATACACTCATTGGCAGATAATATTCATAAGCAGCACAAACAACATTCTAATTCCCTTGTTTTCTCAGTATGGTATCAGAAATAAAGATAAGAAGTAGAGATGAATAGTCATTTACAGACATAGACCTATAATCTCTACAGGTACAGCATATTCTCTATAGTAGCCACACTGCATTAAAAAGCTCTCACTGACATTTCAAAGCCTTTGATTTTCTTTCTGTAAATACGTTGCCTGCTATTAATTTCTATAAGCTTCTGGAGAAAATTACTCTGTTTTCTGTCAGACTGAACCATCATTTGGTCTGAGATGCTGTGTATTTTCAAACTTTACAATACAACTGGTAAGTAAATCATTCTAACTTTCCAGTTTTTTACAGTAATTTTTCTTGCAACTTCAAGGTTTTTCATCAAGTAGGAGAGGCAATGTCTAAACCAAGGTACTACAGAGGTACCTCCTGGACAGAAAACACAGTGACTGCTTACAGTTAGAAACACTGCTAGAGAAAAGGATCAGGAATCTGTTTAGAAGCCAGCAGTCACCAACAATGCATACTGGTCCGTAAAAGCAAAGAGGGCAGTGACCTTAAAAACAGTGACAAAAGGAAGTGTGTCCATTCTCAGGGGCAATGGGGTTTGCCTCAAAGAACTGAGAGGTCCACTGCTTACAATTTGAAAGGAGCAATACATTAAGAATGTTTCAAAAAACCACTATATGAAAACCTGCCAACATCCAGACATGAGTTTGGATTCTGTCTAATGAAATAAGAAGCTCTCAAGTCAGTGGCATATACTTAGAATATTCTGGAGATATAAACTGTATATTTACCCTGTCCTTACATCTTCTCCAGGCATCTTGCTAGCAGCTGTGGTCAGAGGGCACAGCCCCTTGAGTGCCTCTCCTCACTGTCTTAGGCACTTGTCTAATTGATTTTAGAAGCTGAGTTGATAGAAGATGCAAATTTAGAGGGTGAGAGGTTAGTAGTTACACATGGGAATGGATTTTTTAACCAAAAAAAAGTACAGTGCTGGTTTCCAAATATTGTGTCTTAGTATAGCCATTACAGAGCTCCCCGATTTATACAAGGTTTCTGACAGATTGAGACAGCTACAGCATTGTTAGTCCAGGACTTGCCGAGATGTGAACTGCATCTCAGAATTGCTTGTTAAGGATGTGAAGGAGCTGATGTTATGTTAACCAGTATTATCAAGCAATCTAATACTAATTAAAATTGTTTTTGTTTCACATTATTAAATTTTAATTAGAGTACATAGATCTCAACTACTGTAAAGTTAAATCATTCAATAATGTTTTAATTCAAAATATTCACTGCCATCTCACTGTGTATTCAATAACTTCAGGAGGCTCTGAAACACTGTAGAATGATAAAACCCCTCAAATATAATGAAATATTAAGATAATAGCCTGTTAGTGAATTTCTTTCATGTTCTCTGTATTTTAACCTTGCTTTTGTAATCTATTCTGTTTAATTATTTCTGAGTTCCTAATCAGGATTGCCTATCTCCTGTGATGCACTGAATCACCCAGGAAATTGTCCATTGTTTATCAGTTAACCAAACTCATGTCTACTTTCAGCAATAAACATTAAGGCCTTTGAACTGATATTTGACTACAAGCTGAATAGTGTAGAAGGATGGGATGTTATCCAGAGGGACCTGGACAAGATGAAGTAGGCACAGGTGAACCTCATGAGATTCAAGTGCAGGGTCCTGCACCTGTCAGAACAGTCCTCATTATCAATACAGGCTGGGAGATGAGGTGATAGGAAGCAGACAGATGGAAAAGGACTTGGGTGTTCTGGTGGACAAGAAGCTGGACATGAGCCAACAATGTGCACTCACCACCTTAACTGTGGCCTTCCAGTACCTGAAAGGGCCAACAGGAAAACTGAAGGGGGGCTGTTTACAAGGGCATGTAGTAATAGGACAATGGGCAATGGTTTCAAAGTAGAGAAGGGTAGACTTAAATTGGATATTAGGAAGAAGTTAGGAGGGAGATGGAACACTGGAACAGGTTGCCCAGGGAGGTGGTGGGGAGGCCCCACCCCTGGAGACATTCAAGGTTGAGCTTAACAAGGCTCTGAGCAACCTGATCTAGTTGAGGATGCCCCTGCTCACTGCAACAGGTTTGGACCAGATGTCCTTTAGAGGTCCCACCCAACCCACAGCATTCTGTAATTCTCTATTTGACTCAGGTTTTAAACATTTATTTTCATAGCAAATAAGTAAGTTACCAGAAGACTCAGATGTCTTGCAGATAACTAAATTAAGAAATCCCTTCCCCTTCACAGGTGTTTTTTAAAAAAGCAAGGTATTGCTTAGCCTTAAGGGCTTGTCTCAATCTACTCCAAAAATGAAATAGTTTTTCTCAAAATGGAAGGTCTATCAACAAACACATGGAAATTTGCTGAAAACTTCCAACTGTGGCAATTTGGCAAAGCAACACATTTTGGCATTTTATTCACTGTACATATGTTTCTCTCACTTAAGCGTCATTGAGAATTATGATGCACATTCATCAAGAATGGATCATCAATTAGGACAGGATTTGTCATTCTTTATCTAGAAGTAGTCCCACTGAAGTTACTGGGTGCAATCCCAATTCTGAAATAGTTAAGAGGAGTCAGCAAGCACAATTTTTCAATAAGGATATGGGTTTGTATCACACCCTTTCCTAATGCAAGAATTTAAGTGTAGTAATCTGATGTGGCTCCATCTTGATTTCTTGCATTTGTTTGCCTAAATTCCTTTGGAGTTTCACTTGGACAGCCCTCTATTTCTCTTCCCTGTTCCCTTAGCCTAAGCAGTTTATACTATCACCTCTGAGAACCCACTGATTACTTCAGCTTGTTTTTAATTATGAGGAGAAAAGAGAACCCCAGGCCTCTTTTTCCTCCTGCTAAGTTTATAGCATTAAGTAACCCGAAGCAGAAATCTTGCAATTTGCAGGTGATGTGCATGATTACTGCTGCTAAAAAGCAAAACTGGTTTGTCTTTAGCATGAAAATACTGAAATAATAGAATTCCTCCTTAAAATAATTTTGCCAGAGCTTTTCTTGAATAAAGATACTTCAGCTCCCTACATTTGGAAAGGTGAGTTTGTTCAAAGCGAGGCAGTATAATACAGGCTCTCAACTTGATGCCTGCTCTATTAGCCCACCTTCCAGAGCAGTCTCTTAGCAGCAACTAAAGACCCCTCTACTGCTTTGTTCTGCAGCAGCAGATCAGTGCTTTAAATGTATGAAAAACTGATAAGAGTGCAAGAGCCTCACATTTAGAAACTGCTTAAAAAATAGGACATTTGACTTGCATTCCAATAGTGGTAAACAAAAATACATCTGCATATGACTCGGATATTGAGCTTATCCTCAGCAGCTGAGAATTAATACTATTGTTAATGCTGTTTTAAACTCTCAGGAAAGCCTAATAATCCAGACCAAATGCTTCAGTTCATATTCGTCAGTCTCCTTTACATCTTTATACTTACAAGCTCATAGAAATCCATACTTGTTATTATGGAAGATAACGCAATGTGTAAAACCGAGTTTACAAGAAATTTTACAGACACTTTTTAAAAGTGGAATGAAATATTCCAATCTCTTCAGTATCACCTACTCCTCCATTTTAATAACGGAATTTAATAAATACTTCCCCCTTCTCTGTTTCAAACACATAAATGGATATAAGTCACTATTTGCCATTGGATTATCAACAAAAAACAGTTACTACAATAGAAATAATATTGCTTACTTCAGTCAGTGCATTTGTGCAGACTAGTTCCAGTTTTATCAGTGAATGTTTTACCCACAGCCTAGTAAAAAGTTTTCAATCATAGAATGGTGCAATGATCTCTATTCAATAGAAACAACTCCCATCTAAACTAAATAGATTGAGCTGCTACACAGGCTTATTATTCACAAAGCATAAGGTTTCAGGTAAACAGTAAGTGTCATTGCTTTTATATTTTGGATGCCTCACCTTATACAGTGCAAAGCTGACTTAATTGCAAGAAAACACTGAGTGTCTGTATTTATGGTACTTCAAGTGTAAGTAGACACCAGAAACAAAGGTGTTAAGAACCTAGTTGATTCTGACATTGCAACGTACATGTCAGACGCAAGTAGCCTGATGATGGGATCTCAGTTCTGTCCCTGGGTAGCTCCAGAGGGAAGACACGTGGTAAGAACCAAGAGGAGGGACTCTACATAGTGACCCAATACCCATGGGAGCACAGCACTTCACAAAAACATGTATAAAAATATTCCCACAGGTTGATAAATTAGTACTTCTTGATTTCTGGAATGCTAATGATGGTAAAACTTTCTGAATTGACAGAAGCAGTTCTTGACTTTAAGCTCCTTCAGGTGTTACTGAAAGGTAGTATGGGACCTTTTAGGATATTTATGATATGAACTGCACTGCCTTTAAAATTACAGTGCTCAACTGTCAGCACATCCCTGCAAAGTTCAATCAAGTCATAAATAATGGAAGTTAATATTCCATTACAATACCTATGTAAATTAAAGGCAGATATATATGGTCTGGAAATAAAAACAATACTTTTTTCCATTAGTACTACCACAGGTTCAGATGAGAAAAAATTTAAGAGTCATATCCTGATAAAATTTGTACTCCTGATAATAGTAACTTACCTTTTTCTTTCAAGAAAGTTCATTCCTGCATTTTCCAGTAGGATGATTTAGTACTTTTGGCACTTACCCAAATTCAAAAGTAAAGCCTTGACAGTGCAGTAACATTTCCAGCCTCCTCTTTATCTCCATTGTATTGCAAATATTTATCCTTTGCTCTCATGCAGCCTCCCACTCAGAACAGTCTGCCAGTCTTTCTAAAAGCTTAGGTCAGACAATTCTTCTCAGCACAGCAAAACTTTCTTGGAAACCTAGGAAAGGTCATACAACAATAAGTGTAACATCAACATTTTGGCTACAGGCCTTCATACCTAAATAGTTATGACTACTATGAGGATAATCATTTGTTCAGTAATAGATGCTTACTGTGAGGGCTATAATTTAACTTTCTAAAACCAGTGGTGATTTTGGAGCTTTGTTTCGAGCAGAATTCAAAAAGGTATTGGTTGCATATATTAGTGAGCACATATTAACATACTGCATCTATCCTTTCTTTACACAGCTGGTAACCAAGGTCCAGTGATATTAAGGGTCCCTACCAAATAAAGGACTTCCTTATGCAGAAATAAAGGTCTGTAACTTCTAAGCACCTACCCCTCCCTAAACTGTGTTCATTACCAACCTGCTTTATAGGGAGTAGAAGGTATTTCATAATAAGATTCAGAACAACTAGTACACAAAAAATCAGCAGCATGTCTAAAACCACAAGCTACTGCCAAGCAGTAGGAAGAGGATAGCCACCCTCGGAGATGCTGCAAGTAGGTTCTTCCTTTTCCTCAAAGATCTGCTGGCAACTAAACACCATACAACCACTTGCCCACTGCCCACCCCTCCCCCCAGTCTGGGATGAGAAGGGGAATTGGGAGAAAGAATAAAAAGGTTAGACCCCATCCCCCAGAACAGAGATAAGGACAGTTCACAACACGAAAAGAAAACAACAGTACTAACCTGATGACAAAGCAAAGAATTGGAAACCAGAAGAGCTCTACCCTCACTGAAGCCACACATAAAAACAAGCTGAAAAGAGGCACCCCCCCACACTCCCCTTATATAGGGTCAGACTCACTATTGACTCGCTACCCCATTGGCTGGCTCAGCTGTTTACCTCCGCTGTGGCCCCTCCCAGCTGCAGCCCCTCCCTACTGCTTGGGCCAGCAGCTGCTGGTGATAATTGACCCCAACCCAACCCAGGACACTTCTGAAGCATTCTCTGAAGAGAAGAGGGAAGTTTTGGTCCACTTTTCAGATCATTGGATACACCTGGGTATTTGCCTTCCAAACAGAACAACAAACCTGGTCAGTCCACTAATATTTTACCACATATCACTAAACCTAAGAAGTTTGTGTAGGGGATATGCCCCTTAGTCTCATAGCTCACATTTGAGAAGATGGACTATTTAAAGAGGTATTAAAAAAAAACCAAACCTGTCAGGTTAATTATATGTCTATAAGGAACAGAAGCAAGAAATGTGAGGAATTCACAGTAATTCCACACTTAAGTCAAGATCTTACACACATTGTACTCATTGTTCAAACCTGAAAAGCATGAGCACTTTCTTGAGATTTTCTTAGGTTTTGCTTAGAACATCTTTAGGTATACAAGAAAGACAAAGAATAAGCAAGAATACAAAAGAAAAAAAAACAGAATCATTAACTGTACGTGGAAAGTTTTCTCAATTGCTTGAGCAATTCTTTTCCCCCTTCTTTCTCTGAAGAAGTATCAATCCATTCAGTTGGATAGGATTCATATGGATTGATATCCATATTATATCATTGATTGATCAGTTTATATCAGACCTTTTACGCTGACAGCTAAAATAAAGCAGAGTGTTCCCTACAGCTTGCTGCTATGCTTTAGTATGAGGAGAGCCTACTTCTTTTGTTCTTCATTACATTCATTCTGCATTATTTTCAGAAGCAGTTGAACTGTCATAAAGCTCTGATGCAAACAGCAGAATTGCTGTCTCAAGGTGGCTGCTGAACACATTTCACATAGAGCCTGTCCTGCATGGCTCCAGTCACAATAACTAATGTGATTTATATTCCTCTATGAGCTAATCTGAGGGCAGAAGTTTAATACGGTCACTGTCCAGATTACCATCATGCATCTGTTCACAGATAGCAATTACAGTGACTTAGATGCACACCTATTCATCTCTGCTGTTTGTAATCCCACATGATATATCAAAACCTCCTCTGCAAAGTGAAAAATCAGATTCAAAAGTTGCTTTGATGTGAAGACAAAAGGCCTGATTCTTCTTTTGGACTACTTTAAAGTAAGTCAGTTGAAGACTGCACTTGAATAAATAAGGGCCATCTTAATTTCACACCCATTTTCTATCATTTTTCTGTCACGATTTAAAATATGTTCTCAGGCAAACAGTAAAAACAATCAAAGCAACAACATCTACAGTACTTCCCCCAAGAAATTACTTCTGTCTAAAACCAACTTTATTAATTTGCTACAATTATTTATTCTTAAACCCACATATTTAAATACAATTATCCGCTGAGAACCTCACAGCACAATCAACATTAGTCACCCAGACTTGCTTTTTTTTTGAAATGAGTTACAGAAATTGGTATTTTATGTGAAGGCAAACATGACACAATTCATTTAAATAATTTCATATTAGGGAGAAATTAATCTCGTAGAAGCTTATGTAAAAAAAGAAATTGTTTAATTTCTCTGAAAAATAACAGATCATCTGATAATGTCTAGAGAGCTAGAGGTAGGGTCTGTTCCTCCTGTTCTATGATCAGCACAAGACTAGAGTGCTAAATGGGCAAAATGGTTTCAAACCAGTGCTATGACTTTGACGTGCTCATTGCTCTGCATTCTTACTAATCCCTGAAATGACCAGCGAGTCTGCACTGCAGCCACCCAGCCACCATTTCACAACCACAGGTCCCTGGTCAGGAGCCTAGGCTTTCTGTGCTCTATGTAGGACACTCCACCTTACTCTACCTTTACACTGTGATATCCCAGCTCAACACAACAGTTGTCTTAGACATCTGACCTACCCAATATCTCTCCTATCTAGCATTAAATATATTTTTGTAATTAGAAGGAAATAAAATGATAACAAGAACAGAAAAGCAAGAAGATCTAAGATAAGATAGGACAAAAAGTAGAAACTTTCATTAGAGTGTAAGAACCATGAATGTAAACTAAGTTGCTGTGTAAGTGTATCAACTGGCACCATCTGTGGATACCAACTTGTTAATCATTTGTAAATGAAAAGAGATAATTCTGCACAAAGACAAGTGAATACAGTCTAGGGAGGATGGAAGGCGGGGAGGAGTTGTTGGTATGTAACCAATTCTTTTGGACTTTCCATAACACATTTGACTCAAAAAGACCATTTAGGATAATCCTACAGAGTTTACATGGTAGTCCCATAAAGCAGAGAACCTGCTCTAAAAAATGTGGGGATTTTCCAGCTGTGCTTCTTTAAGCAAAACCAAAAGAACAGTAAAATTTACTGACAGTCCTGTTTGGTGTAGTTTGTGAAGTCCAAAATTTCATCTCAGGATGCCCATACATTTCAGTGAACCAAATGTTACTCTTGCTATCTCAATTTGGGGTTGTTGTTTGGGTTTTTTTTCTCTCTCAAAAAGAGACAGAAGACTTTTTTTTCTTCATCTTTTTCTTTTCTTTTTTTTTTTTNAAATCAACATCAGTCCAGGATAGACTGAAAAATTCCAGGGAGATTCTCCAGTGTTAGTAACTCAGTGTCATCCAGACTATGGAATGAAAAGATGTAACTGTTAAAACCACCGTATAACACATCTTCAAACAAAGGAATGTTTTGGAGTATCTGAAAAATACTAATTGCTTTTTAGTTTTAGTCAAAAGAAGAAATAAGTAATAGCAATAGAAATAGTAAGATTTCTTCCTCAAGTCAAAAGGGCGTATCTCCCAACCCATTAATAAACAAAAAGAAAATCCAAGTATAAACCCCACTATTTTACACAGTCTTAACAAAGAAAAGACAGCAAATAAAGGGAAAAAAATCTTGTTATCTACAGGCAGCTGAAATTTAAACCTCAGAGTGCCACTGGAAGTACTTAGATTGTACAATTGACTTATCTTGTTCAGCATTTCTGATTTTGAAATTAGGATCTAGCATTTTAACTTGTATCAGAATGTTTGGGCCATGTATGTAAAAGATACACTGCAAACGATGTTTAAAAACTCTAAGACAGATCATTAGCCAGCCACAGCAAAATCTAATGCATTTCCTTCCTCGGTATCACTAGCAACACGACCATCCAGAATGTTTACATGCAGTCAAAGTTCTTCTATGATTGCTGTGTGGAGAGGACACTGCTGACAGTGAAATGCAAGTACCCTTTTTAGGAATACTAGTGATGTTTCATCCAGAGTGTCTGATACATGTTAAGCAGCAACCTGTCGTAGGGAATAACTGTTATAAAGGATGACTGTGTAATTAAGGCTAAATTGAGATCAAGTGACTGTTACTTTTTTCCTTTTTCTTTTTGCTGAGCTATACAATACCTTATAAATATTCAATCTTGATAAAATACCTGAATGAAAGAGATGAGTAAGACTGTGCTACCTCTTAGATAACAAAAAAAAGTCTCATTATGACATGCCTGAGCATTTTGTTTTGCTGACAGCCTTAGAGAATCTATTGAAAAATCCAGAAAGAACGGGAGGGAATTCTATTAATACTTAAAATGAAATTAACTGAATTTTCTATATGTCTTAGAAAACCAGTTATTGCCACTGCCAAGATGAGCAGGAGAGTGCATGTATAGCATGGCTCCAATGGCTAAGTAGTGAAATGTGATTTTCACACAAGTGAAGACTTGATTATTTTAGAGTTCTGTATTTCTCAGAAGATAAGTACCTAAATTACAATCTAGTGATGCTCTAGGAGTATAACACTGTAGCATTTCACAGGCATGATTAACCTTCATTGACTAGCAATAGAGTTACATCAATAAGCAGCTGAAGTTGCCAAGACTGGTTAGGCTCACTATGTTGACACAGCTTATCACTTTCTGCTACAGGAAACTCACTAATGAATTTGCAAAGTCAGCAGCAGTCAAAACGATGCTTTAGCATCTAGTGCCATCACCCTGAAATGGTACTTGTTTTCTGGTCAGAAAAAAAATGATAGGTTCTATAACTTGAAAGGAAAAAAAAAGAGGTTTGAATTGCTTTGTAGTGTAGGGAGCTTTTACCACATTTGGACAGGTGTTTAAAAAGGCACAAAAAGCCACCGGTTCCTCATGTTGGTACATCGGTTAATGTTACTACCTCCATCTCACCTTTGAGGCCTTGAGGGAAGAGGAAAGACTATGCTGTGACTCACAAGCACGAATATTTACTGTGATTAATTTTTTTTTTTAAGTATTTGTCAGAATTCTGCTTACCCCTAACATTAATGTTATATTGGATGAAGTGCCTTACTACTCCTGTAGTTTGGCTACATAATTAAAGGCATCTCATTGAAAGTTCTATAATCTTGTGTCATATCAAATGACTTGCATCTGCAAAATGTTAGATTTCAGTTTGACTAATGAATTGATAGATGTATGGCCCCTGGATACTAACTACAGCAGGTGGTACTAGAATTTCTAAACTCGACTAAATGTGTTCACCAGGACATTTTTATTTTGCACTCTGTAATGCCTGAGATATTTGCAATATAGCCAGTAACTCTGTAAACAGCAGACACAAAAAATTACAAGGAACATGACATGGGCAGCTCTTTGATTCTAGAAAGAGTGAATGGAAAGGAGAGGAAAAATGTATTTAGGCTTAATAAAAAAGTCTTTTACACTTCTAAGTCAAGAATTTGAAAGTCAATTAATCTGTCATTTATCTGCAAATCTTGGACATTTTTTTTTCTTCTGAAGAAGCAGATAGCATTTTACTCACAGAATAACACTAGATGAAAAATAGAGACATTAAAGAATAACCTGACAGAAATGAGTCAGTAGTTAACACAATTACATCTGGCCACCAGTGGCAATGTGACAGAAGTGAAAAAAACAAGAGACTGAAGAAGCAAAACACAATTCTTCAAAACATCTGAAAATGTCTAAGACTCTATATTCTGTAGGGCTTTTACACCCTTAAAGCTCATAGTAGGCTTCAGTCTGTCACAAGGATTCTTCATGTCACATACATTTTCTCTGAAAAAAACCAGACTCAATAGCAGCATAAGCACAGTCTCAGCCTTCGCAGTGAGTCTGGGTAAGCAGTGCCTGGTCTGCTTTCCGTGAACCTACCACTAACCAGATCAAAGGCCCTGCCCAGGTGGAGACAGAAGGATGTCATGGGTTCAGTGAAGTAATAACAGAGGAGTTACATCTTTTCAACTTCCACACTGTCAGATCCGTTAGTAACAATATGCACAACCGGCATCTGCCCAAATGTGAGGAAGGAAATCACCAGTCAGTGCCCCAGAGGGTTGGTAAGCCTCCTCCAGAGAACTGTCAGGAAGAGCCACATTTACACCTCAAATTCAAACTCCAAAGATATGCCAGTAGGTCATGAAGGAAGTCTTTTGGATTACACTGTCTCTTAGGATATCCTAAACCTCCCGTTTTAAAGGCTGGTGAGACCCTTAGGTACTCCAGCTAACAGACACTGGGCAATTAGAAAGGTATCCCATTATCAGGTGAACCTGGGATTGCACTTACATTTGCTCTGCCTGTTTACCCGTTTTTAATAGTTCAGTTGATATCCTGGCATCAAATCTTGCTCAATAAATGCAAATGTGTGTGGTTTTATGATTGATTCTAACTACTACTCTTGCCTAGTATTTTGAGTGCAAAGTGCAGCGAAGCAAACCCAGGTTACTCTGTCTCCACAAAGGCAGCAAATCCAAGTAAAGCCAAGTATGTGGAGACTTTTGAATGTTCTGTGTTTGCAGAAATATCAGAAATAAGCTTGTAGTAACTTTTCCAAGACGCTTAGGGCCCATGTGAAGGCTGGCACACATGAAGGTTGGGTGTTAGGGATATTTCCTCTCTGGCAAACATAACCTGGAGCAACAAGCAGAGTTATTTACACCTTCTGCTTTGAGCAGGTCCAGACAAAACTCCCAATTTGTTGAATAGAGCGCAGAAAGTGAAACTAAAATGTAGTTCATTTTCCTACAGTGAAAATCTTATTATTATATTTCCTGCATTTCCATACACAAACATCTCTCCCAGTAATCGAGCCAATGTAGAACAGAGTAACATTTGTCTCTTGGCCTCCATTTCTCTGGCCAACATAAACCAGAAAGTTTTGGTAGTTTTCCAGGATATATAAGTCAATGCAGTGCTCAGTATTATGCATGCCAATAGGCAAAAACTGAGTAGAAAGTAGAAACTCGTGTAACTGCATGCAGCAAGAACAGCTTTCCAGAGATTTTCACTGAGGGTCAGTGTGCCAGGTACATGTATTGAACACGAGCAACTGGGTGAAATGTCTAGTCTTCTGGGAGAGCAGGATCACACTACATTTGCACAAATCCTAATTGAAAGATTCAGAGGTGCTACATGCCAGTGACAAAGCTGGTGACAACCACACGTGCGATTATATGATCAGACATACTTCCTTGATCTATTTTGCACAAAATATCCCCTGTACAGTGGGCTGCACGAGAAGAAAAGATTGAAAAAAAAAAAAAAGGAGGACAGTTAAGGGGTATGATTTTCTTTATTTTGTCACTTAGTGGTATTTTACATTTCAGCATTAGCTGAATCCTACGAGGAGAAATGCAACAAACCATCAACTCACCTGCAGCAGCAATAGCAGTTTTGCACTTGTTTGGGGTAAATGCTAGTGGTGGATAATGAAAAAGGAGCATGTTAGGAACCAATGGAAGTAGAAGGTTTTCAGTGTCTCATGTGTATGAAACAAGTTCTATAATAATGTTTTAAGGGTACAGTTGGGATTTTGAGGGAGAGGCAGAAATGCCCAAATGTGTACACTTGGACTTTTACTTTCAAATAGGAATATTGTCTGGCTGCAGGCTGCAGGAGCAAGAATCTTGTGTCTTATTTATTAGCACGAAGTTTTCCAAGTTTCTGTGTGTCTGTTTTCCTATTCAGTGTGGAATAAGAGCCTTAAATTCTGATTAAACCTCTGATATGTCCTTGAAAGCACAGGGATTCAACAGTACACAAAGGGCAAAACACATCTGCCAAACTTTCTATTTTTACATCTTTTAAGCTGTTTTAATACCACTTCACTTGGGAAAGAAAACAGAGTCCTTTTTACTGTTCATGATATATTATTCTGCTCTTTTGATCCTTATGTTTTGCTTTCTAATTACCTAAATGTCATGCAGGCCTAATAAATTGGGTAAACAGTATTGATTACGCCTCTGTTTTTTGTAGTTAAACCATAGAGTCAATTAATCTGCATTGTATATTTAGGAAGATTACCAGTTATTAAAATTGAAAGGAGGCAGACAAAATTAAACTTCAGAGTATTTAATCTAATGAGTCCATAACTACAATATATGCATGGATTTTCATGGAGCTGTGATCCAAAATAGCAAGCACTGGAAATTATTAGAGACCTTGAGGTGGGGCTGGTTTCTTTTACATGCCTTTCAAATCAGACAAATAAATGGTTTCTCAAGGTTCCCAGAGTTTTGCCACTTATTTAAAACAAACAAACAAAAAATACAACAAAAAAGCACAGGAATATATACTGAATGCATATACACCAAATTTTCTCAAATTCAGTCTGAGATAAAATAAGGGAA
Source organism: Chloroceryle aenea (assembly GCA_013399075.1). Lineage (NCBI taxonomy): Eukaryota > Metazoa > Chordata > Aves > Coraciiformes > Cerylidae > Chloroceryle > Chloroceryle aenea. Next base: position 499,059 of record VWZY01008965.1, read on the forward strand.
AGGGAAGATATAGGTGGTCATAATGTTTTACCACTGCCTTTGCCATCTAAATGCCATGTGGTTGTGACACCATGCAGATAGAGGGGGTTGATTTGGTTGAGCCATCAGCACTGCTGCTGGTTCTACAGCTGCCCTAGTGCCCAGTGCCCAGGACCCCAGCCAGAGCACCCTGCCCAAGCTCCCAGTAGGGTCTCTTCTCCCTGACCCTGAGGGAAAGGTGCCAGTGGGGTGTGGGGAGACCTGGGGTTGGAACATTTTGCCATGTAGGGTCACACAGAGTCTTCCCCTCTGGCACGTGGGCTGGGAGGTCCTGGACATCCCCAGTGCCCTGCAGGGCCAGGACAAAGGGAAGAGGGAGGTAATCTGCCTGTGGTGCTCCTCTAAGGGTGGAATACCCCCACCGAGTGAAGTACGTGCACACTGCATGGAAAGAGGCTAATGCTTTCCTATCACAGGGAGGGAGAGTGAAAATAAACATATTAAAGATGTTCACTTACCACAACACTGGCAGCTACATAAGCCAATGATGGCTGCATAGATTAAATGCCAAAAAGCCCTCCAGCAATGATTAGTCTGTGGCTGCACTGACTGCTGCTTCAGCTGTGATCATAATCACGTCCCTCCAACCGTGTACCACCCCTCGTCTGCCCTTCAGTTGTTTCTCATATTCTGCTTAGTTATTGCTTTAGAAGAGTTTTACAAGGAGCTCTTCAATGTGTTTGTACAGCGCATACACAATAGGGCCCAGTCCCTGACTGAGACCTACATGCACTAGAAGAGTACAAATGGCAGTAGTAATTGCATACTCCAGTCTCTCGCTGGAGAAAACGTGAGTGATGGCAAGCAAAGAATGCCAAAGAATTGGGCTTGTTTTCTGCTTTTCTTTTTAACTTTTCTTCAGTAGTAACATTTGATTCTTTTCCAAGGAATATGACTACTAGTGCATCATTGCATTTATATTTTTCTTTTCACTCTCATGTTTTCTGATACTCTAAAATAATCTGAACAAACCTGAAAATCTTTAATCTTGAAAAGAAAAATGTTATCATTTCAGGTATAATTTAAAATGCATATTTTCAGAGGCAAATAGCATTTTTCACTTTCATCCTGAGACAGCTGGCAGGACATACAACAAAACATTTGCATTGTTCTCACCTTTAATATAAGCAATGATTCAGAGGGAAATCTTCTTCTGGTATTAAGGATTTCTAAAATAATATGAGGCACTGGAAAAGGAATTTTTCTCCAGACTAGTTTAAAAATTGTAATATTTTTTCTTCAGTTAAGGGACTATGTCTAGAATCCTTTTAAATATTAGCAAATTCTACATGCTGGAAGGATTGCATTTTCTAATTGAAAGTAAATGAAAAACAGCAGTAAAGGTCATTTTTTTTCCTTCAGGTTTTATTTAAGCAAATAGGCAAAAGGGAAAGGTGATTAGGAAACTGTGAAGTTGAGTTTCAAACCTACTTTTCAGTTTCCTGATCCTAATTCAAGCATAAACACACAGCCAGCTGTGCTTCCATTAATATGAAATGCTGCAGAAGGGATTCCACTTCCCTTAGGAGGAACTGAATCCAGATTCAGGGCACACACAGCAGCATCAGTTCCACAAGAAAACCTACTGAACAACATGTGTTGGAGGAGATCTCTGGAGGTCTTCTGTTCCCATATCCCTCTCAAAGCAGGGTCAACTTTGAAACTAAATCAGGTTGCTGAAGTCCTCATGCAGCTGAATTTTGAAGGCCTCCAAGGATGGAGAATCCACAGACTCACTGGGCTCCTACTTCATTCCTGCACCATCCTTCTGGTGCATTCTCCATACTCTAGACAAGCTAAACCACTATTTTGTCACATGGCATAAATTTTATCAGCCAGCTTGTGTGTAGGCATGCAAAATCAGTATAACCAACAATTTGAGTAGATAAAGACAGGTTTGTAAAAGATAACTACTCTCTTTTGTCATGTGAGTAGTTTTTTTCTACTGTAAGATTCCCTTTTATATTTGGAATATCATAAAGAAAGCTAAAAAAAAACAAACAAAAAAAACCAAAAACCCCAACAAAACCAAAAAAACACACCACCAACGTCAAACCAATCATTTATTTCTGTGATTAGCCTCTAACTCACCCAAAATAACTTGTTTTTAATCACTGTTGTAATCACATTGCCATTGTAAATATGAATGGGAGGGCTGAGAGGGTAAGAGTCAGGAAAACCTGAAAGGTAGAGCCTTGGGTTTAGGCATCAGAAGAGCTGTACTCCATTCCTGCCTCTTCTGCCTATTCTGTTCGTGAAGTACACCGAAGCTGTTTCACCTCCTTGTGCTTTTCACCAAGTCTTTTTTTCTAGGCCCTGAATCTGCAAAGAACCCAGAGAAGGTTTGCAGAATTGGTGACTTTGAAAACTCTCTTAAGGAGGTACTGTCTCTCTCCATGGTTCTCCACAACACCTCTGACAGTACCCAGAATGTCATAGAACTCCTGGATGCTCTCCCCTAAAACTAATAATTTAAACTGGAGCTGAAGGGTTCAAAGCTGATTCTTTAAAAGCCAGTTTCATTTCATTAATGCTCACTGCACCTCTCTTACTTCAGTCAGGATTTTTGTCACATATGTTGAAGTTCATTAATTGTCATACTTTGGGATCTTGGCAGATAGTTTGAAAATAATCACGGAGCTTTTGGAGCTTTGGTTTCAGAGGATTAGTTCACTGTACACCAAGATTGTTGTAGAGCTATCATGCTTATGTTGTTTGACAGTGAAAATATTAAAAGGGAAACAAAAATGTATTTTAAGAAAGGAAACATTGAAACCAGATTTTTTCTTCCTTTTTTTCCTTTTTTTTTTAATACATTTTCCCTGTCACATTGCTGTGAAGCCAGGCAGTCAAACATCAAAACATTGCCATTTGCAAAATACAAGTGTCATGGAAGCTTAACTAGCCATACTAGTCGCTTCAAAATAGATACATATATAGTTAAAGTCAAGATTCTGAAAGGTATTACTCTGTTGCTCACCTAATGGATGCATTATAAGTATTTGGGGGGAAATAAAAATCACGCTTTTTACACATATCAGAACACTGTAAAAAGTTGGAGGAAAACATAGCAAATAGAACACAGAATGAGTTTTCTTCTTGTGAGAAAGATGAATTACAGAAAATTCCAGGCTGCCTCTAAAAAACACAGCTGAGACTTGAAGCAACATTACTTAGTGAATTATATCACAGAATCACAGAACTGTCACAGCTGGAAAAGACCTCTAAGATCACCATGTCCACCTGTCAAGTCCGTCCCCCCCCAAAAAAAACCAAAACAACAACAACCAACCAACCAACCAACCAAGAGACCACAAACCAAAATTACCCAACACAACTCACCATTCCACTAGAGCATGTTGTAAAGGGCCTCATCTATGTATTTTTTGAACACCTCTAGGGATGTGACTCCACCATCTCCCTCGGCAGACCATTCAAGCGCCTGACTATTCTTTCAGTAAAGAAATTCTTCCTAATATCTCATCTAAACCTCCCCTGGTGCAATTTCAGGCCATTTCCTCTAGTTCTGTCATTATTACCTTCAGAGAAGAGGCAGCACCCACCTCACTACAACCTCCTTTCAGGTACTTACAGGGAGTGAGAAGTCAAATCCAGTCAAACTGGATTCTGACACTATTAATTTCTGTCTATAGAGTGCAGGTTATTCATTATGAAAAGAAAATCTAACAAAGGAGGTCATGATGCTTGGGGCTATGAAGAGATGGAGAGAAGCATAGATAAAGCTTGTGGGTGAAAGCAAAACTGAGCTGCAAAACCTTATTTTTTGTTGGTTGGTTTGTTTGGAGTTTTTGGTTTAAAAATAGAATGCAGATATTTTGCCCAAGTTCAATACACAGAGATCCCCATGAGAGCAGTTGTTATTCTTCTGCCAGAATATCAGCTGCAACTCTGTGAAGCTCTTCTTCCTTCTCCCCATCAGCCCCTGTGATTCATCCTCCAGGGGAGAAACAGTGAAAAGAGTATATCAAGACTAGGTAACTAGTACGGACTACACCAGAAAAGACATGCAATGTCAGCAATATACCCAGAAAAAAGACCCTTAGCTAACTCACACGGCTCTAAAGGAAGTGTGAAGAAGGGGGGAAACACAGCAGGTGCTTTGCTTGCACCATTATTTTTTTTTCTTTTTTTCCTTTCCTTTTTTTTTTTTTTAACAAAAAAGCCACAATTTGTCCATTAAACCGAAATTTAAATCAAGATTTCCTCCTATCAGGACAGTCCTGGCTTCTAAGCTGCCTTTATTCCTTTTTCATCAAACGACAGTGAGATGAATGGAAATATGGTGGCATGGGAGTAAAGACAGGTTGATATCTGTCTGATGTTAGATGGATATGAGGATCTAGTCTTCTTTTGGAAGTACCACCTTTGCTTATGTCACAGTGTTGACAGAGTCTTCTGTGAGAGAAAGGGCTGCCCCACTTAGCTGAGTGAGTCTTTGGAATTCAAAACTTCACAGATAAAAATTCCCGTAGACCAGGATGAACTCAATTATTATAAACTTCAGAACAGTCAGTTTTGATGAGCATGTCACAGGATGCCATAGGAGCATAATTAATACCCAAATCCTCATCTGAAAGAGGTCCCAAGCCAATAGAGTATGCTGAGTGTCTGGCTCGTGATATTACATTATATTATATTTTGCATTCCAAAGAATTACAAATTACTTAACAAATTATATACACTGTCTGCCTAACCACTTAAAAGCAATTGCTTATGGGGACAAACTCAACCAGTGTCATGAGCTGGCAGAGGAAACATAGCTGGTGGAAAACTGAAGCTATATATCTTCAGTGACCAAGGTTCAGTTCACTAGTCTATGTAACACTGACAGGCTGCCATGTAAAAAGCAGTTATTGTTGCATGGTGTGACCCAATAAACAATGTAGAGGTGAACAGAGAGTATTATGATTGTAATTTTTAGAGCTTCTTTTAAAGTTCCTTTTAGCTACATATTCCTGTATATCTAAAAAAAAGAGAAACCTCTACCCCAAAATTACCAGAAGGTGTGTTACTTGGTTTTCACGTGAAAATTAAACACAGCAAATAAACTGTGTGAAACTCAGTATCTGTATCTCAGAACAGTGAATGGCTCAGTGAGTCTTTCAAGACTAGAAGTGTCTGGGTATTTTAAAAGATGACTAAACTATCCCCTCTGGGAACTGAGGTAATGTTTCAAATCCAGTTCAGTCAAAAATTATCTTACTGGCATGACAACCTAGAGGAGTGTTCCCAAGTCTAAGGAGGGTATTCCAAGTGTTTGTCAGGGGAAGAAAATGTACTACATTGCTGTTGTTTTTTATTTTAATATCACAAGGAAGTACTCTCTTCCAAACCTACTCCTACAGCCACTGGACACCACAGAAACAGTCAGATGGTTCCTCAGCTCTTGGTGTGTGCCCAGGATGGTCATTATAAGATGGTTGTAAGGTGACTCTACAGTGAGATACAGGACCCCTGAAGCTGAGAAAACTGGAAGATATGCCAGAGGAGTTCAGTAATACAGCTTCTAGAGCTGCAAAAGACTATGAAGGAGAAACTGCCTTGGTTAAATCAGCTACTAGTTTTCTAAAGGGAAGGAAACAATTGAGGGACTGAAATATTGTTGCAAGTGTGGAGACTTCTTTCAAATCCATATGTTGTCACTCAGTGAAAAATTCAGAATGCTGCACTGTCTGGAAGAAATTCAAGTTGTTTTCTAAGAGAGGGAGGAAAAGGGAGGCTGTATTTCAAAGTTTTTTCCTGCTGAGCAAACTGTGCTGTGGTCCTTGTGTCTTGCCTACTTCTGCTGACCAGAGGGGCTTGTTCCTCCAGGTGACCAGTGCAGAACTGGAACCTGGTTTTTGCATTGGCAAAGTCTGCAGCGATTACCACATTTCCTGCAAATACTAATTACAACACCATAGTTAAAATTAGAGATATGCTAATTCGTCCTTTAAAAATTAGCAACTTCATGCAGATTAAGAACAGACGCCTGTGCCTTCAGTTGATGCTGGTTAGTTTATGCACTTCACACAGCCTGTTTTACCATCTCCCCACAGCCACAACCTCCTAAAACACATCTCCACCACTGATCACAGGGTGTGCAGCACTGCCCTCCTCATCACTGGTACCTTATACACACCTCCTCTGTGCAAGGGAGCTCTGTAGCTCTGCAGTGAGCATTTCTGTCATTTTATTATTGTTTTCCTTAGTGGGGTGCTAACCTCTGATGATTTGAAAGTCTGGGCCTGGAGCCAATCCTCTAGGCTTTGTGAAATTTGCTTGTCACCAGTGTAAACCTCAGGCCACTGTTGTGGACAGGTGACAAATTCTCCCTATTTAAGGTTGCAACCAACTCTCAGTGTATGTGGTGTTAGTACAGTGTACGCATGTAAATCAAACTGCTAGCATTGAAGATCAACACTGACACTGCTTGAAAATGTTTGATGCTGTGGGGTCAGTGATGCAGACACAACAAACCTTTTCTGCATTACTTTATCACTGGAAATCCACAACCCACACATTTTGGGTTTAATAATTTTTTTTTTTTTAATGCTACATGGGTTTTAGGTAACAAATTTTAAATAGGTTTACAAAGATTCTTGCTTAACAGTATCTGCAGTGCTGCTTCATTATCATCCATAATACTCCAATGAATCACAGTACCTGCAGAAAAATGATAACAATTCTGCCTCTGTAGAGCACCCACTGCAGGAGGGAAAATAAGCTTAGTGGAAATATAAATAATAGATTCTAATAGTTGGACCTGGTCATAAATAAAAGATATATACAGACCAATATGGTCTACTGAAACAGGCACATTTTTCTCCAAGGCTGACTTGCTGGATGAAGGAATCACTTTGTCACTTTTTGGCTCAGTTTTCAAATACAAAATATAAACTGATATGATTCTTACCACTCAGTGTAAACAAAGTTCTTTGAGAATATGAATAAAAATCCGTGTAGTAATGCTAATAAATGTTTTCTAGCTAGATCCACACTCTGCACATGCAACCAGAGATTGAAGAGGGATTTTTGCTTTTTACACATCTGTGCCGCTAGTGGAAGTTTTGCAAGCCGGATTGGGTCCTTGGGGATGTAAGTACATTCCTACCACTCACATTGTGCTTGTGCAGTTGCAAAGTGGTTTCTGCTCACGTGTGTACAAAAAATAACAGCCATCCTCTTACTCTGCTAGCTGCACTGGTTCCTCAGTGCTAAGCAAAGGAAAAATTGCACCCATAATATGAAAAATTGGGAGATAATATGATTCATAAAACACAGAAGTTTACAGTCTGATAAGATGGAAAAGAGACCAGCTCTTCATGGAGAAGCTATTGGCTTCTAGCAGCAGAATATTGCTGCTGATTCTGCTTGTTAAGAAATAGCTCTTGAAATAGCGAGAGGCTTCACTTAGTTAAATGTTAGCCAGTTTCTGCATAATTTATATTTCGTTTTGGTCAAAAGTCATCTAAGAACCCCAAAATACTGTGGCAAAGCTGCGTGCAAAATTCTGCCTTCATTTATATGGCTGCAGTTCCACTGAGGTCTACAGAATACTGTGCAATGATTAGGTCTTGTTAAATTCATTTTACATAGAAGATGAAATATTGGAAAGCTGAATAACTTGCCCAAGGTCAGTGACACAGCTGGGAGCTGTATTACCAGGGAGTGACAAGTTCTATTTGCTTGCTGAATTCACTGGACTCATTGAAAATTTAATTTCTGCTCTCTTGACTCATATGTAGTCACACAGGTGTGGCTTCAGTATAGATCATAAAAGTCTTTCTAGGGACGCTGCTGAATGACAACATTTTGTTTGGGCCTATTCTGTGTGTACATTCAAAAAAGATTGTTGGGTCTGGTGATGGTGATAGCAGCTGTTCAAACTGAAACACAATGCTATTCCTGCTGCCATCAAGCACTACAATTTTTCTATTAGTTAATAAACAAATATTCTCCCTTTAAGGTTCACACAAAAGATGTTTTTAACTTAAGGAACAATGTTTTTCAGTAAAGGTGGAAAAGAAAAGTTAGAGGTATATATTTACATATGCTATATTATAATTGGAAGGTTTTAATGCACTCTTTAATTTTGAAGAGTACAGCTTTTAAAATATTCCTAGAGACTGTGTGACTCAGGAGAATAGTAACAGCGTCTATATACTTGTTTGGTTTGTTGGTTTTTTTTCCTAGTATTCCTATCTAGCTTGGGGTCATTCTCCTGCCAAGAGTTACATAGCAAAGGACTTGGCTTCAACTCTCATTGACTTTTACACATGCTTATGCCTAATGACTAGTCCTATCAAAGCTCACAGGAATACTCGTATTGTAAAAAGTTAAGCACATGTTAAATCTCTAACAAAACAGTGGCTACATCAGCACTGGTTACTGCTGATGAAATACAGGAAAACCACATAATTATTAGAAGTAATCTAAACATTTAAAAATACCTTTGCAAATTAAATCAGACAATGTTTTTGTAGTGTTATAGCTCCTTGTAAATAGCTGACCCATATATATAGAAATGAGTGAAATATGTTATTCATAAACAAATGGCATATTCACAACCATGCTAATAAGAGATGTGTGACTAACCACATGGTCTTCTATCCACACACTAACAATTCTAGGTTTTTAATCACAGCACTGAAATTAAATGTTCAAATTAGGAAGAACAGCTTTAAGATCTTATCTTGTTTCATTAAAGAGAACAAAATTACTTACATCTCTAAAATGAAACTTCCTCCTGCATATCAAACAACAACTAAATATCCTAAAGGGGATCATTTTTCTTACTCCAGAGGACAGAAATCATTCACTTGAAAATACTGTACTTTTTTAGGTGCTCTCTGAGCATGGTTGTCATACTGTGCTCCTTTTCCCACATGCACTCTCGGAGTGCAGATGCTGAGTAGCAGCCATGTTCTTTCCACTCATCATATTTTTCAGGAAGGGAGAACATTGCAGAGACTGTGTCATCAAGATAAAAGAAGTTGCTGGTGAAAGTCTTTGTATATCTCTGAAAAAGTTGTGTGTATACTATGAATGAAAGCTCCCCACAGAGAATCTCTTGAGGAATAAAAATAGCTTTAAGTAATCTTTCTTCATCCATATCTGGAATGGGCAAAGCTGTGGCATAACTCAGGTGAGGGCCAAGGGAGAGGGCCTGGGCATAGATGTAGCTCTGTGCAAACAGGGGAATCTCCCATCCAGGTTTCTCCCAGCTCTTGCTCACCCAGCTCTTTGCCCAGCAGTCTCACACAAAGTCATTGCTGCACTGCACCAGTGCTGGCTTTGAACACAGGCTGCCAACGCTCTCAGAAACACCATCACAAACATGTTAGAAGGCTTATGGCTATTTCTTCTTTGAAATTCCTATTCACTCTTATCAGCATTTTGGATAGAGATTTTCTCCTAAAAGTTTAGAATAAGAGGTAGCCAATAGCCTGATAAGATTGTACCTCTTTTTGTTACAGGGCAGTTTTGAACATGTTAGGATGAATCTGCACCCTCTGCAGAACGTCGGTAATTTTTACTTTTGGATTTGTACCTTAGAGGCATAGTGCAGATAAATTGATTAAAGTCTATCAGAAAGTTAAGTACAAAAATGATGAGGGCAATATTGCAACTTATGTAAGTACTTGAGAGTATTTTGTTTGATACTACTACTCTAGTGTGCAATCTTGTCTTTGTGGAAGGGATTTACTGGCAGCCTAACAGTAGTCTTCACTAAGAGCTGCTAGTCACACTTTCTTCAGGGCAGGCTTGCAGAAAGCATCTGCTGCTCCTGCCTAAGAAAAAAGAAGAGTGCAACTGCTTTCAGGATTGCAGAGCAGCAGTGTTTCCTACATGAATCTCACTTCACTCAAGAGCAAAATGGCATTTTCTACAAACCTGAAAACAGTGTTGGCAAAGGTCATTCTTTGCAAAACTGCATTCTTTGCAAAGATGACCTATACATGAAAAAAACCCTGAAACAACTAATGAAATGCTGAGCATCACAGCAATACCAGAATCTGAACAAGTACTTAAACATGGGGTTGGCAGATGTACTATTTTTTTTTATTTATTTTAATTGCTGTGGTGACATAGCATTTTGGCATAAAGGTTGTCATGAGAATAGAACACCCCTTCACAAAGTGTCAGAGTAAACACTGCTTGTAACTCCCAAAGAAAAATCTTCATACTACTCATATACTTTCAAAACTCAAAGATATCATTAAAACAAAACAAAACAAATTCAAACAATCAAAAAACCCAACACTCTAAGATCTTCCTGGTTTTATATTTCATGATTCAGAAAGGTCACAAGCCCAATTTATAAAAAAACATGTCTTGAAGACATGCAGGGTAAAATGCTGGACATGAGGTGTGTTTTATTAGAAAATCTTGCATATCACCTGTCACAAGGATGTATTAAGCAAATCCAGAAGAGATTTGTCACCTGATTTTACCCTCTTTTACTTGACCATTTATCCTGGGTTCAGCTAGGGTAGGGTTAATTTTCAGCAGAAGCTGGGAGGTGGCCACAGCAAGGATCAACAACCAAGCCAGCCAATGGGATATTCAATACCATACTGATGTCATGTCTGCTATATAAGGGCAGAGGGTGGGCCAGCCGGGGCTCATGGGTCTCTGGAGCAGAGCCCTCAGTGCAGGGCTAGGGGCTCACTTATTTCATCTATTGTTCCATTACTATTATTGTGATTACTGTTGTTTCTTCTTCTCTATTAAATTCTCCCTATCTCAACCTATGGGCTTTTGCTTTTTTCTCCCTGTTCTCCTTCCCATCCCACCAGGGCTGGAGGGAGGGAGGTGAGCAAGCAGCCACGTGGTGCTCAGCTCCTGGCTCGGTCTAAACCACAACACCATTAGATGTTCATTCTTCCATTTCTTAGTGGATAATTTTAAAAGCATCTCCTTGACACTGCCATGCTATTCTCCCAACCTTCTGCACTGAGCTGATACATTTACTGAATTTGAAGAAGTGGACCTGCTCCTGAGTACATGTAGCAATGCCAGCAGGAGAGAGGTAGAGAAGAACAGTAGTGTTTTAAAGAGAGTGGGGATAAAGTTTGAATGTAGCAAAGGACAGAAAGAAGAATGTTTGACAAGCTTTTGACACCCAGTAAATTTAAAAGAAAGTTAATAAATAGGGAGGAAAAAGGGGGAAAACCCCCACATTTGTGGATAGAGGTCATTGGGTAGACATTAGATTTGAACATATTGAGTCCAGTTAGAAAAAGGAACTAGAGACAACAGGAATGAGTGAAGATCTGAGGAGAAGTATAAAGAGTAGAGCTGAGACATTAACAGCTGTGCATTAAAGGGCAAATCCTACAGAATATGTTTAGAATTTGGTTTCTTTTTTCATTTATAATTGCTTAACATTGCTGTAACTACTGACTTAACTATAGCAACCTTCATCATCTGACCTTGATTTTCTTTTTTTAACAGAGCCAGTGATTCCTATTTCAAATCATCAGATCTACTGAATTGGTATCATTAGATCTACCGAATCTCATTTTATCATTAGTAATTTGGGAGAAGAGACCAACACCAGCCTCGCTATAGGTCCCCTTTCAGGTAGTTGTAGAGAGCGGTAAGGTTTCTCAGTCTCCTCTTCTCTAAACAACCCCAGTTCCCTCAGCCTCTCCTCATCAGGCATGCTTTCCAGACCCCTCACCAGCTTCACTGCTCTTCTCTGGACCTGCTCCAGCACCTCAATGTCCTTCTTGTACTGTGGTGCCCCGAACTGGACACAATACTCAAGGTGTGGTCTCACGAGTG
>VWZY01008965.1:511087-530039 GCA_013399075.1 Chloroceryle aenea
TCCCCAGTTGACCAGGATTGCTGATAAATGATGGGGAGAGGCTTGGCAAGTTCCTTTGCCAGCTCCCTCAGCAACCTTGGGTGGATCCCATCCGGCCCCATAGACTTATGGGTGTCCAGTTGGCTTAGCAGGTCTTTCACTACTATTTCCTGGATTGTGAGGGGATTATTCTGATCACCATCCCCATCTTTCAGCTCAGGAGCCTGTATACCATCAATCTTGCTTTCTCTGACTAAAGACACAGGCAGTTCAATCCCTTCATGTATTCTTAACCTGTTAGTTTCATGCCATTTTCTCAACATTAGTGTGACAAGGATATCTGCACATAACCACTCTTACTCACATGTGGATAGAGTCTGTAAACACTAATTCCCCCTTACAGATAATGACTAAGCCTCACTTTCAGTGAAACTGGAGTAAAATTTCAATAGTTCTACTGGATCAAGGAGGTGATCTGATTCCATTTATTACGAAGGCAGCAGAATGTAGCCTATGGAATACAAAATGTAGAAAATTAGCAGCCTAATAAGTAACCAAGCAACAGAGGCAAGACATTATTACTATGAAAACCTTAGCTTTAATTTTTATTGGGTTTTTTTCCCTAAGTTTACATAGCTAAGATGACATTATCCTAGGCTTTTGCTAAGAAAGGTCCTGTATCACTATCATCTTTTTTTGATTTTCATGCCAGTCAGCAGCTTTCTCACCAGGACTCCCTTAGTTTTTCCTTTCTTAGCTGCCTAATAGAGCTGAGCTCATTTAACATCTGTCACAGATACCATGCTTATACTTCTTAGTGCAATGTTAAAGATATCCAAGTTAGCTTTTTTACAGAGCAAATTATTCTGTGAAAAGCACACCAGCAGATGCTGCTTCCGGCACCCTACGTAATCTGTCAGGAGTATCTTCAGTGTCTCAGCTTGGGACTGCACTGTGTGGTGGAGACATATTATTGCTTGCTTTACAACTTATGTGAATGCCCTGGTTTCTTCTTCCAGTAACGTAAAGTGGGCTTATTCTGCTTCCTTACAGGAGTGCCACAGTGATAAAGCCACACATGCCACTGAAGCACTCAGCATGGTGAAAGAAGCCACACAAGACTCCAACAGAGCCTTTCTGTGGGTGGTGCAAGATGATCCAGCCCCCCAGTGAATATGTGGATACCTCTGGCCTCCCAATGCTCTGCGTGGCTTTCTCCTTTCCTTCCAAGCACAAGTCAAGCAGACAATCAAACATGGACAAACAATAGAAAGAAGGATTTCTCCCTATCCCTAGTCAGATTAGTGGCCATTCAAGCACATAGTTTTAGAGGAATATGTAAAGTTAGAAAAGAGAGAAATTACTAAATTGTGGAATGGCAAAAATGGAGAGTAGCTTAATTAAATTAACTGAGGGAATATTTACACTTCCCATTTCTGAGATTTGCAATTCTGTAGAATGATCTCCCTGAGGAAGCCATGAAAACCTCATTACTGAGCCATTTTAAACGAGCTGGAATAGGTCTACACTGAAGAACAGTGTGGGGACTGTGGACTGGCTTATGGTTCCTCTCTCTCATTAATCAAGGATGCTGCTCTTATGCCTCTGTGGCATGAACTGTGGGATAATCCATATCAACACATTAATGTATTTGACTTTTAAAGCCTGTATAGATACTTATCCCAAATAAATTAATAAGATTACCAACAGGATTAATGTACTGTTGTTTGTCATTCTTCTTTTTCCTCTGATCATACAATACAAATGTTAACAAAAATTCTGACTCACTCTCGAAAGTATTTCATGATGTGGGTTCCCTGTGCACACACATATCTCTTGAAAGCTTTCCCTTAACTTTGCATAGTAGAAAATATCTATTCTCCTGTCTAATACTAATTCATTTGGCATTATGTGTCTTTACTAAATGTGGAGTCTGATAATTACCTAAATTGCACGCTGTTTTGCCACTAATACCTGGTGCTGCAACTGTGGAGTAGCTTTTTCAAGTGTTTGTTCTCCCATCTGTGTACCAGCTGAGGTAAGTAACAAGGTCTAACATATCATCTGTGCATAATACACAAGCTTACTCACCTCAGACTAGCTAATTGTGTTGCTACTCTGCAGAATTAATTCCACTTTAGCTTACTATGATAGTTTGTTTACTTCATTTATAAATATCTTGATTCTTTAGCAGAAAAAAAAGATTAAAATTTATATGGGAAAGGAGGCTGTAAATGATATTACTAGGAGGAAGACAGTTACTGGACTCACTGAAGGTTTTCCTACTGTTTCAATTAGAGACAATATTATGCTTCACTTTCTGTTGGAAAATTATATTTAAAGTTTCCATGAAAAACATCTGCTGTATTCCACTCCAACATTGGCAGTTGTTCAGCAACAGATGAAATCACTCATTCCATATATGTTAGTAAATTTAGTCTCCCTTCTGCTAAAGTTATTATCGATCATTGCTTATTGAAGACTCATTTTGAAAAAGTTCATTTCTAACTTTTTCCAGTTTGACTACTCTTTACAAGTAAATACTGCACTTTTATCTTTCTCTATCATATGCACCTTGAATGCAAAGGTTGCTTCCAGATGCACAGCATTTTGGAAAATCAGGCCATCAGACTTTCCCAAAGATAACTGAACATTTATGTTAATCTTGGCTTTTGATGATGATGCAGACACTATTGTTCAGAACTTTTTGTTTCATCACAAAGGTCTCATTATAACATGGGCAAAGGTAATCAGGTGATTATGTTTTACATTTTCTATCTTGAACTATGAGACCAGCTCATTAGAACAGGGTTGCAATACAACAAGCATTAGTCATTCCCTGGGCAATGGGGCACATTTGTGCAGCTCCCACAGCAATAGTGTTCTACATATTTGAATGCTTCCAGTAGAAATGATTTAGCTTTCTTAAATATTCATTTTGAAATTGGGTTTCATTATTGCCTTTTTGCAATAAGATAAACTGAGTTTTAAAGATGCCTAGAAAAGACAACACAGCTAAATGCCACCAGAAACAAAACTAAAAAAACACCCCTGAAATCTGTGGTATCCTTCTTTGAGCCACCAGCAAAGGAATTTCAAGGGTAATTAAAGAAGTTAAGCACCTCTTAATAACATTATTATAGACCATGGGGTAGTTACGCTTCACGGCATGTTTTACACTCCTGATCCACCATTTACCCTAAACTTTTCCAGAACACTGCAGCAGTCTCCCAGTCCATCCATCCAGGTCTCACGGTGCACACCCACATCTTATCCAAAAGTGGAATTTGGACATGGCTGGATATGCACCTGGACCTGAGATCTAGGGAACATTCATGGAGCCACAGAACCGACACAAATCCAATGAGTAAGGAGAGTTAAGGCAGTGCTTCAGAATTTGTGTTTGTGATCTTTGAATTTTCCTTCCATATTCCTGTGTTCTGAGTTATGGCTTAGCCAGAGTCAGAAAGCAGAGATTCTAAAACATTGACAAAATTTTTGATGGCTTTCTTGTATTCACCTCAACACAGCTTTTAACTTAGTCTAAGTAGAATCCAATATTTAAAAACACCTTTAGTTTTTAAACAAAAAATTGATCCTATTCTGTGTTCGACGCGGTCAGGATTCTGAATTTGCTACAATGTTGATTTTCATGATAATGCAGTTTTAATTTCCAAGACATACAGGAGTGTTTGAAAATGTTTACATGCATACTTGAGCCTTGTACAGTAATTACCATTATTGCACAAAGACCTCTCTTCACTTCAGTGTGCAAAAAATCAGTTGCAGAACACTGCATGGACCATAAGTGGTAAATTAGCATCTCTAGGCAAATTTTGTGTCTGACATTTTTAACACTGCAGAAATTGACCCTTATATGTGGTTTACGGTCCTCCTACTGGTACTTAAGAATTATTATGTTTGAGAAACTAAATGTTTACTTCTTTCTTATGATAATTCATGCAGTTTTATAGAACTTAATACAGAATCTATACACTATTATGTAGCATTGTACCCAGTCCAAGCGGAGCACTGTGAAATAAAATATATATTTACAACCTTTATTACAACAAAACCTTGTCTAACCTTCAAGAAGTAGGCTGTCTATATCTATCATGATTTAAGAAAAAAATGGCTGTGAGGGCAAAAATTATCTTTCTAAAACTACTAGAAATTTTCCTAAGAGTCATCAACAAATGTGTCTTATCAATAATCACAGACTGGTAGGGGTTGGAAAGGACCTCTGGAGATGATCTAGTCCAACCCCCCACGTAGAGAGGTTGCACAGGAACACATCTGGGTGGGTTTTGAAAGTCTCCAAAGCAGGAGACTCCACAACCTCCCTGGGCAGCCTGTTATGGTGCTCTGTCACCCTCACAGGAAAGCTTCTTCTTATCTTTAAGTGGAATTTCCTGTGCTCCAGTTTGTGTCCATTGCCCCTTGTCCTATCACTGGGCACCACTGAGAAGAGATTGGCCCCATCCTCTTGACCCCTGCCCTTTAGATATTTATAAACATTGTTAAGATCCCCTCTTAATCTGCTCTTCTCCAGACTAAACAGCCCCAGGTCTCTCAGCCTTTCCTCATAAGAGAGATGTTCCAATCCCTTAGTCATCTCTGTAGCCCTCCATTTGACTCTCCCCAGTAGTTCCCTGTCTCTCTTGAGCTGGGGGGCACAGAACTGGACACAATACTCCAGATATGGACTTACTAGGACAGAGTAGAGAGCGAATGATGTCACGTATGAAGAGAAAGTAATGAGACTTGGATATGGATATGCTATGCATGTAAAAGGAACCTGACTGGAAAGTACAATCCTTATGCTCGTCTTTTGCTTCTAATGCAAACAGTAGCTGAGTGAAGTTTTGAAAAAGAAGTCTGATTAGAATGAAACCTCTGCAGCACACAGACCGAGGCTTTCAGTCACCAAAAATGAAAGTAATGAAAATCAGGACATGAACACTCACTGCGTCAAGCTTTGAGGAAATAATAGCTGTCTTTCAAATGAGAAGGCTTCACAAAGCCTGTTAGAGGGAGCACAGCAGCAACCCTTGTAATTCTGCCCTCATGTTAGAGAATCCAAAACACAATTTCACCAGCAGTGCTGCATACAGGCTTCACAAATATTTGATTACATCTCCTCTAAGAGCCCAACGAAATCTAAATGAGTATTTGGGAAGATGATTAATGGCTTGGCATGAATATTCCAAACAAGCCTTCCTAGGTATTTGTATAAAGCCACTCAAATTAACCTCCTCTTTTGTGTGTGTCTGTACATCCAGATCAGTGCATTTTCATTCCCTTTGTTTCATAACATTCATAGAGACCTGTGTGCCAGACAAACATGAATTCAACAAAATTACTTACTACAGAAGAATAAGCAATTAATGTATAGTATATAGAATTAATATCCAGTAAAACATTATACTTTAAGGGTAATTTGTTCATCTTCAGATTTTTTTTAATTAGCTGGTCCTTTAATTAAGCTTAACCCATCATCTAGGTTACTCTATCTTGTGCTTAACTTTAAGCTCACATTTCTCATTAAGCATATGGCAAACAGTCTGAGGCCTTAGAACATGCCAGTCTTGGATATCATTCTCCTCACCCTGTGAGAGCAGAGAAAGCTGAAAGATCACAAAACCAGCTTCAGTAGAAGAAGCTATTAAAGTTTATTAACCAGGGCCCTGAACCAGGAACCACTACTGTAACAGTGCAAAGTGGAGGTGAAGTATCACCTCCTCAGTGTGATAGTATTCTACAACCATTTCATACATACACAAATGATTGCATATGCGAAAAGCAGTAATGAATTAATTGGCCAACCCCACAGTAGAATCAAGGTTGAAATACAAATTTATTTAGGATTCACTTAAGTGATAAAGCAAAATTTTAAAGTACAGAGAGATTCTTTTTCCCAGAGTCCTCCTCCACATTCACATCACACGATTCTAATATGCCTTCAAGAGGATGTTTAAAAATGTTACAATGCACAAAATTTGTAATTGCTACAGGATGTATTAGTTACTGGTGGGATGGGCAGGCAAGACTCCAATGAGTTGACAGAGTTTCAAAGAAAAGGTTATAGTTCTGTTCATTAGACTGTAGGAAAGGTAGGGTTTTGATGAGAATCTTTCATGGATGACTGCTAATCTTTCTGTTCCGCACACAGATACGCTGTTGCCTATTGTCATGGTAACAGGCAGCTCTACAAGCTCTGCTTCTGCCTTTTTTGACACTATGGATACTCATGCACTTCTCCCCAGGTATAATCCTGTCATTCTTCCAATCTTACCCTGAAAGTTTTGCATTGGCCCTTGCTTTTCACACTTGATAATCCACCACCTCCCAGGAGGGGACCTTTCTTTGTTCTCAGGGACAGGACACTGCAATGGGAGTTCTTTTTATTGTCCTGCCATGGAAGGTACAGGCACCAGCTCATGCTCATGCTCTACCTCACTGTCTGTATATGTGCAATTGGACCACATTGCTTGGCTCCCAAAACTCAAGCCGACATTGGAGCACATAAAATGTGATAGAGGCATATACATACTGCCCAATGCATTATTATAATGAGTATTTTTTATTTAGTATCTGGAATAATGCACTAGAGAAAGAAAGATTCAAAATTAGCATTTCAAGCTCCTCCAGTCTTTCACTTGCCTGCAAACTCTGCCCACTTGGCTTTCCAAGCAAAGTGCAGGGACAGACCCAAGCACGCGTCCCACTAAGAAGCCTGCTTGCACCTGACTGCTGTGGCTTCCTCCCCTGCATTCATTTTGCTATTTGCTCTGGCTCTGCACCTTAAAGACCCTTCTTATATTCAGATAAGAGGACAATTTGCTTCTGCCTAGATGCGTAGCTCTGCTAAGTAGACAGACCTCTCAGAGTGAAATATTTACCCGGCTCATAATGCAAACATGCCACATGAGTGACAGCCTTTTCCAAACTATACAAATCACCCAGGATCACCCCCACACTTGTCACACGTACCTATTCTTGAAATGGAACCACACATTGACAGATTTTTCAGTCAGTTCAGTGAAGGGAAAGAGGATGATAAGAACCCTAAGGGCTGTTCTAACCTACACCAATTGGCAATACTCCTAGAAGAAAAGTACACCAGCTGAGGAGAGGCGTACGTGCTCCAGTCCTTCCTCCTGTGGGGACGGTGCGGGGACAGTGCAGGACACAGTGACTGCTGGAACCAGTTATCTATAAGCAGAGTTGCCACCTTGCCAGAGCCACGGTACTTTTTCATCTTCTCTGGATAACTTGTTATGTATAAAGTTTGGAATAGACAAGGGTATCTGGCAAAAAGATTTCCTTGTAGTATTGACTGAAAACTTTGCCCTCAGTTCTAGGCCTTTTATTATCAACTTGTCATTTTTTTTTTTGGTGGTTTGGCAGTGTAGAAAGAATCTGAATTGCTATGTAAAAAGCATATCAGAAAAAGAAGCAGAAAAAGGTTGTTTCAGACCCTTCTTACTTTTCATTAAGGAATAAAACAGGGTAAGGAGAGTGGTAGTTATATTCCTTTCCTGGCCAGCTTCATAATGAACAGTCTAGTATAGCCAAGAAGCATCTCTTGATTCATTCAGTTAGCATTCTTAGTAATTGTTGCTTACCTTGTTTTTTACCTGGGCCAGTCTAAGTAAATCTTCAGATAAAACCCAAGTGGAGACAGCAGGCTTTGTCCTGGTATGTTTTCTTGGTGCAAATGGAATGAATGAATCAATGTATGAATGCATATTTAGTGCTACAGGCATTACTTGTCACATCTAATAATAATGTTGTGTCCTTACTTAACACCATTCGAGGCTCTCAAAGCCTCAAATTTGAAATAGCAATATATTACTGCTATTAACTATTATTGTGTTTACAGATATGAGTTAAGATACAACTAAACACTTTCTCAAAACCATAAAACACAAGTTAAATCTGTGGATTCTCAAGAAAGAGATAAGCATGGCAGTGACCTGGTTTTCACCTCTTCACAATCTAGACAGTTGGGCCTTCACTTGTTATGGCTCATATAATTTGTCCATAATCATTAATAGGACTAGGAATTCAAAAATCTGTGGAAGCTCAAAGGACTTGCTGCCTGTGTGCAAGACTAAAAACAATAGAGAAGGTCACTGGTGCACTGGAATGTCAGAGGGAAACAGTCTTTCTCAACTATGATAATCCTGCAAAGCAATTGTAGGTGACACTGTGCTTTACATGCTCAATAGATAATATAGTACTATAAAAATAAATATTCTGAGTAGATTTTATTCTACTTATATTTTTTACTATAATCTTTCCTTTCTCTCTAATTTTTTCTAGCCTGTCTACCCATCTCCTTAATGTGCTTGTACACAGACACTTTCTCAATGCACAAGGAATCTATTAAATCTTCCTTGAAAAAAGTAAACATGCCTGAGAAAAGATACTGGTATTATCCTGCAGTATCTCACCCAGCTCTTTGAATGCAAGTACAAAACATGAGCAGCAATGAATGACAGCTAGAGATGGGTTTTCCATATAAGAGAGAGCCCATATTTACCCCAAAGCACTTGTATCTCCAGCACAACGGTTTCTATGTTAGTGCAGCAACTGGCTCATGTCTGGAAAGTCTGTTATGCGTACTGTTGATGCAGTGACAGCTAATGGTATCCAAGGCAGGCAGACAGACAGCACACTTGTAAAATAGATGACTAATAGGAAAATAACTTAGGATGTCAAGAGTGAGGACCTCAGGCTGCTGAGGATGTATAGAAGGAAAAGAGGCTGTATAGAAAGTGCACTGGCCTAGACAGGGTAGTGTGGAAACTGTTCAGCAAAATACATAGAAAAAGAGGAATTTCCCTCCCCTTAAATGAGCTGTAAAGGAGAGAGCTGTATGCCACAGACCTCTTTTATTTTTACTGGTGCTTCATAGAGAGTCACAAACAAGCTGCCCTGTTAATATATGGTCTTTAATAATCTCACCCACATAAACATGTGCACTAAACCAGAGGATTGACTGTCACTTGTTCCCAGGTAAAACACGAAGCATTTGGGCTCACAGTCTGCAGTCAATTTCCAATTTCTGCAAAGCTGAAGAAAGACCTGAATATTTTTTTCTCATTCCTAAATTATTACTGGCTCAAATGTCCTGAATACAGATTAGAAGAATTACCTGATTATATTAACCTAGGAAAAAAGCTGAATAAAAACCCATGATCGTATTTCAGGAAAATAGTCTCCATTAGAGAGTAAAATCACTCTCCTTCTCCCCTTCTCTCTTGTACTTATATCCAGCATGTAGTGCTTTTTATAACCCAGTTTTGGGGTATTTGAATCCAAATTAATATTGTCCACTCTGAAAGATTATGAAGTCACCTAAGACTCATCTCCTAGGACAGCAATAAACCAACCTTCCTGCCACTCATAAGCACATAACATGCCTGCATTTAATGTTTGCTCTGTTCCGTTTGAAATGTTAATCATCTCTATGCAAATTCTAGCATACTGAAACTCAGTTCATATTAACTTCAAGTTACCTGATTTAGATACAGTAGAGGACAACCATTTATCAGCCTTTTTTTAAAGATCAAAGAAGCTTGTTCCTAAAATATGTCCCATAACATGCAAATGAATCTTAATGTCTTTAATTAGATTCTAACTTGAGGGTGCTTTCTGCTGTTGAAATAAAGTGTTACTGTATCATAGCCTTCACACACTCCAAGGATCTGATCTTCCCAGCAAGTCACAACCACACTTCCATCTCCAGTCTATGACTTGCCTACCCTCATTTGTTTTGGTACAAAAAAATCCAAATCTTTTTTTCTGACACCTCATCTTTAGCTGCAACACTGATGACATTGTGGAAACGCTTGGGGAGACAAGACTCCCTCGTGATATGTGTACAAGTTACTGTGGCTCTGTTGTGCAACATGTTCAGCAACTGTACATGACAAGGTCTAGAGGCTCTATGTACTTGCTGATGAGTAAGAAATTAACTTACACTTCAAGATTATTCTCTGCTGCTGTATCTTATACAGGGAGGTAAGTCTGCCATGGTGGTTATCTTGCTTTAAAATCCCAGTGGTGAGAAACCCTTATACCTCCACTGAGAGGTAGCAAAGTGAGGTGAACACTGTATCATATGCTTCTCACTCCACCTGCTATGTTTCACAGTAAAATAAGAAACTGCTGTTTCCAGAAAGTTTTAAAGTGGGAAACAAAAATACCAGGTAGTCATCATGTAGGAAACCCTTTTGTTTAAGTTGGGAAGAAAAGCCTTAGCCTACTGGTGCAAATATATGCATTTAAAAATAAAGGATGTGGTTGGAGACTGGACTAACACTTCCATTTCCACAGGGAATACTGCAAACTCTCAAACAGAAGCTACTTGGTAAGCAGGAGATGAGAACCAAAAACGTGCAGAGATGGCTGAATATTTGTTACAAATGCAGTCCTTCTTCATGCTCATGAATCATTTCTTAACTGATCCTGATTTCTTCAAGTACACTTGTTGTTGATATGCTACAGGGTATATCTTTAAAGCAACACTGCTAAGAAGCAAATATCATTATGAGTTATGTGCACAGGGAATGGGAAATCTGACCCATCTCTCTCTGCTGTCTTGTTATATCAAAATATTATTCTGTAAGGTTGCTGAGGTTTTTGTCTGTTTCTGTGTTTCTGGCGGTGTTTGTTTGTATTGTGGTATCTTAAACTATTCCTCAGTAAGCACTGAAGTTTTTTATTTGGGCATCTCTAGGTTAGTATTAAAATAAATATAAGTATTTCTCAACTCATTTGTGAGAATTAAATTAAGCATTTGGATTTTCTCAAAACACTAAAGTTGAATATGCGTAAGTTCACTTTTTTCTTTATTCTTATTATAATATTTATTCTTATTCTTATTTATTTTTTATTTCACAAACACTGGATGGCACAAGAGCAGAGAAAGGATTTGTATCTAACAAAACCAGAAAATGGTGCTAATGAATAAGAAGTGGAGAAAAAAAAAATTAAAACCCTTAAGATGTGTGATTATTTTCAAGAATATTCAACTCTTGCTCACAGATATTTGGATAACAAATAGTGGGACTGCACAAATAGTAAAATAAACTCATGATTCCTATTTTTCAGCATGCTTAAAACTCAGTTGATCATTAAAATAAAGCAAGCTGTAATCCCAGGATCAGTTTTTAGACTCAAATGAGTTGTTTCACTGTATATTTTTCCAGGTAAGCTAGAATACTTGGTTTACACGTTCAACACAGATTTCTAAGAGAAAAAAATTGCAGAGTGGATTTGATGAATTCCACTGGCAGCCTGCATGTTTCATGCCAAAATCTTTGATGTGCAAATGATAACATTCTTAACTTGAGTAATCAGGTAAGCACCTGAACATTAGTAAAATACAGATCTTTGGTACAGGGTTTAACCACAGATTTTTTTATTGACCGGACAGGATGAGAATGGTGGTTAGTCCAAATGTAATAGACCCAGGGCAGTGAGAAGGTCTTCAGATGGGGCTCAAATGCATCCAGTCAGCTTGTGGGGATGTGGACGAGGACTTGGGCACTGAGGAGCTTCAAGAATACTGACTGCATTCTGAAGAAGCAATGAAAGAGGGTGGCATCAAAGTAAAAGTTGTTAGTGTAAGAATTATGGACAACAGCAGAAGGCTGTGTCTGAGACTTCCTAGAGAAACTATGAGGCTAGTTTCCTTCATGAGAAGGAGTTGGCAGAGAATTAGAGAGCTGAAGTCTTTCAACAAAGATGTCCTAATATTTGAGCTGGAATGGTCAGAAGAGGCTGGCTCATAAAAGACCTAACAAAGTGGAGCTTCCAGAGAGGAAACTTTTTTCCATATGAGTCATGTTTTTGCAAGAGCTGAGAACCTTACAGTGTCAACAGTGTGCCATGAATGGGAGAGCAGACAGATGAGACTATGTCTGAGCCCTATATACAGATATGAAAATTTAAATAAACCATAACCTTATGGTAATAAAGAAATAGATTTACATGAAAAAATTCATTCTTCAACAACAGCAAACCTCTCACTGAAGGAATCTTGTACGCTCCTCACCATTAATTTAAACCAAAAATTAGTTGAGTCATGACAGATACAGTCAGTGTTACAAGACCTACAGGTTTAATCCACTTTCCTGTAATGTGAGTTGAACAGCATTTAACCTGTATGCAGCAAGTTAGTGTAGGCCTATCTGAGCCTGAGCATTGCAACTTCCTGTCTTCCTAAAATCAGTCACACTTGTGTCAGGATGAAAAATGATAGCGGAAGAGGAGAACTATGCCTAATACATAGCAAAAATGGGATATAATGAGAAGATTTTTTTTTTAATAACCGAAACAGATTTACTATTTGATTTTCATATGAATAATGTTCCATGAGTTTACTTGACTAGCACACAGTTTGCTCTAAAATGCTACATGTGTGCTTCTAACACTACTTAAAAGCAATCTTGGTTCAGATGTAGCTGAAACAGGCAATGCCTTTTTTTTTTAATATGTTAGAATAAACACAGAACACTAGGTTTATTATTCTGAGGCTAAATTGCATTTTGGTTGCATATTAGTAAGTTTATTTTTATTCTAGTGGTGTCCATAGCCTCTAATGACACTGGGCCCTCACTGACCTCATTATGGTTACAGTCTGGGTCCGTTTATGTAGCTGGTGATGTGTGACATGACGAAACATTTGGGTTTTGTTTTCTGAATGTTCACTAAGTCATTTCCAACTGGATTTCTTTGAACCAATCTGAAAAAATTATTTTGCAACAAACAGGCCTGAGTTTATTAGCCACTTTTTTTTCTTACTTATGTCTTGGAACAGGAAATGTTTGCCATTCGCAGAAGACTGAAGCTTTGCTTGTGAATATATTATTTGTAATATTCTGATTTACTGTGTTGTTTTGGGGCTATTTTTGTCTGATTTCACTTCTGTCCACTTGGAGCTATAAAAAGGAATATGGAGCTCTGACAATGTCAGATACTTGCTGAAGACCTTTAGTTTTACGCTTGCCTCAAGCACGAAACATTGCAGATAATGCATGAATATCAAAATGTTATGGTCTCACTGATTTAAATGAGTTTAAGGTGTCTTGAACTATTCTGTGGAAGACATCTGGAGACAGTGATTTAAAATGAATTACATTATCCTGGATTAAAAGATAGTTTGGACATGTAAGTGATCCAGCATAGCTATAGAAACCTGTCCTAAAATGTCAGCTGAAAACTGCTTGAACTGGTCTCTAGTTTGTCCAATTTGGTTGCCAACAGGCAATTCTGAAGTTAGTAGCTTTCTCCGTGGGTCACACATTGGACACCTGGAACTGAAAAGAAAAAAGAAATAAAAAATGTTCCAGTTGGCACTAAAGGCTTAGTTTCCTCTGTAATTCAGTGGACTGTGGTTAGTCTGCTTTAGCTTTGATCTGCTCTGTAATTGTTCCTTCTCTATCACACGTGTACTCCTGGGAGCTTCTGGTTCTAGGCAAGCTTGAAAATCAGGCAATTTATTTTGGAAGCTAAGTATGAACATAGGAGGCCAGGTTCAGATATTTCTTTTCCTTGCTGATAAATCACTGCCGGGCAGCTTCCTGACAGCAGCAAAAAATGCCATGAGGGGCTATACTGGAAATGTAGAGCTTTTAGCCAAATCAGGACTTCACGACTATCATGTATTGCAATATTGATTTCTATTTCTCTATGGATGAGGTTCTTTAAGCATCATTGCCTGCTCTGGATATTTAGAGAAGGAAATAACTACAACGTTTCCATTCCAGAAAAACAGCTTTGTAGACTACTCTCTGCTGAAATCCATTAAGTGACTCTGCAGGGTGGGGAAAAGAAGCTGGATTTTCTTTTTAAGTTACATATTTTACAGCTGTGTGATAGAGTGTAAGTCTGTCTGTGAGGTCAAAGCCATCCACCTGACTGCTGTATTTTTGTCCTACATTTGTTTATATCAGCATCCCTTGTGGATATCATACAGCACTTATTTTCAACGCACTGAAACTGTAAAAATATGCTATTCTTTCAGAAACACTTTGTCAGTGACAGGGAGGTCATGGCCAAGAAGAGAGTGAACCTGGCAGAGGCTTGTTCCTTCAACTCCACCCAGCTTTGTGCAAATTTCCAGCAGGCTTTTTAACCGTGCATCTTTAACTCTGCTGGCTGATGCTGAAATTGCTGTTGTTGTAAGGCCAGCAAACGCCTCAGGTTTTGTTCATTGGTTTTGTTTCTATTTTTTTCCTTGATTCTAAGATCTTTCCTGTTGTGTTATTGCGTAACTGGAGCTCTTGACAAAACACGTGTCCCTAAGACTCTGCTCTCTGGGAAGTGCTCAGTTAGAAAAAAAGGTTGCCAAGTTGCAGTAACAGCATTTGCATTCCGGGAAAGAAAAAAATCTTTCATGATTTTGGTTTCAACTGTGCCTAAAGGCTTAAAGAGGCATTTTTACAACAGAAAAAAGTCATACCAAATACTCAGTAAGCTGTTCAAATGTCTGTGTCATTACTAAGACTTTCATTTCCACTGGGACATAATGCTGGGCTGGGCTTGTTTGTATGTTTACAATGCTTGAAAGATGTGACAGGCTTCTGGTTTTCTTCTTCACTTTTTTTTAGTTCTTAAGGTTGTCAAATGTTACAAAGACACAATGTTTTCTACAACTGCTGGAGCACACAGTGTGTGGACCTCTAGGTGAGCTAATTAGATTCTATGCATTGCCTTCATCTAAGATTCCCTACAAATTCTGGTACATACAGAATCTGTTAAAAATAATTAAAAAAAAAAAAATTATATATAAGCAATTCTTATGCTCTTGTTTAAAAGTTGTGTATGTTAAGGCTTGAAACACTTCTAATTTCCTCTTCAGATTTTCTAGCTTTATGTTTCCTTCTACGCAAGGCAAAGTTGTCTTGTTAGACCTACATATGGTATACATTTTGTTAAGCTTTGTGTGCTCTGTCAACTTTACCAGTTAGATATTATGCTAGTAATCTGGTCCCCATAAAGCTGATTCTTTCTGAAGACTAACAGAGCACTGAAGAAATGTTGAAGGGATGCAACTGTAAACACAGGGGCTGCAGTTAGCATTGATTCTTTTGCAGGAAAGCATTTGCCAAAAGCTTCTTGTGGCACTTACTTCTAATAGTATTTTGGATAACCTAAAAAATATCTGGCATGCTGAATGAAGCAAGTATCATTCCAAAACCATACTTGTATTAAGTTCTGTGATGCCTATGGAAGTAATTGGGTTTTTACTTTAGAAGTACTTATCCAGTACTTCCTGTCATGAAAATAACTACAGGGCCTTGATACTGAAAAGCAATGAAGAACTATGACACCAAAGGAAGTGGCAAATTATCTCAGTCTTCTTCCTTTTTTTCTGATCCTGTGAAGACCTGTGAAATGCATTTATTTATAGATTCCTCTCTATCACCCGTGTAACCAAGCTCTCCTATAGCTAACTCTTTAATTCATGGCAATCACAGTAAAAGTAGCTGATAATTTCTCATATTTTTCTTGGAACATTTTCTTTTCTATTTCTAGTTTCCTTAGGAACTGACTATAAACAACTTATATTTATATGCAGTACGTTAATACTACACGTGCCCAGAATTGAATCAAGTCTGTTTCAGGTCTTCAACTGAAGAGGCTTGGGGTTTGGTTTTGGTTTGTTTGTTTGTTTATTTTTTCACAGTGACCAAACCAATTCTGTCTTTCTTCCACTTGCATTCATTCTTCTGTATTGTGGTTCTAGCAGTTCCCTAGGAACTGTCAATCAACACATAACATAGCTTTACTGGATGAACATAGAATTCACAGTCTTTTCATAGATATGTGGCGGAAAAATTTATACTCTTCTTGTACAATTGTCCCTTCTACAACCATTCCAGAATCATTTAGAATTCTCATCCCTTTAGATTTATCTTTTGTGCAATATGGTATTGCCTATCCCCTTATGTTGTCTCCCGTGGGAATGTGGAAGTATCTTCTGATCTCTGTCCTCTTTGGGTGGTTTCCAGTATTTTTAGCTATTTGCATGCCGCTGCAATGTGGTTACATACTGTTGCCTTTCTTCCTTCTTGTCACTTCTTCTGGATGCAGCATAAAACAATGGCCTCTTCTACAGTTTATTGTTAATATTTTTTTTTTATCAAGGTGTTCTGGTGTGAGAATTTCTATGGCATTAATACCATTATACTGGAAAACTGGCATTCTCATTTCTCTCATATTCCTTTTGTTTGACTCCACAGTATTACTGCAGACTGGTGGCATAAACAGTGATGCTGTTTTACATGATCTTTTCACTAGTGGTCCACAAAATTTAAGAAACTGTTCCCTGGGACAGCGGAACTGGTAATGCCCTTTTTTTTTTGCAGTCATGTAAACAGCATTGAGCAACTCTTGTTAAAAGAAAACACACACAGACAAAAAAAAAAAAAACAAACAATAAAACAAACCAAATGACAAACATATTCTTTCTCTGTTTTTTGTTGCAACAAAGATTTTTTACAAGTGGTGCTGGAAACATAATCTGTCTATCATCAAGCCAAAATCAAGCATGTTGTTTCCTCTGCAAACTTTCTCCTTTCCTTTTGACATTATTAAAGAGACACACAGATGCCAATGACAGCATTGTCCCATCTCCTACCACAAATATTAGGACATTTATCTGATACTCTTATGGCTTCTTTGAATGTAGTTTAATACACCCACTAGGTTTACATAACTTCTCTAGCACAGTGGCCATGTGACAGGGAGCTGTGAAACACCAGCAGTCTTTGGGGCCTCTGCTATACTGCTGCTTACCCCTGTTTTCTATCAAGCAGGGTTGTTTCATTTTCCTGTGCTTTTGCAATCCCCTCTGCAGTTGCTTTGCTATAGAATCTATTTAAATGCCTTTCCCCTTGCCCTTACTCAGGAATTCCTACGATTGTGATTCCTACGATTTGTGATTCCTGTGATTTCCTACGATTTGAGATGACTTAATTCCTTTCAGTCTCAGAGTTGTCTGAGCTCTTTCCATTGGTCTGACATTACTGAGATTTTCTTATGTTCTTCCTAATTTGAGAACAGTATCAATTTTTCTTCCTCATAATGTTTTAGGAATAAAAATGCACGGTAACAAAGCTTTGAGAAGTTAATCTCTTCAATTTGCATGTCTGCTATATGCCTTCTTGCCCTCTCTAAAAGACCTGAAATATGAAAATGTTACAGTGGAATTTAATGTTCTCAGTAGCTTGCTGATGGAAGGAATAAGAGCACACTGAAGTGGCATGAGGAAAAAAGAAACAAAACAACAGGCTACCTATCTGGAGAAATAAAGCAGCTGATCTAGACTTACAGAGGAGCACAGATCTCAGTGTAGAAAATTAAATCATTAGCCACAGAAAGAGAAAAATAGAAAGTCAGAAGCCAGTTGCAATGGAAGGCTTAGTACAAGAGAGAGAGAAATGGTGTCACATGGACATTAAACATAGAAAATGAGTGGGTAGATAGAAGAAAGAAGTGATAGCCTGAACAGACTGGAGGGAGGAAAGCCTCGTTATTCACACCACCGACCTGACTCCTCTGGGGAGGAGCAGCTGGAGGTGCAGAGTTTTGCAGAAATTATCACAGGAGAAGGCAGGTGTACAGTCAGTACTGGAGAGAAGATGCAGCCTTTGGGGATAATGAAGAGTGGAGGAGAGGTAATTCTGTCACAGCTTTTACCTGTCTCTGTGCTATGCTGGTCCTCTTTAGAAAGAACGCAAGTATAAATGGAGGAAGAGAGCAGTTTAAAAGGGAATGCTGGGGGAAGCAAAGATGATGATGAAGAAGTAGGATTCAAGGCAGAATGGGCATCAGCCATTTCAGTGGTCAAAACAGGAAGCTGAGAAGAGGACGTAAAATGAGAAAGTAAAATCTAGAGCAGCAGAGCAGCAAGAAAGCAAGGCATAAAGGAAATTGAGGAAAAGAAAATCGATGTCCTATTGAAAAAAAACACAGGGCTATTTTTCTGTAAGTTTCCTCTGATGGTAAGGGAATTGTCAACTGAGGTAACCAAACTAAAAAGGTTAGGGAACCTGATCCAGGAGACAGCAGCAACTCTTCAGTCAAAAAACCCCAGAAGCTTTTGGGTATTTAATGAGGTGGAGGGTGGAACAACCCATAGGGCTGTCAGGAGTGCTAACTCTAAGTAAATAAATACTTCAAACAAGATATTTTAAACTTGCAGAAAACTGGGAAGAAAAAAAAAAAAAGAAAACACAAACTGAAAATATAAGCATAAAGGAAAGTACTACAGATCAAGCTGGGTTACGCTTTGCTACAAGCTGGGACAAATGGAAATAACTGGGGAATAAAAAAAAAAAAAGAGATGTATTAATAGCAATATTTAAGCAGGGAGCTACAGACTGTGAGTGATCTGTGAAGTACTAAGTGTTTAATGAAAGTTAACCCTGCTTTCAGTGCCTACAATCACAGGGCCAGAGAGGACTCCTGCCTTCCCGGGAAATGACTGCTCCACA
Source organism: Chloroceryle aenea (assembly GCA_013399075.1). NCBI lineage: Eukaryota > Metazoa > Chordata > Aves > Coraciiformes > Cerylidae > Chloroceryle > Chloroceryle aenea. The sequence continues at coordinate 529,585 of VWZY01008965.1, forward strand.
AATGAAATAGAAGGTCAAAACCTGTTTGATGACAACATATATATGAGAATACACAAAGTATGACAGAAGTATATGAGCATAAAACAATGTACAGGCTTGCAGCTGAGATTATGCAACAACTGGCAGGACCAATGACAGTGAGTTTTTGGTTGTAACCGAGTGACCCATTGCCTTAGAGGATGGAATGCTCTTCAATACAGCAACTGTTGTCAGCAACATTTGGTGCCAGCAACTGGCTTAGTGAAGCATATTCAGTTTCTCCTTCACAAACTCCTTCCTCTCTTGGATCTTTATTACTTTGACATATATGCGTGTCACTTTTTTTTTTTTGCTGGTATTAGAGCTGTCTTTTTTAGCAAAAATCTAGGGTTTTTGGTTTTTTTAATGCAACAAAGTCCTTACATGTGAGCACTAGCAGAGGCAAAAAAAAAAAAAAAAAAAAGAAAAAAAAAAAA
>VWZY01008965.1:539729-561969 GCA_013399075.1 Chloroceryle aenea
GGCCGCCTCCCGGGCTCCCTCCCGCCCGCCTCAGCCCCCGACGGGCTCAGCCCCGCGGCCCTTTCCCCCTCCGAGCGCGGGCAGCGCCCCTGGCTTCGCCCCGTTGCCCCCAAAGCGCCTGGTCCTAGAAGCCACCTTGGTGCCGCTGCCGCCACCCGAGACAACGCCTTATCCCGTGCTTTCCGCGCTCCTCTCACTTCTCGCAGTTGTTGAGCACAGATGACATTACAGTGCAGCCTTGGCCGTCCGGCTTGCCATCAGGGTGCTCTTCATTTTTAGCTTAAAACGCTTGCCTTTGCACCTGTGTTTTCCCTCCGTGTCTGTTTAGTTTATCTTTTTTTTTTTTTTTTTTNTTTTTTTTTTTTTTTCTTCCCTTTATTTTTCTTACTGCCTTGTATCGTTTCGATAAGATTGTAGTTACCATGAGAGACCACCTTATTCCTCTCGTGGTGAATAACCACCGGTTATTCACCTGCATAGCATCCTTTCTCTGTTTAGCATTAAACCACTCATTTTATTTCTGCTTCCAGCAGTACCTAGATATAAGCACGATAGTTATACTGGAAATGTAGAGGCTGATTTCACTATTCACCCAGAAATCCTTTTTCCTCCCTTCACTTCCATTTAGACTGAGAGCGTGGGTGGTTTCTAAGTGACTGAGGTGAAATAGGTAGGAGGAAAAGGGACTGAAACATTAGGAATAACTTGGAGCGAGGAGGGTGGAATCGGTCGTCTTTGCTACTGCTGTTTGTTCCACTCTGGAGAAGTAGCAGCAGGAGGTGCTGGAGGAGGAGGATTTACAGCAGACGCTCTGGAGACCCAGAGCCAAACTCTGACTGCTGGAATTGCACACAGTCTGCAGATGCCACTGGGAGGTGGTGGAGTGTAGTAATAAGTGCAGTTGCTTTTATGTATGTAATCGCTGGGATAATCACAGGAAAATCTGCAAGTGAATTGGACTGTATCAGATTATTTGCTTTTTATGTTTTGTAAATACTTAGCCATTAAGAAGTCAGAAACAACCTTTCAGAAAAGTGTGGCCAGCCTATAATTTTATTTTTTTTTAGTTGGGAATAGTTTAAAAAACACAGGCTTATTATTATGGGAGCTCTGCAGTTTGATTTGCTGTGAAGGTCTGTTTGTAAGAAGTCATTTAATACCGGGAAAAAGAACTACTGATTCCTATCAGGCTCCTCTTTCTCCCACTTTTGAGTACTCAGATTGAGAAACTGGCCTTCATCTACAGCAGTATGCATGGGGGCACATGTATGCAAAATGCTTTGCTGTTGCACATTAGCTGGGTTTTTTTTTTAAATTGAATGTTAATTCTTTTTTTTTTTAAATTATTACCAGTGTGTCTCACTGATGGTGATTTCCCAGTAATTTTCAGAGAGTCTCGTTTGTTTCTGCCATTAAGTGCCTTCTAAAGGAAATGCATTTTGCTTTTGAGTGCCTGGAGTATTGTATGTAACAGCAGAGTTATTATCAGGTAAATTAAACTTGTTTCTGAACACGAGAGTGAGGCATGACCTCGGGTATACTGGCCATGATTTATCAATCAGATAATGAAGTGCCCGGAAAACAACCCCCTTTTTGTAGTTTTCCTCATTCGTGTGTATGCTAATGAATCTCTCCATATGTAGATAATCAAACAGATTAATTCTAGGTTTTATATCTTGTTTTGCCCTGACCATTGTTTTGGAACCTAGTCAAAATATGTCTTAAAAATAATTACTGGGTGAATAATACTTCATTTGGAAGTGTATTTTCTTGTAAAGCTCCGTATTAAATAATACTGTGAGATATTTACGGGGTTATGAGGAAAGCTTCGTTCTCCATTATGAGCTGAAGTGCTTTTTATTGCTTGAGATTCAGCACTGCAAAGGTATTTTTTTGCAAAGTTGTTACAGCAGCGATAGATTTCTCTGCTAGAGGCTTCCTGTTTGCTGTACTTTGCCCTGTGCTGTTACCGAAAGACACCTTGATTTTTATTTTTTTTTCCCATGCCTGTCTTCTCTATTTAAAAAAAAAAAAAAGTAGAATTTAACTGGGGGGCAAAAAAAAAAACAAAACCAAAAAAACCCCCCACATAATCACATGATCGAGACTGAATATTTTCCTTAGGAAATGCATTCTTGCTTTTGTAATTCATTGAGCAAGTCCTGCCTGCTCTTAGGGGCTGCCCTGACCCTAAACCACGACACCTGCATATCAATGATTGATTTTGTTAATGAGAGCAAACTCTAAGGATAGTGATTTAACTAGAATTGCATAGAGGTGCACAACATCTTGAGAGCTTCCTTTGCACTGGGAAGGTGTTATGTGGAAAAAAAAATGAATGTAAGTGGTGGACTTTTTTTATATGTGGGCTCCTGACTCCTGAGAGTGATAACAGAGAAAGGAAGTATGTTCCCACTTCCTACACTAGATTTGCGTTGAAAATTACTTTCATGTAAAATTGAATAGAGTTGTAAATACTGCAGGAACACTTGTTAGTCACAACAGTGGTGGAATTATGCTAATACAATGCTAATAATGCTCTGTGGTGTAGTTGATACCATGCCTGTTAAGATGCTTTTGACTTGCATGTAACGCAAACTCAGAAAATTGATTTTTGTTTAGACCTCTGCCTGTCAGGTAATTTGATGCTACTGAAGTTCAAGGCAGAAAGATCTGGTGATGACTGCAAGTTCTAGTTACTGGTCAAAGGAAAGAACACTGTTAAATAAATAAAAATAAACACTTAAACTCTTTATTATTTAAGAATAAGAAATCCAAATCAGATTTTCATGCCTGCATTCTCTTGGATTGCAGAATTTAAACTGAGACAGTATTGAGTCAATTTTAAAATACCTGTTTGTTTATAGGACTAAAGTTTTCAACATGTGGAATTAGACACACGATATTTTAACTACCTTAGTTTTAGGGAGTAGACCAGTATGCATAGTATAATTTCAAAAGTTAATTGGAATGTTTTGCTACATGTTTTCCAGACTTACCCACAGGTTGGGAGGAAGCTTATACTTTTGAAGGTGCAAGATATTATGTAAAGTAAGTTGAATGTTTTTCTGTCACAATACCTGAATTTTCAAGTAGTTTGTCTAAATGGTGCAGTAGTCTTGAATGTGTTCCAAATGGTATTTAAATGTTATGCTCTAAACCTAAGAGGAGTATTCAAGCTTGTCACAGTATGTATGTAGTCCTTTGTTTCCTGAATGCTGCACAACCAAAGCAATTTGATTGAATTTTTTTGTTAATACTTTTAATTAAAACATCTTAAGGATGCAGATTCAGATGAGATTTCTGCTGTGAGTGTAACCATGTAGCAACAAATGTCCTTGCAAGTTGAGAATTTTAACACTTGTGTGTATATGCTGTCATGCCATAGATGTTTTCAGAAGGGCAAGATCTTCCTTCATCAGTGGGAGAAGAGTCTTGATTCAGCCCTATTCTCTAGTAATTGCATTGTTTAAAGCCACTCGGAAAGTTTAATGGGGCTGTTTTCCTTGCAGACCTTCTGTTTCTGCTTCTAACATTGATTTTCTTTAGTTTTGGTATGTTTTGAGGATTGTGTCCGCTCTGGTAGACTTGGTGTGTGTATTGTCTTCTGAATGAGAGCTGCCATGGAAATAGAGCTGCTATGTAGAAGTCCAGAGGCTGTGTTGATCGGATCTGTACAAAGTCTTTCAAGCTTTTACTTTCCAGACAGATTATCCTTAACTGGAAAACTTTAAAGTGGCATCTATGTATGTTACCTGGTTAATTTTTTTCTGTTAGTTAACAGTTTGCAGGCTTTTCTTGTTTCATTCAGGAGTTTTTACTAAACTGTGTGCTTGCTCTGTCATCTTTAAGTGAATAGTGTTATCAGTGGCATACCTTTTGTGAATGAAGGTTACCAATAGTCACAGAGGTTATGGGCTGCAGGTAGGTTTTTCTGTGTCTTGGTGTTGAGCAAAGGCAGCTGTTCTGTAGAAGTTGCATTGTAGACATTGTGAAATGGGTGTTATGTGTGAGTTGCACGGCTTATTTTATGTAAGACGTGTTTGATTTCATCCTAAACGAAAATAAAAGAATATACTGCAGGATAATGCTCCAAAAATCTGGTCAGAACTGGTGCTGGGCTCTCTAGTAGAGGACTTGTTAATAGGTGATGGGTTTGTTTTACTGTGCTATTCTGCCTTCGTGTAACTTACATTACCCTGGTAGTGTGTAGCAATTGACGAAGAACTAGACCAGACTTGAGGACAGGAATGTACTAAGGATTTCACCTCTGCTGTGCTGTTCAGATTATTAAATCAAAATGCATGACCATTCAAGAAAGCTGCGTTTGCGTGTGTATGTAATATAAAAAATAATTCTTCTAGACTTTCAGATGGAACTTACTGTCATAGAGTAAACCTGTGAGCAACGTGTTAGTTGTTGTGACTGGAAAATAGCAGCTTGAGATTTCTTAGAATGAAAAAAGCATGTGGACAGCAATCGTGAGGTGTTTGATGCATTTAGGCAGAAATTTACCAAGTGGTAGGTGGTTTGTGTGCCCTTGTCCTTATAAGATCAAGGTGTTATCATAACTGTTAGGATGTAAATTAAGCTGATTGTTTTGCTGATAGCTAGCACTAAATAGCTCTGTTTATATTTGAAAGTTGAGCTGTATCTTTGAAAACATGTTGCACAAACAGTGCTTGTCTGTGATTTGATAGATGTAGGAGGATAGCAGGGATAGTGCTGTCAAGCCTGCTGAAAGCTTCACGTGGTATGACCAGTTTGGCATCCTTAGTTAAATACCTGTTTGTTGTGTAGCCTCTTGGGCTGAATTTAAACTTCTGCCCAGTGACAGCCTCTCCTTTTATATCTGTCTAGCATTCGGTCCTACCAGTGCTAGAGAAGATGTGAGAGTTAATGTAGACAGTGACAACATTATCATCACTGTCTTACAGTCTTAGGCACTGTAGCTCCTGGATGATGCGTTGATCGTGATAATTCTGGTTGTCTGAATCTAAACTACTGGGGTGCTTCTGCTGCATGAGCAAGGAAACAGCACAGGTTGTTGTGACCTTGTGCTATAGAGGCACCCCCACATGTGGATTTTTAACTGATCTGCACATTTGAGTGTACTAATCTAAATTAATGTTTAATATGTTGATTACAGCATAATATAACTATGTTAAAACTAAAAATATTGGAAACTTTTTGAGGCCTGAAAGAAGTATATTGTTTTATGTTCCGGTATAGGTTACAAAGTTACAAGAGAATTAATACTAATGGAAAGCTATTGATGCATGCAATCCCATGAAATTTGGTTATTGGATTCCTGTAATGTGTCCAGTAAGAGAGTCAGACAAGAAGGATAGTCAAGTTTCCAGAGCACATAATTTCACCTAACTTCTGAGACAGAGCTTCAAATATGTGGGTTGAATGAAAATATTTAACAGCCTTGCTTTATGGTAAGATCTTATGCTAGACTGTGTTTGAAAGTAAAAACCTTTTGGTAATTATTCTTATGGTTCTTTAATAATGGGTCTTAAGTGTTCTGAGTGGGTGTGTCACTGAATCTATTACTGTACTTTTTCTGGCTTTGATGTAGTAAACACAGTATAATCAAACTGGGATAACGTCGAGGAAATAATTGTCAGCTAAATCTTCAACATTCCTTGGACTGGCATTTCAAACAAATGACTCGGGATACAGACTGCACTGAAATGTGATTATTTTAAAAGGACACTGCATTTTTCTTGTGATGTGTACACTCATTTTCAGAATATGTAAATACCAAATGGTGACTATTTTACACACTTTTTTTTTGGTTTGTGTTTTTGTTTTGATTTTGACATTGAATTTGTTCGACCTTTATGAAGGAAATAAATTCTTTAATGAGGAATATGTAAGGAGTTGTTTCCATTGTATAAGGTGGCTTTGGTTTTATACATGGTTGTATTAGTAAGTTGATGCTACCTAGGGCTTTGGCCTTTTTTGCAGTTTTTTTTGATTAGTAGAAGAAGTCTAATACATGGTAATGACGGAATCCTTCCCCTGCATCCTCCACATGCCTTGTACATGCAAATGACAAAATTTGTTGTTTGTTATTTGGAGTAGGAAAAAAAAAGTATAATTCCACAAAAATTTGTATATGTTCACATGAAATATGGTTGCATTGTTAAAGTGTATTGTCTCTTTGGGAGTGAGAAAATGTTAGAAATAAGCACAGATAGCTTTTCCTCATCACACGGGAACTCTGTTAGTGAGCTTTCTCAAATAATACTTGGGTGTAATCTTTATTTATACAATAATTAAACTTTTACTTGGAGTATAGGGCTGTATGACTGTAGAATCAACACATGAAAGTATAATCTTTTAATAAATAATTTATTATCAGTTAACCGTTGAATCTTCTGTATATCAAGTAAAACAAGATACGGGAAATTTCATTTTGAAAATGATGGCACAGCATGATGAAAAATTTTATTTTTTCTTTTGTTCTTCTTAGAATGGTTCACTAGACTAGTTATTTATGCTTAGTGTATTAAGCTCTCACTCACTGAACTGTGAAAAGTTAAAAGGCTTTATCACCAAAACAGATTTAAGCTGGATAGTAGTATGGGAAGCTTAAGTTAGTTACATTACTTGTAGGTAGGTGCATAGGGAAATGGACCCATAGGACATCTCCAGTGTGATAATTGTCAAGAGAAGACATACCTGGTCACAGGCTTCAGAGGCCTCGCCTGTTAAGATCAATGAGAATTTTCTACTTGATGGTTTTTAGTACCTCGTGATGACTAAATAGTCATGAGGCACCAAGGAACTGTTTTTGAGTGCTATGAAATTATATAAATATCTCTTTCTCCATGTGTATGTATGTGTGTATATTTATTCATATGCATGTGTTTAAGAAACCCTCATTCATTGCTAACTAAACCCATCTGACTGTCTAAACTCAGGCATGTGCCTGCTTTTCTCGCCTTTTTTCCTTTTTCATTTCAGTAGTTCTGAACATTTGCTGGGATTTTTGTACTGAGATTTTATATATGTTCTTTTTTTTTACCAGTTTTATATTTTTTAGGCTATTAATTTACCAAATAAAGCTGTTTTAGAAATAAATCCAGGGATGCTATTTGAGAAATTTGGCAGCAATCTACCTAACTTGACTTCTACAGAAACACTCTTGGATAAGCTGTTTGGGTATTTGGAATTGCTGAACTCTGCTGTAGGACCAGTACTTTTTGGTCAATTCAAAAGCTGTCTGAAAAAGTTCTTAAAAACTAGAAGAATTAAGAAGGTAAAAGCTTTATTTTTAGGATTTTGTGTAGAAGTTTACCCCTGTCTGTATTTACCAGAACAGTTTTTGCCTGTTGCTTGCTGAAGGGAGTCATTGGCAAAGCCGGGTCAAAGCTGCAGTGTGTTCACTGCTGCATCAAACAGAGGTTTCGTATGTTTTTACAGAGACTTCCATCAATGCAGGTTTGCCTACTGTAGGCATGTAGCTTGAAAATGGGGAAGGTAGAAGAATTTATTAATTGATCAAAAGGGATAAGATCTTTTTCTGCCTTGAGTTTCTGTTGTTTACTGAAATAAACCTGTGTGCTCATTGAGAATTCAGCTTTTGTTTGAACCTTTGTCTTTTATGTGCATTCTAAAAATCTCTCCCACTCAGCTGAGACTTTCTCCAGAAAAATCAAAGTACAACTAGTCATGTTTGCAGAGAAGCCCTTCCTTGAAAGGAAAAATGGTATTTGAAAAAATACAAGAACAGATCAGACTGTTTTCCTCCAACAGGAAGAATCTCAGAGTTCCTCCTACAATTTTAGTTCTTTTCCTCTTACCTTTATATTACTAAAATGAAGGAAAGACTGAAGTTTATTCTTGGACATCATTCACTTCATTCTTGCATGGTAAGAGTTCTGGGTGAAATAATGGCATATGGCTAGATGGGTGAACTAGGACATAAGGTTACAACAGACTCACCTGCACCTTCTAGCATTGTATTGAGCAAAGCTGTTGAGAAAAGGAGAACTTTTTAGGAATGCTTGCAACCGATTATCTATTTCACCTTTACTACTTTTTTACACTGAAATATTTCAAGAACCAAAACTACTGCGATGCTGAAGCTGGGTGTGGAGGTGGAAGGATTCTAGACACAGGGAAAAATGGGTTTGGGTCAGAGGAGGAAAGGTGGGACTGCATCCAAAAAGCAACTTTCTGGGTGGATGTGGAAGGAGGAGGATGGAGGTAGTGGGGTACTGAAGGAGAAGGCTAAAAGGGTGGGAGTAGTTGCAGAAGGGGGAGCGGCAGCTAAATCAGGCACAACGGAGCAGTGGGAAGTAAAAGGAATAGGGGTGGGAGTTGATTTTCTAAGGAGCGAACTCCTTATTCCTCTGGAATTTCTCCCAGAGGGAAGGGTGGCAAAAGTTCACCCTGTGAAAACATGTTGTCTGACTCGTGTGCAGGTCTGGCAGGACCCATTACTCCTGGCTTATGAACCTCTTTCAAAGTTAGTCTGGCAGGTAGAATATCAAATGTGACTGTTGGGAATTACTGTGCTTATAGTCTCTTTTTGACTGTGACATCTGTGGTTGATATTTTGAGCTGTCTTTTTCCTGGAGTGTGTTTCTAAATTAGGCAATACCTTGAATGTTTTACTTCTACTAAGCTAGACTTGCCGCCATGAGGGAGCTTACTGAGTTTTGTCTTTTCTTTTTTTAAACAATTAGCAACTTTTAAAACATTTGTAAGAATTAATGGATAATTGTTTAAAAATAAAAAAAAAACTGAAATAAAGCAAAAACTCTATGTAAATTGTTCTGTGGAGTGTTGAAATCCATGAGAAAGACATTGAAGACACTAAAGCTTTTTGACATTTGTTAACAAATTAGTAAGTTAACTTCCCCAGTTTGGGGTCCTTGGTTTTGGAAGTGGTGGTATTAGCACCCTAACTTTGGCCTTAATTGGTGATGGGGTTAATAATAGGTAAAACTGATGCATACTTTGATGTTATTAGTGTGAAGTGAATTCTGCTGTGATCTTTCCTTTTTGTTACCTAAAATGCGTGAAGGGTGGTGAAAAAACAAAGGAAATGCTGATTGATCACAACTTAATATGTAGGTGTCTGCTGCATAATTTGATAAATATAGAGATGCATTTTTTGTCCAAACTCCTCCCATCCTTTGGGGAAAAAAGATAACTGATGTGCAGTCTTAAGAATTATTCTGGGACCTGTACCAGTATCTCCTCATCCTGTTGTTTCAAGGTGTTGCACAGGGTCTTTTTCTCTTCCCTATCTTGGTACCCATGTCCTGCAGTTTCTGGTACCGAGGGATATTTCCAAAAATTCCTGAACTGGCAGGCAAGTACCGTGTGAACTTTTTCAATAGAGAAGTCTACTTATGGTAGCCACTGTTGGTAGAACTTTTAAGACTCCAGATTTTACCTGGTGCACTTTACCTTTTGTTTTTACTTAAAGGAATAGCACGCACTTTTTTTTTTTTTTCCTGTGGTCTGCAAGTGTTTTGTTGTACTGGATCAAAACTAGCATCTGTTATGGTGCTGCACCAAGCCTGTTTTTCCTGCATATGTTTATGTTACACTGGCTCTTATTATAATGAATTACACTTTCATTAAACCAGAGATACACTTTGGTTGGCAGTTCAGAACAATCTTCAGTGCACTTCTGTGTGCATGTGAGAGAGCGAGAAAACTCCTGTGAAGCTTGAGGCAAATGCTGGCTGCAAGTAAAGCTCCACAGCTCTGACTGCTGGGATTTCTGCCAACGTGGTGCCCGTATCTGTGTTTTTTCTGTGTTTCAGTAAGTAAATACCTAAATTTAAACACTTCCCCTTTCTCTCTCCTTTCCTTACCGCCTTTCTTTTTCATCTGGAAGGTAGCCATTCCTCTCTGTTCACTTCACTTGCTCGTGCATTTGGTTGAAGAGAAGGGAATCCCTGACAGTGATGTTGTCAGGGAAGAAGTTGTATCAGTAGCCACCTTCAGAAGTACGGGAGTGGGAGCTTGATAGCACAGGCACTCCAGTAACTTCGGGAAAGATTCCTGTTTCCCAGTACTGGGTAGGACAGGGAGGTCTGTTTAAGTAATTTGTTGTAAAGTTGGTAATTTTTTTGGCTTTAGACCTATAAAACTGAAGTTCAGTACTTGCTTGAAATCTGTGAAGTGGAAGAAAGGCTTTTAGACAGCAGTTTGAATGGCTGTGTGGCCTGTTGATGGTCACAGAGCTTTATATAAACAATTAGAAAACATTTGCCTGTTCAAGAGTCTTCAGAAACTTAGTTCTTCCTGGCATACTTCATAGTGACTTAGTATGACCAATAAAGAGAGATGTACTGCAAAGCAACTTAGCCTTTAAAATTATCTTCCCAATTTTTCTCTTCTAGAATCTATTGCAAATCAACTACTTGTTTCTACTAAACATAAAGAGCTAATTTTGTGCTTTATTAACCAGGAACATTTCAGTGTGTCAGACCAGGGAAGAGGGGCCCTAGTAAACAAAGGGGTTTGGAAGGAGGATACCTGGTGAAAGTTTTCATTTAAAACGTTCTCTTTGTCATTAAGTCCAGTATTTCATGAATATTTGTATATTCTTTAATACTCACTGAGTAGGAATACTGAAAATTATATAAATCCTTAAAGAAATACATGTTTTGATGCTTTTATCTGAGTTGTACTACTAGCAAAATTCTGTCATTTTATATATATATTATTATTATTATCTAATTTTAGTAAAGTCAGCTGCTGCTGACCAGTGTCTGACACTTACAGTTTTTGACAATATCTTTTGGGATGTGTACAAACAAGTGACACATCATCTTTAAAGTTTTTCAATAAACCTGGTTTATAAGGAGGGCAGAAAGGACACTTAGAAATAAAATGTAAACAACAAGGATAAACAAGCAGTGCTCCCAAATATCTATGGGAAGGAAAAAAAACTTTTAATCTAAATATTGAAAAGAGTAATTTGATTTCTTGATGGAGAGGGTAAAACTGGCTATGACTGTTGGGGGATTTTGTTGGTTGGTTGTTTTTACATCTTGGCCACAGCACTTTATAAGGCTACTTTGTTTCGTTTTGTATTTTTCCATGTACAAAGACTATGCTCTAGATAAATTTAAACTTCTTGCTAGAAAACGTTACCAAAGTTTGATACAGAAGATTGGAAAAGAAAATTATAAACAAATATGTGTTTGAGCAATCAATGTCATAACATCACATGTTTATTAATTAATTTTAATCTGAATAATGATGCAAGTTACAACTCATTAGAGATTCATATAGCTGGTTCTGATCTTAAATCTCGTTCATGGTACAGTCTTTATCTCCTATGCTTGATGTGGGTATCAGTTGCTTACCTGGTCTGAAACAAGGAGATGTTTGCATCTAATAAATCACACAAATGTTACTTTTAAAAAAAATTACTTAATAAAATTTTAGCTTTTACTAATTGATCCATCTTCTTTACTGTAGCTTCAGAGTTAAAAGCACTTTATTTTTGAACCACTAAATCTTTAGTTGGCTGAATGGAACACCTAAGAAGAATATCTCTAACATAGTGAATTTTCTGGGTGTAGTTCACTAAAGTTATCTTCAATCAGGCAGAATGTAGTTATTAAAATTCATCTACATTTAATTTGAAGAATTTGGGAACCCAAATACTTACACTCATCACTGGGAGTCTTGGGCCATCTGTCTGTAGTTGGTGGTCAGCAAAAAAATACTGACTTGGGGTTTCTTATCTCTTTATACAAGCTTACCTAGGGACTACACCTGGATGATGAACCAGTATGCTCCGATCTCTGCCATACAGTCTGTCTCCTGCTTTTGTCCCTTGTTTTTGCTTGACCTCAGGAGAAAAAAGAAGAAGAAAAAAAATTAAAAAAAATTGTCAGTGGCACTTAAGAAGCCTTACCTTAACTAATGTAGTATTGTGATTAGACTAGAAGGAATCAGAGTGTGAATTATGGTAACACTGCTGGAAAAAGTGCTTTGACTTGTATATCTTTTTGTACTCAGCCTTGTATTTCCTACTCTGTAGCTCCTGTCTCTCTGATAATTCAGTTACTAAGTTGAAAGTGTTGTGGGTTTGTTTTTTTTCTGGAAAGTGAATCAAAAACTTTCGCAGGTTAAAACTTTCTCTGCCACAAATAGTGTTTAAGAAAACTATTGTTCTTAAAAGCAGATGAACTGACAACAAAATGATTAAATCTGTCTGATTTTCTAATTGAGTGCAATGTGTAGCACATAGTAAACAGAATAAACTACCAAGTCTTGGAGTTATTTAGATGAATTGTAGTATTGTGGGTAAAGTAACTTGTGCTTGAATACAAATGAAAGAAACAGTATCCTTTTGGCTCTCTCACTGCCAGTAGTGAGTTTTTATTTTTAAATATATAAATGTCCATGTGTATGTAATATATATGACACATTGTTCTTTATGATTCTTTCAATGAGTGCCCTCCTCCAGAGTTCTTACATGAAACACTTGCATTTTGCTTCACTCTCAAAACATAATAAGATTTCTAGACATCAGGAAAAATGTAAAGTTTTTCCTAAAGAGCTCTTTATTCTTGTATCCTGAGCTAAACAGGAAAGGTGTTTTGCAGTACCCTTTGGAGTAGAGCTCACTCCTGTTGTGGTTTTTGTTCAGCTTCAGGTGAGAGTGCCAAACCTGTCTAACAAGAAATTCAGGATTTCGATTACCTCCAATTGCTCACTTGGTGGTTTAAAACAAGAAAAAATGGCTATCAAATTCAGCAGTCAATTCAAATGCCAATGTTTTGTCCTCTTCATTATAATCTTTTGTTTGGGCGCCTGCTTCTTCAAAATGTTTTTGAGCTCGTATGTAATTTATGTGAAAATCTCGCAATTTTGTGGACGGAAAAGAGGAGATGTAAGTAAAAAAAAAATAATTTAAAAATCTGTTATAAAAGCAGTGATGTGCTATTACCCTTTAAGTGGGATTGGTTGTGTTTCAGAGCCCTCAGTGATTTGAATTTGGACTACCTGAGAGACTGCGTCAGGTTGAGGAGTTGGATTTATTAGCCACCTGGTTTTAAGTGAGAGGGGGAGAGAGTATTTTTCAGTCGTTGTTCAGTAGTGGAGTTGGTTTTTCTTTTAGACTTTCAGTGCTGCTATTGTAACTTGTTGAATCGGGCAGAAACTTCTTAAACTTCTAATGAGCATTGAAAGTACTATCATTTTACACAAGTATTGCAAACAGCATTAACTTCTACAAGAATTCTTGCATTTCACTTACTTTACTACTTTGTTTTAAAATCGTCTTGTGCAATTTGAAATAGGATTTTCAATAAATTGTGGTAATTTAAGGTTTTTATTTAATTTTTCAAGGAGGTGAAGTAATTAATCTGGAGCTGGTTTCAAACTTTGTGTATCTTGTACAATTCCACCAGGCCTGGCATAGAGGAGACTAAGTAGCTGACAGAGTGAATCTGTAAAGAACAAGCATAGTTTTTCATTTGCTTATAAATGGGAAAAAAGGAGAATAGCATTTTCTGACTGTCTCTTCTATTACCATCTGATTTCTTTGTAGCAGTAGGGACCTAAATGGTAATGAATGGTGGTGAATACATTTTTTTATATGATTTAACTGCGGGATTTCACGGGTATCTGTATTGCAACTGTAGTGTGAATGGTCAAAAGCAGAGTTTATGGGGGAATTTTATGTTGGTTTTTTTTGTTTGTTTTTTTTTCCCTGTTCAAATTAGGCATAGGTATGGCTACCACAACAAGAAAACAATTGCAATGCAGACAAATGCAATTGGCAGCTGTTAATTTATTTTGAGCAAATATCTCAAATCATCTGAATAGTTTATTTTCCTTGAGTTGAACTAATTTGGTTTTTGCAAGTTGATAAGCGTGTCTGCACTGCTAGCTTGAAAATAAAACCACTTACACCAGAAAAACAACTGTCTCCAGCTCTTGACTCTCAGTTCTTCTTTTCTTATTCCCTTTGACCTTGTCTTTCTTGCCTTTTTTTTTTGTTTGTTTGTTTGTTTTTGTTTTATTCCTCTATATGTGCCCTACTATTCTCACTCTTACTCTCCTTGCTTCTAGCACTGGTAGCTCAAGTAGTGTTAGACATGATCTTCCCTAGTTGGACTGCATGCCAAGTTTTCTGAAGGGGAATGTAAATACTGTGAGGTCAGTTCAGTATCAAATGCCTGCAGCCTGAAATGAACCCTGCAGGATCTTCTGCTGTTCAGTCAAAATGAGGTCCTGCTCAGGACATGGCGCTAAATATTGAAAACCCAAGACTTTACATTACATGCTATGCTTTACAAATTATTTTATTATTATGGTTTTTTTTGCTTAATCTTTCATGTCCTGTCCGTTTCCCCCCCCACCCCCCAACCTGAAAGCAAAAGAGTGAGCAGTAGGGACCACTCCTATATGTTAATTAACAGATATGTTTAAAAACATCTCTCTCTACTGCTGGATTACTTGATGTGTTTCTTTAACGTTGTAAGCCAGAGGAAGTGGTGTATGTGTGCATTCTCACCTGCACCCTATCTGAAGCATTGAACTTCCCCTCATGTCCTTCCCTCCTCCCTTTCTCCCTGCAAGAGAATGGTGGGAAGTGTGGACTGTTGTCAGTTCACGTACAAGAGCAAAACCAAATTGCTTTTTATGATTTTCTGCTGTACTTTATACAAACCTGCCAGTTACTTCTTTGGAGGGAGAACTGCTCAGTGTGCTTCCTTTAGCTCAGTGATGCTCTGTAATTGCCATATGGTAGTTTGAATTTCTTGCATCTACGTGATGCTAAAGACTTAATGCAGCAATTCTAGTTTTACACAGCGTGAGAGTAGAGATAAACAATTGAACTTGATATTTTTTTCCTTTGTAATGCTGCCTGTAGATTGGCCTAGTTGAGGCGTATTTGTCTACTGAAGTATTGTCTCTGAAAGATTGATTGCTGTTAGTTTAGATGAAGGAATCCATCTAATTGATGAAATTAGAAGAAAACAAAAATCCAAATGTTAATGGACAAGTCAGAGGTTGAATTGTTCTTTGGTGTATTGTTGGCCACACCATGAACAAGACCAATCCAATCTTCATTTTTTCTCAGTCTCTGTGATGTCACTGTGAAATAACAGAAAAAAAATATGACTTATGATTAGGGAATTATTTTCTTTTTGTCAAGGGTGGCTCATTTTTGTGAGGAAATAGTGCTGTGGTCATTAGAGAAGTCCAAACTGCTTTAAAGTGTTTTTGTAATGTTCTCGGCAAAGTTTTACCAACACATCTGTGGTTTTGTGTGGGAGGCTTTTATGATACTCAGATCATGAAATATTTGATTATTGAATGCTGTGCTTCGATTTTTTTCTTTGTGGATTAAAGTGGATACTGAAATTAACTGTTGGAGGTATTGATGAAAAAGTGCAGTGCTGAACTGAGGATAAAACAGATTTTAAAATAGAAAGAATGGAAAGCATTTGTATCTGTCTTGGAAGTAATGTTAGGTTCAAATTAATACATTATAAAATGACTCATTCTGAAACAAGAATAAATACATCACGGAATGTAAAGCCATCTTTGAGGAATGGTGACTAAATAAATTTCTTCAACTTTTTTTAACAATACTTAGGTTTGTGTCATGAAACAGAATTTTTTACTATACTTGAAATTATTTTTTAGGAGATCACCTTTACTTATCATTTATCTCAAAATAAAAAGCATAAACACCTGGTATTGGTGGGACAATACTTAAAATATGCAAGTAAAAATTCAGGTTAATAGCTGCTAAGTAATAGGAAGAGCTAATACCAGTTTTTTGTTTTCTTTCAAAATAAAAGCTATTTTAGTTACTTAAACAACAACCACCACTTTTTGTTGTTGTTGTTTATGAAATGATGGAATAGTAATTTCTAATATCCGTTTGAAAATCATGACTTCTTCATCAGGATTACAAGAGTCTGGTACGTGACTAGCCGTGTGGGATTTATGAGATTTATTTGGTTTTGTTGTTTTACAGGGTTTTGCAACAGTGCTGTTTAACTTCTAGGGCACTGAAGTCAGGGGATAGAGAAGTTATAAATACTAATATGTGCATAACTTCACCATATGGATTGACTCTATTTTGGCTTCTGGAACTGCCAGAGTGAATGACATGATGTCCGTTCAACTCATCGTTGCATCAGTGCTTTTCTTGGTCCAATTCTGTAACCCCAGGGTTTATTTTTGGAAAGATCCAGTGCTGCTGGCTGAGAAGTCTACAAGGGAATGTAGAGGGTTGTTGTTTTCCTATAAAATAGAATATTGCACTTTTTTCGAAGCTTCTTTTGAAGTATTTAATGAATCCTTCTCATGAGGTGTGATGATTAAACATAGTTCCCTATGTGTCATTAAAATTTGAAAAGAAATTGCTGATACTTACTTTTCATTTCAGTAGGAAAGGATGCAGGTCTGTTCTCAAATTTGGCTGCATTTGCTGTCTTTTTTGTACAGCTACATTCCCATTAGAACACTGTTTCTTACTGTTGCTGCATGAAAAATAAGCATTCGAGAGCTTTAAGGACAGCTGTATTTTCCTCCGTATCTGAAATGTATGCACATGATGTGTATGCTGGGATTGACTTCAGACATTGGAGTGTAGCCTCTGTAGCATTGTCTTTCTGCAAATCACTGTCAGCTCTTACATCTTTATCTAAGTGATTTGTCTATGGCCCCTTTTATGTAGATTAAATATTGCTCTTCCTAGTCAGCAGCGATGGATTCCTGGAGTTTGGAAGATGAATTCCATTGCAATGCAGAGAAGAGGGCAGCTGCGATGACGATACTCCAGGTGCACTTACAAGTTGCATCTGTTTGGTTTTGTCATTTTTAAATAATTTAATACAAAGCTAGAGGAATTAACTGTCATCTTTAAAAATATCTGGAGCTTATTGGCAAGCTGTCTTTCTTCATATATAGTTTCTTATAACACATGAGTAAAACTAGCTTTTTTTTTTAAATGGGGGATAATTAATCTGAAAACAGGTAATTGTTTCAAATCCTGATAACACTGCAGACAGTAAAATGTATCTAAACAACTACTGGAGTGCCATCATTTAAAAAATAAAGTTACAGGAAATTATATTTCTGTGGAAAAATTAGTTTGATTTATTCCCACAGGCACTAATTATCATTGTTCTAAACTGAAATGTACTTTTTT
Source organism: Chloroceryle aenea (assembly GCA_013399075.1). Taxonomy (NCBI): domain Eukaryota; kingdom Metazoa; phylum Chordata; class Aves; order Coraciiformes; family Cerylidae; genus Chloroceryle; species Chloroceryle aenea. The sequence goes on from VWZY01008965.1 coordinate 556,903, forward strand.
GCAAAGGATCTTTGTAAGGAAAGCATAATCTAAGAGCCACTAAACTCCATGGCCTTATTTTTAGAGATAAATTGTGCTATTTCATTGGTTGCATTCCAAGTTATGTACTGAAATGGTAAAACTAAAAAAAGTTGCTTGACTTAATTTCCTATAATGGTACATACTCAGCACTCAAATAAAAGAGATGGGAAGGGAGAAGAATCTAATTTCGTAATACATTTCTAAAACTTGGTTTTCAACCATGTGCTTCAGTACTTGATTGTTTTTTTAATTTGCATCCAAAACCATTGTTTGTGTTTCCTCATTTTTCAGAGAAGCTCAGCTTTTCATGCTTTTAGATTGTTTTATACTGATCAAAATATTATGGAAATGCTTTTTTTAGAGTTCTCTGGTGATACTGCTTTGAGCAGTACTGCTCTGTACGTTCAGATCTTTCTTCTTTGGTGTTCTTACAGTTCTTTGGACCACCAAAAATTGTGAGTCTATCTAAGTCTGCAAATGTATTAAGATATTTAACAAATAAATATCTAGTTACTTGCTTAAAGTGTTATAAATATTGTGTGTGGAACAGTCTTTGAAGCTATGATTTTTATTTTCAGTAATTAATTGCACTCATCTTCCAGTGTTATTACTTCATGCTATTATGATTCACATGGTAGCGTAGTAATGTCCAGGATAATAGTGTGGGGAAAACTGACTCACAGAATGCTACAGAAGATAGAAGTCAAAAAAAAAGATAATGGTATCAGCTGATGCACATCAGTAACTGTAAGCAACCTATTGAGTAATAGAAATATTTAGTGAATAACATCAGTAAACAGGGAGCTGAGTGGGAAGAGGCAGCATGCTTCTGAATGGACACATTTCTTTATAATTAAAAAAAAGAGATAAAAAACAAACAAAACCCATCTACAAGGAAGATTGGCTTTGTGCTTCTGCACATACTCAGAAGTAGGATTGGTGTATAGCCCCCCAGCAGCTGAGGAGAGAATGGTTGTTAAACTGCATGAAGTTAGAACGGGAATTTAACATACAATTACTGTGCTGTGTTTTAAGCTCAAGAGAAATGTTACCAAGATATGAGCTGTTTGTGCAGAGATGAAGTAAATAGTGTGAATTCATCTAAAGTCGGAGGCCAAATAAAAATTTTCTTGCTTACCCTTTATAAGTAGCTCAGAATTAAAAAAAAAAAATAAATATGATGAGGTCTGCAATAAAATTCTATAGAGAACTTATTTTCATGATTTTTTTTCCTCTTTATATATTTGTTAATTAAGAATACTTAATAGATGTTTTTTTTTTTCTATTTGCCTGGGGAGAGGGACTTTCCTAATGTAAAACAACCAAAAAAAACCCCATCTGTGCAGCTGTGTAGTGTTAATACTGGTCCAAGGTTTGTGTTTTGTTTTGATTTGTGGTTGGTTGGGCTGTTTTTCTGTTGTTTTGTTGCTTGTTTGGTTGGATTTTTTTTTGGTGTGTGTTTTTTTTGTTGTTGGTGTTTTGGTTTGGGTTTGTTTTTTTTTTTTTTTTCCAGTTGACTTGTAGTATTCATTCGAAAGGTAGTAATTTGAAAATTGAAATCCCTTTGGAGATTGTATCAGCTTTTTTTTTTTTAAAGCAACAGCAAAAGAACTGTAATAGTCTGCTTCTTATTTAAGGTAATTATGAAAAAAAAATTGCACTGTCACTGTAAATATGCCATGTTGAATACTGAATTCAGCAGTAAATTGTAATACAGGGAAATGTATAAGCTCCATGTTCTGTTCCACAGCACTGTCTATCAGAGATTTCCATATAAATCCCAATTGTTGTGAATAGTAGTACAGTTTTTGTGAAGTGGGTGCTGAAGTTAAGCTATGAGCTGTTTCCCAGAAGCAGTTAATAGCATTTGTTTTCTTCTCTGGTGTGATTTGAACATCTCTACAGACAATCTGTGGATCATAGATGTTATTTTATCACTTAAGTGTATGGAGCCACCAGGATATAAATTTTAGTGGTGTCTTTCTAAAGCTGGATATTCTTTTTCTTTTTTATATCTCCCTTTGAGCCCAGATCTTAATTGAATTTTTTATTTCTCCTTTGTTAAACTTAGAACAAATGTCTGTTCACAGAATGAATATTCTTGCAGTTTTAGCAAGAAAGTTCTACATGTGTTGAGAAAAAAGCTTTGCATGCAACTATAGCAATTTGTTGTCTTATCCGTGTTCCCAGAAAGTGGTGGGAACTTACAAATAGGTGATCAGCATTCCCACTGCACTGGTGGTTTCAGTGGAGGTAGTGCATCGGTACATAACTAAAGATACATTCTAAAGTTTAAGTGACACTTCATGATGTTAGGCTTATGTATTGTAGAATTGCATGTCCTCCGGATATAAAAAAAATAATCCATTAATACTCAGGTTATATTTTACCACTTGGGGGTAAAACTGGGGGGGTGTGTGTGTGTGTGGAACTGTGGCCTGTAGAGAAAATAGTTCTTAAAATCAGATGCCAGCGGAAAAAGTCCACGTGGCTGCAAAGGCTTGACATCTGAAATAATATTTTTCCTGTGAAGCGTGTCTGGAAATAAGAGCATGGGTTTATGCTACAGTAGTACTGGTTAACAGGAAAGATCCAGAGAAGTTTGACATGGGTAATCAAAGGTGAAAGCTCTTCATTTGAAGAATGCCTACTTCACTGAGGGCTGATGCAGAGAGTTTAAGCCTATAAAATTTACAATTTTAGAATGGAGAGTGGAGAACACATTTACTCCAATAAAAGAACTAGCAAGAAGAATTGGGAATCACTCTTGTGGCCAACGTTGAAAAAGTCTGAAAGAAACACGTGTTTAATTAAGGTAAGTGATGGAAATCACGTAGAAAGCATAGGCCAGGATGCTCTAGGCTTCAAGTCTGCATTCTTAGGAGAAGATGTGATCACCTTTTTCATTTGATATCCCACCTCTGAGGCTTATAATTGCCAAAGCAAGGTATTGCTTTGCATCTCTCCTGTTCTGATGGGCTCTCCAAAACATTTGCTACTAATCACACTTGGGAACAGGACACTGTGTTCCGTGGACTTTTGATCTGACCCAGTTCAGCTGTTCTTAAGAATAACACTTATCACCAAGTTATAAATATTAATTTAGTAGTAGTAAATGAGAGGAATGTTGTTTTAATTATGGTTATGCGGATTCTTAGGAATGGTCTTGCAGAGTATCTGGCTGTTATCACTGAAGCTTTGATGCATGCTGTGTGCACAAAGCATTGCTCTATGGGAAGACTTAATACTTTCCCTGTAGTCATGTGTTGGTCTTAACCTGTTTTGAAAATAAGCTATATAAACATGAAAATGCTTCTGATCTTCCTACTTAAGCTTTACTACACGCACAGATTTAATTAAACATGAAACTTATGAAATCATTAGATACCGTCTGCTAGTTGAGTATTGATTTAGACTGATATAACTGACTTAACTTTTTGCAGAAAATGGTTTGTGTAAGTGAAGTGGTACTTGGCAAAGAGATTTTTCAAGACGAATTGTTCTAATTGAAGTTTTACCTGCTTCCTGAAATCCCTTGAGATCCATTTAGAGATAGCTGGAGATTAATTTAGATGATACAAACTTGGGGAGGGCAGAGTGAGATACTCTCAACAGTTGAAATGATGGACTGATTACTTACTTGCAAAAAAAAGAAAAACCCCCAAAAGAAAGTAAACTCTTTTCTCCCATTCTTTCCACAGATGTTCTGTCCAAGTACATGGGCATTTAAATAATGATTTTATTTTTTTTCCTCCTTCAAATTAAAGCAGTGCTTGGGTTAGTAGGAAATAACTAGCCTTTCTATATTACTCAAGAAATAAACTATTTGGAAAATGTAGCAAGTGGCATACAAATATAGCAGAGATTTAGGCATAATTTATGCAACTTTTTTTCACTAAAGTTACAGATTAATTTTTTTTTTTTTTAGTAGTGAAACTGTAGGAATTTATTTGGGCAATGACTGTGGAAGCTTTCTTACATACAAATCTCAGTGTTGGTCAACTCTGAAAATTAAATATTGCTTTCCTGCATGCAGCTCATAATTGATGTCAGAATTTAGAGGCTTTTCTTCTAGATTTTATGAATAAGCCTATGACTTGCATTGCTATTGCTGATACTAAATCCTTGTAGGTTGTACACACCAAATGTACACTCCAAAATGCTTTGGAGTACAAGAGCTCTTTATTCAAAGGTTTTGTGAAAGGTTTAGTTATTTTTAATCAGTATTGTACTCTTATTTAAAAAAAGAGAAAGCCTGTGTTGCTTCGTTTCAGATATTTTGAAGAGTGGAAATACAGACTTCCTCAGTGACACAAATGACCTTTTTTGCTGTTAAACTAGATTTGTGGGAATAGACATGTAAACTGCCTTGATCAATAGGAATCTCATCCTAAATTTGCTGGATGTGCCTTTGAAATACCATTAAAATATAAAGAGAATGCTTTAAAGAGAATCTAGCTGGTAAAAGTTGCTTAGTGTAACATCACCTGGATTCCTAGTCTAGCATTTATTTGCATTTAATTATTTGTCATTTGGGCTGTCAGGAACAAGAGTAGAAATACATATTTAATAATACTGGAAAGATGAGTTATCATTTTATCTAGAAAACATATGAAAGAGACTTGAGCAACAAGAATATTGGAAACTGGTAATTTATAAATCAGATTTGTTCATTTAAGCTACTCATCACCAGGAACTAGGTTGTGAAGTGTTCCACCAACACTGTCTAAATTTAATTCTACAAGGAATTCAGCCAAGCTTTTAAAGGCATTTGATGACTTTTTTGCATGGCTTATCCTCTCTTTAGAAATGGTTAAGAAAATAACAAAACTGAAGAATGACTGAGTTTCCAAATGTTGATAAAAATCTTGCCATGCTTTCCCAATTTTCAAGCTCTTCAGTTTGCACTGGTTTGTGACTACTACTTTACCCAAGAAGCTGTCAATTTTAAAGCCTGCAAAACAATAGAAGAATTGTTTGGCAGAGAAGTCAGCAACTAGTGTCTTGGCACTGCATTCAGCTTTTTAAGCCAGGTTGCTGACAGCA
>VWZY01008965.1:562006-578243 GCA_013399075.1 Chloroceryle aenea
TGACTGCGGGGGCGGGGGGGTGGGGGGGACGGGGATAAAATAATAATTAAAAACCCTCCAGTCTTCCAGAAGTAAGTCTAAAGGGAAAATGCAATTTCTTAAGAATTCTCATAAAATAATAAGACTTTAAAAATATTCTTACCTGAAAATATGTTCTGTTTTTTCTTTATAGGTTAATTAGCACTTGTAATTACTTACACCTACTCTTTAATCCATGCAATGGCACTTCCACATCAAAGATGATAAACTCCTGGAATGCAGATACATTTGTTTCTAGCTTTCATTCCCTGAAAAAAAACTCTTAGGACCTAATTCTTGCAAAACTCTTTAATAGATGAAGGAATTGGAATACAGGAAATACGAGGAATTATCTTAGAAGTTTTTGTCAAAGGCTGCCACAGTAGCATTTACTCTGCTGCTGTTTGATGTATACTTCTTGAGTAGGTTTGAAGCAGTGGTTAACTGAGGATGCCTTAAGTGCTGACAATATAAAGTATGTAAACAAAAAATCTCCAGACAAGTGAATTATGTAACAAAAGTCTGGGGAAGTTACTGTTTGTTATTCATAACCATTTTAAGAGAGCGACAGTGCTGTGTGAATTATTGCTTGCTTTGTACGGTCTCTCTGGAGCACCCATGAAATCAGTTCCTCTTTAATAACTATGCTCAAAGAATTCTATAGTATGGATTTAGGTTTGTCAAGTCTGAAGTTAATGACTCGCTCCAAGCAGAAAGATTTTCTTTAATTACTTTTTGCAGCATACCTTTAGAACCTTTTCCTAGGATGGGCTCATTTTAGCTTAAAATGATTTAAATCTAGAAAAGATCAGTCCGATAGATTCCTTTCCTTGTAGTCCTTTCTCTCTTAGGATGGCTTTTGCACTCATGCAGTCATAGGGCAAGTCAAATCAAGATGAAAAGAAATACCTGTTGTAGGAATGGTTTTCAGCCAGATGTGGGAGCTGACTTGAGCCTCTATCACTGTACTGGTTTGAGTGAGAACAGGACTAATTCTGTTCAGTGATTTTACTTTCCAGTTCACTACTTCTAACTCACTGCACATTCTGAAGTTAGCAGCCTGTTTTCACAGACAGTGTCTGCTGCTGGCAGTGATAACACCCCATGGTCAGAGTTAGTCCCAAGGGTTGGGGTGCAGACCAAGGCCACTGCTGGATCTTGTGCACCACGTTGGGGGGTGCAGGAATGTGAAAGGCTGCACCTGCAGGGAGGAGTGGACAGGGCAGGTGACCCCAAACTGACCAGTGAGGTATTCCAGCCCATATATGTCATATTCAGTATAAAGTGAGGGATCTGGAGGGTCTATGGGTTTTTGTTAGCTTGCTAGTTTTGGTTTTGTTTGCTTGCTAGCTCACTTGCTCGCTCACCCTCTTTCTGAGGGCTCCCGGGCCCTTCTCCCCTCTTGGACCGCTTTGCCAGCTTGACTTGGCTTGGCTCAGCTCAGGTCCTGTTTCGGTTCCTTCCTCAGAGCATCCAAGGAGTACTCTGTCCATTCTGCCTTCATTCCCAGTCGGTGTGTTCCTGAATTTGTAGCAGAATCCAGCTCCTGAACACAGCTCCCATCTGCTGCAGGGCCCAGGCTGGGACTTCCCCAGTGCCTGCTCCACAGCATCAGTGGTGATGGTGATGTAATTACCATCAGGGGGGTTGGGTTCGGTACTGGTTTTGTATATATCTATCTGTATTTTATTATTATTTTCATTAAAGCTGTTCTAGTTTCCTTTTCTAATCACTAAGTCTCTCCCTTATTCCCTTTCTCTTCCCCTTTGGGGAGGGAGGTGTGTTACTGGTTTAAAGGGCTGCCCTGACCCTAAACCATGAAAATCACTTTGAAGAAGTGCTGCTGCAAATACCAGTTCATCAGGCAGTATCAGCTATTCAGAGAAAAGACTTTTATGTTTGCATAGCTCTATCTGTCTTAAGAGGGTTTGTTAATGCTGAACTGTTTCTCAAATAGCATGCTGTGTGGTACTGCCGTACAGGGGAAGAGCCGCTGTGTGTTCTTGTGTGCATACTTAAGTAACGCCAGCTCAGTATTTCTGTGCAGCTCACTTGTGTTTCTATTTATACTTAACATTTTCTTTGATTAGCTAAAACAGTAAGGAGGTGCTATTTCTAGCATAGAAGGAATATTGAAATAGAGATGTAAAAATATTCTTTCAAGTCTGCTTTTATGGCTGTCTCCAAAACCAGCAGAAGCTTTAGAATCCAGCAAAATTGTTAATGCTCTTTATTGAATTGAACGACTTGCTTGTCTCTTTGCAGAAATTTGGAGAAGATAGCTGTAGCTTATAGCTGAAGTGGTCAGTGAGTCAGGTTAAAATGTGACTGTGCCAACAGGAATTGATTAGAATTAACTGGTTTGTACTGAGATCTTTGATAACTGGAACTATTTGAGATGAGTTTAAAACTTTTGATTGCACTTATAAGTACTTACAAGTCTAAACTTTTAGGAACTTTTAAAAGTGACTTTAGGAATGGGGCAAGGCTACTTCCCCTTGGTGTTTTTTCCTGACTGTCACCATGTATGTGACATATCACGTGTCTCTGTATACCAAGCAAGGTTTGAGATTTGTAGTTTTCTGCTAGTTTCTATGTTAAAAATCCACATCCTCTCTTTGACTTCTAGATGACAGCTAGAGGACTATTGAAGTTAGCATAAGAAAATGAATGCCAAGATGACTCAGCATGTAAAAATGCATAATTTTTTTCTCAATCTCCAGATTAATAGTTTTAGTATAGTCCAATCTGTAATAACGATGAAAAAAAGGTGGAGTTGTAGTTAGATCTCAAACATGAATTATTTTATCTCTAAAATTCCAGCAAAACCAGAAAAAAAAAATTAATATTGCTAATATATGAAGCAGGCAATGAAGATAAAATAGAAATGGAGGAGGGAAACACCAAATATAAAACAATGGCAAAAGGAATGTTTACCTTGGCTACAGGTTCCTGGAGGAATTTGGAGTTTGTCTTTGTGCTCATTACTATAATTTAAAAACAAACAGACAAAACACACACACAAAACTCCCAAACAAAAAAAGAAACCCCAAAGAAATTGACTTCAGAAGTCCAAGTCATTCATCAAATTGATGGGGAAAATAACAATCATTTATGTGAATTGTTTGTAAACATTTTCCTGTCCATAGATTGGGGTGTCTGTTGGTTTTAATGGCACAGAACATAGGCCATATTTACTCCACCTGTTAGCATAGTGTTAAAGCCATGGACACACATGCCTAGAAAAAAGGAAGTATTTCTGAGTAAATAGCAGGAGCTTTGTCAGTTTTGGCAGGATGGCTTAAGGAAATGGTTCTGCCTTGAAAAATGGTCAGAAAAAAGTTTTCAGTGCAGAAATTCTGTTATAGGAAATAGAAAGCTGCTGTTAAGTTTTTCAGTGATATTTGACATATCATTTTGTCAGCAGTGGTAGGGGCTTTTGTCAGCTTGATGATGATAAAATATAAATATCCTTGATAAGTTCATAACCTGTGACTTACCTCAACTCAGTTCTTGCCCAGAGAGGACATGAGGTCTCTGTCTTTGCAGATTGTCAAAACTTGAGTGCACAAAACTCTCGTTAACCTCAGCTAGGCTTGAAGCTGACTCTGCTTGGAGCAGGGGGTCAGACTACAGGAGCTCCAGAGGTACTTCCCAGACTAAATCATTGAGTGATTTTTGTGAGTGAAACAGTGGATCTTCCATAAGAAAATATTATAGGAGCTTTTTCCATGGGCATTGGCTTTTGGCTGAAATGTGGAAGGAAGAATAAAAAGAAAAAATGTAATTACATACAGAAATCGATTTTCTGAGAAGCGCTTGATATCAGGTTGAGTGGAGATTGGTCATTTGCTGCTTTTGTGTATACCAATACAGTTGTAGCTTACAGAGAGATGTAAATGTCTCTTAAATCACACAGTTTGTTCAGTAATGATGCAAACTGGGCACCTTCATGGATCCCAGTGCCAAGGAGAGCTGAATTTTCTGTTTAGTCATGAATTAAAAAATCAAGGCAGACTTTGAACGTAAAAATTCCAAGTTTTGTCTGTGTCTACTGGGGCAGGAACTGAAGTTCAAGTCAAGGTAGCGGTTTAAACTGAGCAGGCTGATGTGATGCAGTCTGGATTAGGGTGAGTACTGTAAGCAAGCGTCATCCTCAGGCTTCTAGTAAAAGCTGTTGTTTGAGTTTGTTTGCAGGATTGAAGTTTTGTATGATGATAAAAGAACACTTAAAACACATTTTGCAGAAGCCCCCTTCTCAACTGAGTGGATATGATGGAAGGTGTATGAGTAATAGTTGAAATATAGATTAGAAGTTAATGAGATGGCTTAAGGCACCAACTCATCCTGAATGTGGTGAAGTGAGGAGCAGAAATATGTAGTGCTTTTCCTTTGTGTATTATTTTTAGTGTTTCTAGTATGTTCATAGATTTATTTATTTAAATTTTGTTTGGAAGTAAAGGATTATTTCTACTTCATATTAGTTTGTTTAGTTTGGAAGCTTTAGGTGCTACAGAAAGTAGGAAAAGTACAGGAAAGGTGGAAAAGTCACTAATATAGACACAGCTACCCTCTGACATCTGTCTCATTCTTCTCTGTTGTCTTCTCATGCACGTTACCCTTTATTTTGTTTTATAGCTGTGGTCACCTGGACACAGCCATCTGCGTCAGCTTGAGTGCACTGTGAGACTATTACTAAAGGACTTGAACTAAAGGACTGTTGACTTACATGTTGTTGTTCTCTGTCTTGATAGTCAAATAAAGGGAGGGCAGGCTAGAAGATTATTAGGGGACAAATGTGACCATGGAGAGATGAAATAATATGTGTATCTAATGCTGCTTGAGTACAGTAAGTAATTTCAGGCATGCCTGGTGTGGGTTAAAGCTCAAAGATGATTAATTCCTACAGAGTTTTGTGAAGACAGGTAGAAGGATCTGTTCTGCATGTGAAAAATACTGTGGAGACCCTCAAAAATTAATTCTGTGTGAGATGCTAGAGAATCCATTCCTTAATCAAGAAGCCCTTTGAGTGAATTTTCTGGAGCCTAAAGAAGATGTGTTTGTTTGCTTTTAATCTCTGACATACTTCTGTACTAATTCCAGACTAAAGCTGCATTACTATGTAGGTCTGTGCTGTCTGCTAGTATTTCCAGTTCAGTCAGCATTAGAGATTTCCTCTGTGCTTTCATATCTTTAACATAGAGAGAATCTGTGTTGGTGAGATCACCACTGCCATTAATTTTAGTTACTACTTCTGGAAAAAAAATGTGGAAGCATAGATGAAAAAACGGTACAATGAAAAATAGACAGGAGTAAATTTAAAGTAATTTTTAAGGTGCATGGAGTAAAGTTTGTGCATTTTGGTGCAAGCCACCCCAGCTGTGTATACCATGGTGTCAGTAGGCGCTCTGAGTAGTGTAGGGGGGAAATAAGTGAATTACTCTATCCCTGTCCCCAGCATCCAAAGGAAGGAGAAGTTGGGATGATTCTTTTTGAATGGAATAGTTTCATATGGACAAGGCAAACTATTTGTAAGAATAATAAAAATATCATAAGCAGCTCATAGATGGAGCAGGATATTGAGAATCCCTTACCTGTTGAGTCTGCAGCTTCTCTACTTCTTCAAACCCGTTTCTTCCAGAAACAGAATGAATGCAAGGCACGATTGCAGTTCTGTCACATTTATATGAAAGACTTTGATCTTTTATCTAACTCATGCTTATTGATGGTGGTTTTTGAAGTAAAATCAGTGTACATGTGTTGTGGGTTTTTTGAGGTGGGTGTTTTTTGGGGTGGGTTATTTTTGAGTATTCAAATAGTTCTCTTCTATTAGAAATGTTATTTAGGGAAAACAAAACAAAACTCAATCAAAAGAAAAAAAAAACAAACAAACAAACAAAAAAAAACCAAACCAAAAAACCAAAAACCTACAAACATTTTCCTGCAGGAAATAAGCAGAGAGAAAGGAACTTCAAAAACTATACTTAAAGGCTGAAAATGATACATGGCTGTTGAGGAGGCTTCATGGGCCCAGGACCTTACTTCTAGGAACAGACCATATAAAAAGAGATTACACCTAGTAGTAGTGCTGTCTGATCTATTTCTGAATGTATTATATGGGGTTTGTTTACCTAGAAATTAAGCTTAACTTTGCAGCTTGCTATTTTAAGGGGATAATAATTGCCATGATAGTAGCTCTGAAATCTGAGAAAGTTTAATTTGAGAAATTAAGACATAGATTATTTTTTCACTAAAAGCAGAAGAGAAATAGAACTTAAACTTGTTGAAATGACCAATGTTTTTTTTAAACACCTGTCAAAAATCAGCTACCTTGTGTCCAAACTTCAGTACCTTTCTCATTGGACATCTTGAAATAACAAGTGCTTGTGAAACTTCTTCCATAGGTGCTGAGCATACCCTTTGAGTATTTGATGAAATACAAAAAACTCATCTTTGGGAGCAAGAAAAATTGTCAGTTGCTTTTGTGTCATTCATGTTACCTGAACTCAGTCAGACAATGGAGGACATTCATCAGCAAAGTTATATTTATTTTTTTAAGATCAATATCACTGTAGCTATTACAAATTAGGCAGTGAAGCTATGGTGAGTGTAAAGTTTAGTGAGATTTGTTCTAAGATTATTAGTCGGTTGCACAATGCTGTGTACATGTGATTGTAGCTTTCCTGGGCGGTGGTGCATATAATGAACTTAAAAGTTTATAGCAATTTACAGCTAATTTAGGACCTAGTCTTTCAAGTGCATAGCAATGTGTAGTTAAATAGGTAATATAATAAAATGCTAGCTTTGCTGTTTGTGCAGCTTTGATTCAAACAGAATGTCCCTTACGTTTTGTTCCACTTCTCACTTAAAGCAAATGGGTAATGCTGGAGTGGAGGAGTCTTGGCAATGTACTATCTTACCTCCATCTATAAATGGACAAGGACTAGGACAGAAAGAAAATTTAAACATCGTTTTTTGTACACAACTACTTAATTGGAGTGTATTCTTCCTTGCTAAACTAAACTTTTTGGTTGGTGTGGTCAACAAGTAAAGCTTGTTTTAGGCCTGAGGGCAAGAACCTGATGACTGCTGTGAAGGGTTTTTCTTTTTTCTTTTTCTCTTTTTTTCTTTTTAAATCATTTGGGATTATAGAAATTTTAATGCTGGTGTTAACTTCTAATGCAACCTGAAATACTTGGTGGTTTTCTGAAGCAAGTCTCTAATCTCAATATGGCAGAAAATGGACTACACTTATATGTAATATAAACCTAAATAATTTGTAGGGGGTTAAAGATTGGAAAATTTCAAGATAAAGGAAACTGAGTTGATCCCCTAACGATCAGGTAGACCTCAGCATTTAAGAGGTTACCTCACTTAGATGTTAATTAAGAGGTTACCTCCCCAGTCTTATAGCAAAGATTTATTTTTTTTTTTCATCCTCTTAGTAAAACCAACAAACCAACACAGTAAAAGATGTCTGTTATTTATACCACAACATGAAAATCCATGGCCTACAGTTCACAAATTAGCATGTGTATTGATGGCTGAGGTGCTGCTAAGCATAATCTTCTTGGAGGTATATAGTGATAGGATGAAAGCTAACAGATACAAGCTGTAGTAAGGGAAAATTGAATTAAGTATAAATGAGTGATCACGTACTGGAGCAGGTTGGCCAGAGGGATTGTTGAATCTCCCTCCAGAAATCAACAGGACAAGACTCCCTGAGCAACTTGATCCATGTTTGCCCTGCTCTGAGGAAGTGGTCTAAATGACTTCCAGAGGTCCATCCCAGTTAAAATTATTCTGTGATTTAGTATTCTGGGCCCCATGATTCAGGTGTGGAAACTAGGATTGAGGTGGGGCAGGCAGCTGTCTTCTAACCTCTCTGGGCCATCAGGTTATACGTTTTAAGGTGTTGTTTGTGGATGGGGGGGGATATGTATAGAAGTGCGTTTGGAAGTCTTTTCATATCCTCAACCTAATGGAACTAATATTTTTACAAGTAGTAATTAACAGAAAAACAATAGAAGACATCAATTGAGTATATGACAAGTGAAGAGATTTTACTCACGTGTATTTTAGCTTTAATAGATATTAAATGACATCTTAACTAATTAGTGTTAGATCCCTATCAACTTTTAACGGTAGTAGCTCTTACATGTGAAAATACTGAAGTGTCTCACATTTTCTTCTGAGAAATGTTAGGGATATAATTTTGCTTTTGCATTAATTTCAAGTGCTAAAAATATGTTTAAAATCCTGGTAATTTTAAGACTGGTAGCTGTGATATGTGCGTATGTTATGGATATGACTAACAGCCACCTTCTTATTTTCCCATGTTCCTTTGAGGAACATGGTGGCTGTTACACCAAAAAGATATCTTCTAAAGTTCGTTCCTCTTTTTTTTTTTTTTTTTTTTTTGGTCTTGCAGTCATGGTTACACCTTAAGAATCCCTTTCAATAAGGACGACATTGTCAGATTGTTGGGCATGTGTGTTAATTTGCAGTGTTGCCTTCCCTCCCTGCTGGGTGATAAAGCTGCCCCATCTGATGGTTCGTTAACTGGCCTGTAAGCAGACCTACTAATTGGAAAAGATTACAGAGTTAGAATTGTAGACCCTTCAAAGCTTTTAACTTCTACTTAAACAAAACACAACCCTCTGCAAGGCTGTTTGATACACTGACTCCTAGCATGTGCTTTACTGGCTTCTAGGCAAGAACAGAGAAAGAGAGAATGTAGACAAAGAATTAGTTTGTTGTTATTAACGGTGGTCATCATAATGAACTAACATATCCCAAATCAAACTAAATATATTGCTATTTGCTTGTCACATTATTTTGAAAAAAGATTTTGAGGTGTTTCCTCATTTTTAATTAGCCTGACTTCTGGCATGCCTAAATTCAATTTCCAATAGAAGTGTGAATGTTATTCTATGTGGTTGGTGTACTTAATTTTGAGAACAGTAAAACTACCACACAGGTTTGTGCAGTTGGAAACTGGTAAGGTGTTAGTTGTGCGGTGGGGGTGAGTGTCTCTGTCAAGTGGAACACTACTTCCCTGGTGTGTTTCCTGCACAGTTACCCCCAAGAAAGTTTGACCTTCAGCTCTACACTCTGTCAGCCAGGGTGGACCAAATTTTCCTTCTCCTGTTATGGTTTCAGGTGTTCAATCTGTGCAACTGTTCTGTAGCTATTCTGAAGCACTTGAAAACAAAACCAAACTGAACTGAAATGTGTACTGCTTACAAGTCCTTGGCACCTAAGGTTTTGCTTTAAAGATCTGCTCTTATTTGTTTCCTCTACTTGCTACTGTAATCAGTTACTGTTTAAGGGGGATGTTATGCTCTTTGCATTTCGAGTTTTTAAAACATTCCTGTTCCTTACTTATCAGCAGGAAATACATAGTAGTCCAAGTAATATAATACATTTCTGAGGTGTTTCCCTACTTATTTTCCTCTGTTCAAAAGTTTTCATGGATTGAAGCTGTTCAGGATTAAGCATGAAGTTTTTGTGACAAGATATGCCTTTTTTTAACTAGGGGATCTTTCTAATTTAGCATACCTTTCAGATAATTGGGATTTATTTCTTTTCACAAAAGTCTGGTCATCTTAGTTCTTGTAAGACTTTGAGAGTCCTCCATTATGTCCTTTTTTGTGATCCTTTGCTGCTGCTTTCTGTCCAGAAATTTCCTGGGTTGGAAATGTCAGTGTCAATTAAGGCAGCAAAGTAATAATGTTAAATTGGTTTAAGATTTTTAGCTTGTTTACTGTTAATTTTCAGTGAGGCCTACTTTTTTCTCTTCCCTAGTTTAACTTAGTGTGTGCTAGAGGCCTTTTCAGTAAAGATGGTTATATAGGATCTAATACAGTTATCCAAGTATTATATTAAGCACTCACTATCAGAGTCTATAAATTTTACTCAGCTTGTAGCTGGATGTACATGTGTTGTTTGAATACTCGGTGTAGAAATGGAAAAGCAATCCATTATCTTAAATATATTTTGGGTGCATAAAGACTGCCAACACTAGTTTTGACTATAGCTTTTTTAGCAAAAGTAACTATTGTAGTGCACTCAGCTGTAAAAACATAGAACAAAAATATGAAATATGCAGTGTTTTCCTTGTGCCACTATAGAACAAAATGCTGAAATATGTAATGTTTTAAATATAAACTGTTTCACAGAACAAACATGGCTTTTTTTTAAAGAACTTTGTTTATACAAAGGAATGGCTTTAAACAGAGATGCCAAGACAAACTCTGGCAACTCAGCTTCTTAAAAAATTATAATTGGAGCCCCAAAGTACTATGTACTAGTAGAAAAGGTGTAGATGAATTATCAGAAAGAAAAAGGGGTCTCTTCATGTATGAAATAGACCCCTGGCATAAGTTATGGTTGTCACACAATTAGGTATTGATATGAATTTCCAGTATGTGCTTTATGCTGGAGTAAGTAGAATCGATGAACTAAAATATGTTTTGGACTCTGGACACACTTCTTGGCCAATTATAGATTATTAGAAGACTGTTACAGGCAAGAGGAATACACAGTTAACACATTGCAGCAAACACATGAAATGTCTCTTTCACAGTAGAACATTTATTCACTTATTTTAAGCCCTTCAGTTTTGTAAATGAGCGAGTGGTTTTGTTTTCTACTTTTTTCAACACAGTGCTTAGACTGAACTATGTCCAGAAGGTAAACCTCTACTTTGTAGCCCAAATAGTGCCTTTCCACAAAAGCTTTGCTTAAATGAGAACAATACAGTATTTAATGCTCATCAGAAGTCTGAAACATACATGAAAATAGGAAATAGAAGTGTATCTAAAAATACGTTTTGCTAAAAAATTGTTCAGGTACATAATCAGAAGAACTGAATCTGATGCATTGTTACCGGGAGATATTTGTCTTCAGTTTTTCCTGCATAATAATTAGAGCAGGTCTTAAACTGATCAAATGTGGAGAGTTTAAGATAGGCACTCATGCAAATATTGTAGATAACTTTTTCTTGCCTAAACCATGCAAAGTACTTTGAAAATCCATCAATATGGATTCTATAAATTGACACTTTTCCTGAAAGAATTTTCCCTTTTTTAAAAGTAAAACCCTTGTAATTTCTACTTCTCTTCCAGTCATACTTTTAATATGTACTATACTTGTGCAGATTTTAGAATTTTATATTTGGAAGGTATTTGTAAATGGACATGTAAAGCCATTCTGCATCCAGTTGTAGAACAGTCACGATTTTAAGTTTGGATATTCCTTCTAGGTGCTCATTTCTCCTTGATACCCTCAGTTGTCCTACTGTAGTGTCGCTTTGATGTTCTAAACTTTTCTGACAACTGCTTTCCTCCTGTGAGCATGCCAGCTCCTCTCTGGCCCCCTGTGTTTCCATATGAAAAGGCTGGCAAGAACGTTAATAGTTGTTATGGCACTAAACAAGTCACGAAGGACAACTCCACCCCCCAGCATTTCAAGATTTATTCTTGCCAATAATACATGTATACAAGCCTCAACTTTTTGTTAACTTTTCTTGTTTTGATTGTTAACAGATAGAGAATCACTCTTGAAAATGTCAGTTTGATGGGCTGGACTATCAGTGTATTGAGGTGTTAAAGAAACAACTCTGGTTTGTTCTAAATGGAAATTCAGAAATAGAGATAAACTCAAAATGCATAGCAACTTTTGGTTGCCATGGTGCTTCAACTTGAAGTAATTTTCTTCAATATTAAAATCTTTCTATGATGTTGTCTTTGCTTTTAAGTAGTCACTATTTAAGGAGGAAATGGCTCTGGGGAGAAGTAATAAGAAACCATTTTGGAATATCTAATATGACAACCAATGAAGAAATGTCAAGAAAATTCCTCAGTATTCAAGAATCTGTTTATTTTCGCAATATCCGTTTTTACATCACAGCTTCAAAGAAAATGAATGGTGGGTTGCTGCAGGCCACCCCTCAGCCCTGTGTAATCAGTCAGTTCTTCAAGAAACAAATATGAATTTGAGTTTGTCAAAACGTTGAGTCAGTAGACTGATTCTGTCTCTACCCTGTCCCTGTGTGTCAGTCAGCTATTCTGGTTCATGTGTGCTTATTCTTCTCCTCCCAAGTCCTGACCTGACAGTCCTTTTATCAGTTATATTAGTGTACTGGTTATTTTTAATTCTGTGACAATAAGAAAGATTCATTGTCTTACTGGGCATACCACCTTAGAAAGACTTTAAACTCCTTCAAAGAGCTTTGATGTCTTCTCTAGATAGGTTTTGGAGTCAGAGCTGTTAAGTGTTTGACTTGGGTCCCCCATGTGGAGTTGAGCTGCACTACGTCTCCCTGCTTGCTCAGCTGAACTGCTGTTATTTACTTTTTTTCACTGGTTATTTACCCTCTTTGTTTCAAATGAGCTCCTTCCATATGTTGTTCTTGAATAAAACTTTTTTTTAAGCAAAACAAAAATTAGGAAGAATTATCAGTTACTAACCACTTGATCTTGTTCTTGGAAATAGCAAGGGCTTGCAAAAGCCTCTGAAATGTTGCATGACTTCGATACATAAATAGCAATAACCCCCAAATGGAAGTCTAGAAGTAAATGAATTTGTATTTAATTTAAAGAGTTTTTAATACTGAGCATTCCTCTCTGCGTGGCAATAAAAAATTGGCAAAAACAGTCTTGATAAATTACTTCAGGAAGTTGTTTTTTCATAAATACGTGCTACCTTAATGCAATTTTGAAAACCTGGAGTTAAAATCTACTTGTATACTGTAGTCACATGAAGACTGCAGCTGGTGGAGTCATTCTGTACAGTGAACACAATTATAATTAACACAAGTTATGTAATACATGCTTCAGATTGCAAGCTTTTAAGGGAGTGCTGCATCATGTTTACTGAAATGATCAAATACTGTGTGAAGCAAGCATGACAATTTACTCAAATTGACCTGATTTAGAATTCATTTGTACCTCCATATTGTGATTTCTACCATGTAGCTGCTGAAACTCAAGGTAACTGCAGAAAAAAATATTGCAGCTTGTAGGCTAAAAGTCTGTGTTTGTTTAGACTGCGTGTTTGCTCTAGTTATTAGTGAGCCATCAATAGAGAAGTGAAATTGCTAATATTTCTAGGAGTAAAGAAAGTTGCTTCAGGTGGTTTTTTTTCCTGTCTTGGAAACAATGATCATCTTTCTTTTCTACTAAGTCACTGAAAACAACAATCTGCTACTAAATATAGCATATAGATGTTTTGAGTGCCATTATGTCAACCTTCAGGCTAAAGCATAACAGGACAGTGATCTTAACACTATAAGATGACTTCTTCAAAGCAGCGCCTTGCAACTGTTCAAAGTTACCTAATGGGCAAAGCTGAAATCAAGTTGCAGCTTTATCCCTGCTTCCAAGTACTGTAGATCAATGGGTGCTTGTTTACGGCTGCTAGAAAGCTGTGTGTGTTCCAGCAAGGCTTTACACAATTTCTTCTCAAAAACTGCAGGATACCACTTGTGTAGCTGGAATGCTATAGGCTGTATACCACTGTCTGGGTGAATGTCTTTTATAAGGTGAAAACATGACAATAAAAGTTTGCATATTCAACACCTCCTTGATAAGTCATTTAGCTAGGAAACTATTTGGGAAGCAATCAGAAAAACAGTAGTGAGAACTGCCTTCTAAAGAATGTGGTTTTGACCCTGTCAAGTTGCTGCAGTTGGTTGTGAAGAGAAACAGAGTGTTTATGTTCTGGTTCTCAAGTCTATTGCTCTACCAGCTCAGGAGCTCTGTCCTCATTTCAGAGCCAAGAATAAATCATATCACCTCAGACAGCAGATGAGTCTTTGAAATGTGCCTACAGATTAGTCTTTGTGTCTGTTGGCAGTCAGTACAACTTAAGTTGCTTTTTACTCAGTTAAGGTGACATAACTGAGCAGCATGGTCGGTGTAGCTGAGCAGTATGTTAAGCTTGAGATGATTTGCCTGCCAGCACATTCTGATGGAACCTCTGCTCAAGCTGTTATTGTAAATGGGATAGTGTTTTGAATTAGAATTCCTAAGGTATTTAATATTGTAGCTTCAGGCACCTCAAAAGTTATTTCAATCTGTATGTCAGGGGTTGGAAGGGATCCTGGAGATCTTAGAGTCCAACCCTCCTGCCAGAGCAGGACCATACAGTCCAGCACAGGTAAAAAAGGAGCATACTCAGGCGGGTCTTGAAAATCTCCAGAGAAGGGGACTCCACAACGTCTCTGGGGAGCCCGTTCCAGTGCTCCATGACTCTTACAGTAAAGAAGTTCTTCCTCATGTTAAGGTGGAACCTCTTGTGCTCCAGCTTACGTCCATTCCCCCTTGTCCTGTCACAGAGCACAAGTGAGAAGAGGCTGCCCCCATCCTTCTGACTCTCAGCCCTCAGATATTTATAGACATTTATTAAATCCCCTCTGTCTTCTCCAGACTAAAGAGCCCCAGGTGCCTGTGCTGACACAGTCTAGTGTAGAGATTCCTGGGCTGCCTTTTAATGAGTTAGCTTGCCCACCAAATACAATTAAATCATAGCAAACAATAGAACTTGACATGGTTTTGAAGCGTTCTTCACAAAGCTTCAGCTCTGCTTGCACCTTAAAGCTCCCTCTGCAGTCCCTCACCAGTTATTCCCATGTTGTTGTAGTTTCACCTGTGTTACTTCAAGTACCTTGTCATGCCAGCTTTCAGAAGGGACGTGCATTGTGCTTCTGTGCTGCTGATGTTATGGTGAAATTGTTCATTTGAAGCACATTTGGAAGCTCCTTCAATCCTTTGTCAACAGTCTGTAATTGTGTATTACTTCCTGCTCAGTTTTACATTCTGTATTTTTAACAAGATTTCTTTTTGCTTTGCAAAATAGAACTGTAAACTAAATCATGTCATTCTCGTAGTTTCTCTAATTTCATACCAGATGCTTCCAAAAGGTGCTATTACTCAAGTTGCTTCTTGCTATGAGAAATTCTCAGTTTTAATCTTGTTCCTGCTGACCAGGAGGTATCAGTGATGAGAAGCATAACCTGAAACTGTAAGACTTACAGGTGACACTATCTTAGGCAGTAGATTGACTTAAAGAAATGTTAGCTCACATGTTAAGTCCCCTGAGTTTGCTGTAGCAGCTGTCTACAAACTGTAGCTCTCGTTGTCATAATGGCTGAGTGTATAAAATCCTCATTAGATTGAGTATTCTTTACTAAACTGCTTTGCATTAAATGCAGCGTGTGATGGTATTGCTGCTTTAAAAATGTACTGAGCCTTTTGGCTCAGGCAGTGAGAACTCTTCACGTCACCGTTAGCTTCAGACTTCTGTTTGCATCTGCTCTTTGGATAGTGGTACTCTCCTGTAACTTTGTGCAAACAAAAATCTGTTTCCACATTGCCTAAGAGTGCTGAAACTGGATTTTGAAAAAAATAAATAAAATGATGCATTGAGGAAGTTGCTGCCAGTGCCTCTAGGCTGTCCCCTTATATTCATTCCATATGAAGAAAGACCTTGTAATTGACTTAAGGTTGGGTGTTGGATTTTTTTTCTTTTGTTTTGAGGGCCTGAAAAAAAAAATGATGGAAAAGCTTTCTTAATGTCAGAAAAAGGGGTGGGGAATGGCGTTTACAAAGGGAATTAGAATTTATTTCTGAAAAGTCAGTAGTTATCATGGTCTCTGAAATAGTGTATGAGGAGTAATCTTCATCTGTGTGAAATGAGACAGTTTTTGATGTACTCCAAGAAAGAAGCTACCTTTAAAATGCAGTGTTTTCTTCTAATCTTTATTTTCCTTGCAAGAAATCTGTAGAGATTGCCTAGTTTCTTAATGTTTAAGAACTGAATATGATATAAAAGAGAGTAAAATAAGGTAAGGCAAACTGATGCAGGAGGTAAGTCTGAGACAGAATGGGTTGCCGTAATTTGGAAAAGTGAAGACAGGTGTAGAAGTGTGAAAAGGAAAGTAAAGTGAGAAGTCAGCATGTGAGAAGAGAGGGGAGAAAATCAGAAGGGAAAAAGGAACACACATTCTTTCATTGAGGTGCCTCTTACAGGAGATACGTTTTATTAGATATGAGATACTTATTATATATTGGAAGGAGAGACCTGGAAAAGGGAGATAGTAAGTCTGGGAAAGGTCTTTGAAGCATAAAATAATTGGTTAGTTTGGCTAGAATAGGCCCAATGTGTTCCAGTAGTCTACTATGTGCTAAACTAATTGGTGGCTTAGGAGCTTGCT
>VWZY01008965.1:578289-590274 GCA_013399075.1 Chloroceryle aenea
GTTTTGCAATCTTGAGCTAGAGGATCAGCTACAGTGATTTGAGAGGATGGAGGATTTTTCTTCAGTGTCTGTATGGCTTGTTGATTTTTTCAGATTGCTTGGTTTATTTCTTTATAAACACTGGATCATTTCATACCTGCTTTCGTACTTGATGATGTCTTTCTTTGATCTCTCTGTGCATTCTTGTTATGACATTTGATCCCTCAGCTTGGAATTAATGGCAAAGCTGGGCTTGCCACTGGTACAGTCTTGCACTCAACACATTCTTTTCCTTTTCTATTAATTTTATTATCTTCTTGCTGTCACTCCATCACTCTCAGGCAGGAGAAGGGGAATAAAGACTGAAGATACAATGGATTGCTTAAATTGTAGAAGGGCCATACTGTTGTCCTTTTGGGAGATTTGTTTTAGTCATCTTACTTGTTGAAGCCAGTCCTCTCTCATTCTTAGGAACATCTTGGAGATTGACCTCTCTGGTCAACCTGAGTTACAGTAGAAGTTGATATGTAGTGAAGTGATGCTCAAGTCCCCTTTAAAACCAATCATCTCTGAATTGCTCTTGGCAGCAGAGGCTCTCTGAATCCTTCAGAAGCTGGTACTGTCAGTAAGATTTCCATGTCTACTTTTGTCCTGTTTTCTGAAATGATGGAGCACTCACATAAAAATGTAAATACATTTGGGGAACTTCTAAGATGATTATATAATAAAGAGGAAGTAACTTTTCATTTAAGGAATTTGCAGTCTTTTGTTAATAATAACTTGTATATTAATGTATATATTGATCCTGGATTAACATCCTCTTCATGGGCAAACTGTTCTCTTCCTTTTTGTTCCGCAATATATATATTCTTTGCAGTACCTATTTAGTGGTAAAATGTATAAGTTGGATTGGTACAACAGTTGCACCTTTGAAAAAAGTGTTCTACTTAAAAAATAATAATAGTAAAAAAAACTTGATTCATTTAGTACTCAGAGCTACTTAATCTGGGATTATCACTAGTTACAGGGGGAAATTGGTATTTAAATACAATATTTAATCATCACAAGCTTTTATTAAGAATACATAGATTATGAGTAAAGAGATATATATTGTTAGATACTGTATCCAATGATGTTTTGTATTGTTTCATAACTATGGGCATCCTTTCTGTCTAGTAGCTAAAAGCATGTTTGTGTGTGGGCCATTCCCAACCCATCACAGCCACTAACTTTACGGTGGCCTGTTTGCTGTTCTCCTACCACAGCAGGTTTCTGCATTCTCAGCAAACTGGAAAGAACAAACCCCCAAACCCTCTCCATTTGCTTTTTTTTTCAGGGAAAAATAAGAGCAGTTACTGAAGTGGTGCAGATCAAGGTGTTTTAAATGTTCATACAATAATTATTGCTTTGGAAAGAAACTGAAGCAGCTTTTTGGGGCTTGTAGCATAGAGTAAGCACTTCTCCATGAAAAAGAAGTTTATGGACAAGTTGTATATATTTCAGTGACCTATTTGCTTTGTTTAATAGAAAGTGTTGATATTATTCTAAGATCAACAGGTGACTATCCTGCTGTATTCTGTCCAGTAAGATTTCCTTGTTACAAGATCACTTTCAAGCCCATCTCTAATTAATTGACTTTCAGAAGCATTGTGATTACTTTGTCAGCAGTGCAGCAGTTTTAAAATAATAAAAATTTGCTAATTCTTATGTCCTTGCTGTAGGACAATCTTGTTAGTATTGTTGCTTGCCAGGAATTGATCATCCTGGGTAGGACTTGTAACCGAATATTGGAGGTTGCTGTACAATTGATTTATCTTATTTGTGAGAATGCTGCATAGGTGCGTCCCTAAGATGGAAGATAGAAATAAGGAGCACAATAAAACCCCCATATTCAAAGATGAAATTGTCTGTGAGCTACTACACCACTTAGAAACACACAAGTTTATGGGGCTGGATGGGATCCAAGGGTACTGAGGAATCTGCTGAAGTGTTCACCAAGCCGGTTTCCATTATCTACCAGCAGTCCTGGATAACCGTCGAGATTCCACTTGACTGGAGGTNTGATGCTGGTGGGCAACCAGCTGAACATGAGCCAGCAGTGTGCCCAGGTGGCCAAGGCCAGTGGTATCCTGGCCTGCAGAAGCAGTGTGGTCAGTAGGAGTAGGGATGTGATTGTCCTCCTTTCTGTCCTCTGCACTGGTGAGGCCACACCTCAAATACTGAGTTCAGTTTTAACTGCAGTAGGAGGAAGGCCCTAATGTTAAAAACACAGAGNAGGGTACTGAGGAATCTGCTGAAGTGTTCACCAAGCCGGTTTCCATTATCTACCAGCAGTCCTGGATAACCGTCGAGATTCCACTTGACTGGAGGTTAGCAAATGTGACTCCCTTCTACAAAAAAAAGACCAGAAAGAGGGTCTGGGGAACTGCAGGTCTGTCAGCCTGACCTTGGTGCTGGGGAAAGTTACGCAGCAGATCATCTTGAGTGCCATCACATGGCATGTGCAGGACAACCAAGCAATCGGGCCCAGTTAGCATCCTGCTTGACTAACATAATCTCCTTCTCTGACAAGGTGACCCACTTTGTGGATGAGGAAAGGGCTATGGATGTTGCCTGCCAGGACTTTAGTATTGTTTTTAACACTGTTTCCCCCAGCATTCTGATGGAGAAACTGGCNAACTGCAGTAGGAGGAAGGCCCTAATGTTAAAAACACAGAGCATGCCTGGGGAGGATGAGATGTTCCAGTGATTTCATCAGTGCTGGGAGCCTTGGACTGTAAAATCCAGTTTTCCCCAAGCCAATTGTCCCCAATTTGGTTTATTAGAGTGGGAGCCTGTGAAACGTGACCAGGTGAATTAGACCCTTGTTAAAGGCAGCAGTGGGTTTCAGAACATGAAAATTTCTGTTTTCTTCACTGGTCACCTGGGAGTTCATGTGTGTCCTGTATTTAAACAAGGAAAACCAGGTGCACTTTTGAAATTACATCCAGTGAGTGCAGGCTTGACCAGTGCAAGCCAACTGAAGAGCCAGTTAGGGAAACACAGCCTCTAAGGAGAGATTACTGAGCCTACGGAAGAGAAAACTAGAAGGGAACATAACTCCAGAAATACATTAACAGCTACAGCAAAGTGGGAATAATTGGTTTTCTATGTCTCAGGTAGTTAAGACAAGTGATAATGGTCTTAGGCTGGAGCTGGGGAAAAATAATCTAAAAGGAAAAATGTCCCTGATAGTTTCATAAGCCCTGATGGGACGGACTACAATGGCAACCCATATCCGTATACGTTCACAATGCTAACATACCTGAAATTTGTTACTGTGTTTATTAAACATGATGAAAGCATTCCAATATCTAGCTGTAGCCTCGATTTATTGGCGAAGAATACACTGTGGATTGGTGCCATTGTTCCCACTGTCAGATTAATAGGTCACTTTAAACGTGTTAAACTTTCTAAATCTTTGCTGAGCTGTTTTTGTTTGGCTGGTTTGTTTATTTTAAGTTGCTCTCTGGATTTTGGAAGACGTTATAAATGTGTATTACATTCACAGGAGGGACTGTTCTTGGTCTGTCTTTCCTCTTTCTGTATCTGAATGTAATTCTTTTGAAGTAAGAGGTTTTATCCTGTGCTTATATGTAAGATAATGTACTAGTCCTTGACTAAGATCCTTTGTTTTCTTATATCACGTGTAATCTACAACTTTAAATACCACTTGGTTTCTGGGACCAGAAAGATATATTCTAAGTAAAAACTGTCACATAGTTGGTAGCCTGTGTATGTTTGTAATGATAGCAGGGTATCAAAGCAGCTGTGTGCTCTGGTATCTCTGCAGTGGTTATTAAAGGCTGGAACCAGTGTAATGTAACGTTCTGTATGGCATGGTTAGGAATCAGCTTTGCGTTGCATGCTGAAGCAAGTGTTTTAAGCATTCTTTGGGGAGCTGAATTTCTAATTTTCCGTTGTTTGGCTGGTTACACAGATTATACATGTTTAACACTTCTCCTTCTGGGAATAAATTTTAGTCTTTTGGGAATTAATGCCTTTATATATATAGCAATGGCTGGCTGAGTAGACTGCCTATGAAAGAAGTAGAGAGTCTTTGTAGTGCTCTTTCCTACTCAAATACTGCTGTGATTGTTGTTGGCAAAAATCTTGATGGAAAGCATGGTCAACTCACCTGAATTAGTGTTAAACCTTGCTCTGATGTAATGTAGGAGTTTAAATCCATGCTGGTTTAAAACACATGCTGTAGGAATGCATCATAACTTTGCTTTCTTTGGAAGCTGGATTTGAAGTCTGAAGTGCCATTAGTAATTAAACTTTGTCTAGGATGTGGAAATACTCCTGTTGGGAATATTGGATTTATTTATTTATTTGTTTGTTTTTCTTTGATAATAAACTAGTGAATAGGGAGTGCAGGTTCTATGCTACGACATGAATATTGATTGAACCTATTTTTTTTTTAATAGGTGTAGGGGAGAAAAGCCCCATTAGCATCAGTTTGCTCTTGTAAAGAATTATACTATTTGCAAAACAACGCTGGCGTGTTCCCTAAATGCATATTCAGGGATAGGAAGTTTATTGTAATCTTAAATGTTCTATTTTATTATTACACTGATACCCATGTTCCCATGGTGGAAAAAACACGAAGGCTGCCTTAGAGACATTTGGCCCAAGTGGTATTACTTTATAGCTCAATCTTACTGTCTAGTAAATGAAGGGCTTTTTCTTGCCTTTTTTTTCTTGGGGGGGTTGGTTTTGTTTTTAATCAATGGTCATCTAGAGTATGACTTCAGAATATTTATACTAGGCAGACCAAAGTGCTCTCTATGTGATGTGTGTCAAGAACTTTAGGAAAGAGGATAATAAAAATAGGGTAACTTTAAGGAGTGTAGATGCAGCTAAAAGCCAAACTGGTGTGTGTTGTGGGATTTATTAGTTCTTTATTCCACATATGCATGTAGGTTTTTTCTCTCTAGAATACTTTGTGACATGGTTCTTTTATCAGTTTTTCTGACGTGTTTGCCTTTCTGACTGCCACAGAGCTGATGCTTTTCGAGACCACTGGGTCCATCTCAAGACCTTTTCTGAGAGGTGGCACCTAATTCAAGGCTGATCTTTGTGCTTCTCTTTCCTGTAAGAATCACTTGGTGATTAATGTTTTCAATTGCTATCTTGTATCTCAGACACAGGCTCTTGTGGGTTTTCTCAGCAACTCTCTTCTATCTAATTTTGCCTGTCCTGAATAATTTTGTAGCAATTGTGAATTATTCCTATGCTATTCACTTGCTTTTTCAGAAAGCTTATAAAAATCTTGAGTATAATGGGTTCTTTTATTTTGCATCTTCCTACCCAAACATAAAGAGGATTCTTGTTTTATTTCCTTGCAGTTAGGCTACTTGAAGAGGTCTGAATGAAGGACATATTATAAATGGGATTTTTTTTGGAGATAAGCGCATGGATCTCATTAGTATGATTCCATTGCAGTAAATGTGCCAGCTGGGACTTTCCCTCCAGTGGTGATGACTCTTTCGCCATATACTGTGCATATTCAAATATCTATTAATTATGTTCTATTATAATACCTGATAACTCATCCAGTACGAAAGCTAAACTTGAAAAAAGTGGACCATTTCATAGCACATAACATCACCATTTGGCATCTTCATTCTTCAGATGCAAAAGCCAGTTTATATGAGAGATATGCCGTTATGTCTTACTACATTTTACCCCCTTCCCCCTTATTTCCTTAGAATTATTAAATACTGATTTATCCTGGCAGCTCACTTACATCAGCTCTTGCACTGACATTGCTTTGAGACATTGCTTTTTGCCTAGAAAGATATGCTCTGGCACTTGGAAGGGGAGCTTGGTTTTTCCAGTAACAAAATGTGGCTAGCTCTTTTGCTGTGGTTTTGTCTGGTTTGAGTGTTCTTTTTGCATCTTCAGATCAAATAATTTTGTAAGATTCTGAAGATTTTTGTCTGTTTGGAGAAAGTCTTTGTTCAATTTTTGTGCCATGTGCTAGAGGCGATTTTTCATGGCTGGAAGAATTGTGGCTTTACATTTTTGCTTTCCGTATTTGGATGCAAATTCCACTTTTTGAAAGGTTTTGTTTTGTTGTGGGTTTTATTTAATGGCTTGTGTTTTTTAAAGATTACAACTGGATAAGAGTTGGCTGCCGTGTTCAGCCAGCACTTCCTCCACCTCTCTGCTTGCTTACTGCCAGCTCGAAGTGAAAACTCTGAACTTGCTGGTAGATGGCAGCATATCCTGCCTGTTCTCCTGCCCATCCCGCTGCTTTGCTGGAGGAGCTGGGTGGCTGGCTTCAGTTAATACCTGACCATATAGGAGTAACATGTTAAAGCAAGGGGGAAGAGCAAGGCAAATTTTTGTCAGTTGCCTTTTGGAGTGAGCACTGCCAGGAGTGCAGTGCCAACTGTGCCGACGTGACTTTCTCTTTTCGGAGCGTTTGGTGTTGCTCATTCTGAGTAGCTCGGGAGACAAGTGATTTTTTCCTTTTTCATATTCTGGTTTGTGTGGTAGCTCTTGGCAGAGACTGAGTAGTCTGAGTACCTCTTGAGTAAGAGGTAATGCTGGTCTGTTGCACTAGTCTGAGTACTGACTGCAGTGTACATATACTGTAAATACAGTATATTTAAATAGCTTATCTTTAAGGTTAATTAAATCCAGGCAAAACTTTGAATTTCAACGTAATGACTAGGATTTTTCTAGAAAGAAATCTGTCATTAGTATTGCCTTGCTTTAGTAGCAGAGATTATCCATTCTGTTTAAAGTGGGTGGTATTTTCAGTCTTTATTTCAAGCTCTCAGTACTTCTTCCTCGTTGAATACCTATTACAGGAATACAGTCAGTGTCCAGTCTAATATTTTACTCTGGCACAAGGTTAGAAGCGGACTGTAAGGACAAAAAAGTAATGTGGGAGTAGAACGTGGAGTAAAATTTAATGGACCACAGATTAGGGTGACATAGCAAAAATAGGTATGTCAAGGGTGAAGAGAATTGCCATATTCAGTGTTTTCATCCTTCCTGTAAACACAAGCATGCTCGGCTTCATTGGGTAGCTGTGCTTTAAATCAGTTAGTGTATGTGAAGAGGGAAAAGTGGCAAAATGACTTTGGCTGTTGCTTTTTATATCGTTGAAATCATTGAATGTTAGGAGAAGGAATGAAAGTAGTTCATGATACATTGTGGAAGTGCTGACTTGTTTCCAATTCAATTCAAGGATCGTAATGAAAATACAGTTAAAATATGTTCAGTATGTTTTTCCTGTTAACAAAAACTGATGGATTTTTTTTCGACAATTATATTGAAGACACTTTAAAATCATCAGAATGTTATATGGAAAATCTCCTGAAGAATTTGTAATCACTGGTTGGTAAAAGCATTAGCCTTTATGGAAGAACTTTAGAATACCTGTGCTGCAAACGTAAAATTAAGTGTTGTATTCCTAATATGTTACACTTTCTTTGGGCTATAAATCTACTAGAACTGACCAAATCCCTATGTGTCTTGAAGGGAAAGGTCACTGCTGGTTTAGGAGTTATCACAGTGAGAATTAATCAAATAGTTGTTTCAGAAGAGGGAAGAGAGTGACTTTGGTAAAAGAGTTGATATGTAAAGTAATTATTGTTAGGAATAGAAATCTGCAGCTGTTTAATCTGTTGTTGTCCTCTCCCTTCTGTCCCAACCTTAAGTAGGTAGCCCAGAGGAAAGCAAGTATTTTTTCCCTGGGAAACATACTCTGGTTTTCCGCACTCTGAAGGCAAATTCTGTTCTTTGTATAAAAAGTCCTTTTTCAGTATCTTTGAAACTTTCTTTGAAGTCATGGATAAACAAATGTGACTATTTTTTTCTGAATAAATTTACCTTGTGTCTATTCTGTTATTTAAGATGGATGGAGTTGGAGTAAGAGCTGTCTGTCTGGCTATGTTCCGTCCTTGCTATTCAAGCCATATGGTGCTCATCTTAATAAATGTAAACTCTTAAATTACAATCTTTGCCTTTTCAGGACAAGCTAAATGTTTGGATGGGATTTAGTTTTTGCTTTGAGGGAGGAGATGTTATGTTTGGTTTATTTTAAGTTGTATTTGTATATTAATGTACACTGCGGATCAAGTTACTTCTTTCAGAGACTTCTGTGCATAAGTGAAATATGTTCCACATTAAAATATTAATGGAGGATACATTTGACTCCTTGGCACAGGAATAAGATTTTCCAGGTGAAGTGACTTGAGGTTGCAAAAGCCGTGCCAAGTACTGCCGTGCTGATGAAAAGGGCTAGTTTGCGTGGAATTATTCTCTGATGTACTCCCTACAATTAATTATTGCATTGCACTTATTGTCAAGAATAAACTTGTAAGCAGAAAGCTTTCCAACTCTTTAGGTTATGCTTATATGAATCACTTAAATGTAGATTGTTCTGGGATTTTGGTAAGGATTCTGGGGAAGGAAGTTAACACCTACGTAGAATTTCTTTATGTTTTCAAGACCGAAGAAGAATCAGGAGGCGATTTTTAGAATGTTTTACTGGGACCAGTTGCCACACTAACCTGCATGCATATATGAACAGGCACAAATGGTCTGGACATAATTTCAGAGTAGAAAGGAGGGGACAACAGGGTAGTAGTCAGTTCAGCTTTCTAAAGTTGCTTCTAAATTTTAAAACTTGGGTAAAATATTTGAGTGTTAATGCTGCTTTTGTGGTAATAACTCAAAAGCTTTGGAGTAAGTGCACATTACAGGCAAATATAAATGCTAACACTTTTTGGTACCTTTTACCAAGACTTAAAAGAGCAGAAATGCTGTATCTTGTATTTCAAATACATATCTAGATTTTAAAATTCATATCCAGAAGGAATATAGTGGATAATCATCAAAGGTAACTTCTGTTTTCAGACTCAGCAAGAAGTTCAAATGCTTGTCAGTGAATTTACACAAGTAATTTCTCAAGCATACAGAAATCTGAAACAGTCAAAACCAAAAAGAACAAAAAGTAATATGAAAGTTAAAGAATCAAAATGCCCTTCTATCTAAGAAAAACAAGTTTGGTTTCATGTTCTTCAGTACGTCATGTTTGAAATGTGAAGTGGTGATAGTAATTTTGAAGGATGGTATAATAGTGGCACTAAAATATCTATGTGCGTATCAGTCAGGTATTTGTATTTCTAACAAGTTTAACAGCTTTTTTCTTTTTTTTCCTTTTCTGTGTGTGCTTTCTGGATGATTCTTATTTACACCAGTTGGCAGTGGAGTACTAGATTATTATTGCTTAGGGAGATGGATTTTTACCTCCCATGATAAAACCTACAGGAAATAGCAATTGTAAATTCAGGGGCCAGGTATGTGGAGGATTTATCAGAATATTAGCGTTCAGTAAACTATTTAAAAAACCCAACAATGAAAA
The DNA here is from genome assembly GCA_013399075.1 of Chloroceryle aenea. Taxonomy (NCBI): domain Eukaryota; kingdom Metazoa; phylum Chordata; class Aves; order Coraciiformes; family Cerylidae; genus Chloroceryle; species Chloroceryle aenea. The sequence continues at coordinate 587,696 of VWZY01008965.1, forward strand.
AAAAACAAACCACAAATCAAGCCTGCAACCCCTGTCTTTTGTTAAGTAAGTCTTTAGTAAGAAAGCAAATAGTAATACAGTAATACTTTCAGTGTGTTACTGTAACACAGAATTACTTCCAAGAATTAATAGCATGTGTCTTACATTTAATTCAGAACACTTTTTTTTTAAAACTTATGGCATAGATATCTTCTATACTGTTAATATCATATTTCAGTCTGAAAGGAACTCTTTGCGTGTCTTATGTAGGCTAATTTAAATTTTCAAAAACAAGTAGCACTGGTCTGAACACAGCTTACATCAGAGAGGGAGGGACAGGACTGCCAACAAAACCCAGGATTTTATTGTGTTAGCCCATTAATTGGAACTTAGTTTTTGAAAAACACAGTTTTCTTGGTCTATCAAACTTCGAAATCAAAACAAGGGACTTGATTTTTAGACCCTGGTTTTGGTTTTGGTTTGTTTTTTGGGGGGGGAGTGGGAGGAGCGTTTGAGAGTGGGGGGTTTTGAATGAGTGTTCTGTTTTGTTTAACAGTGAAAGAGTTATTAAAAATAGGGGAAATACTGAGTTGTCTTTAGGTACTGCCTTTCAATCATGTGCATCCAGAACTACTTGTTGAACGGCAGTGTGACTTCCAGTGAGGTTTAAGCTGGAAGATGGTACCTTGAGAGCTGCCTTTCTGTAGGTGGAAAAAATAAAAGGCAATTAATACTTGATTCATTATCCTCGATTAATATTTGGGGCTTATTTCACACTGCTGTCTCACTAGTCCTTGCAGGTACAAGATATCACCAGAAGTAAACACCTGTAATACCCCCTTTGCTAAGGAAAATAGAAGAAAGTTTTATTTTTCCTTAGTGTTAGAATGCTGCCAGCCTATTGTAGTGCAGCTGGCATGGCTCTGCAACTGAGAGCTCCGTCATGCATTTTTGTAATACTGTAATATCTGAGCATTATCATCTTAGCAGCTAGGGATTTACCAATAAAGACTATTAATCCATAATTAAGGTTGTTTCATAATTATCGTAACAATGCTACATATGTATATACCACGTACATTAGATTATTGTTTCAAGGGTTTTCAAACATAGTAAGTATGAAGTGCAGCACAAGATATCATATGGAAACCTGTCGCTCTAAATAAATTGAGTTTAAAGCACTTCAGCCCACCAAGTTTTTTAGGTGGAGGAATTCAAGTGACAAAAATGTTAAACTTCTGTTTGTCTGCAGATGGTTTCCTGTGAATTTTGTAGCAGGAAATGATGTAGGGATGGTCCAATTGGCTTTGTTCTGTGCACGGTTGAGTTCTGCATGCCAAACAATCATTGAGAGTTTTGTCTACATAATCACTTAATGTAAAACTGCACACTGCCATCATAAACTTCTTTGTATATAATACACTGTAGAGTTGCTATTGGGAATTGAAACTTGTAGGCAAGTTGAATAAGTACTTTGTCAGGTATTGTCCATTCATGCTGTCTGCATACTGAGAGTGTACCTTGGTGGACACTCCCTACATTGCCAAGAGTCTGTTTTTCAGATATTGAATTACTACAGGTAATGAAGTCTGGGGGTTTTTTTGTATTTTTCTCTTTCTTCATTTTGAGTGGAGACCAAGAAGTTTGTCTTTTTTTTTTTTTTTCAATTATTATTATTATTCACTTGAAGAAATGCAAATGTTTTAGCAGTTTGCTTTGAAATCTTCTGTCACAAGTGGCTTAAAAGGTGCCAAATCAGCAGCAGTCTTTAAACACAAGCAAATTTCTACTTGTTCTTGTCTCCTCAACATGGGATTAAAGTAATAATGTCCTCATGTAATCAGTAGAGAATGAATCATTTAACCTTTCTTTTTTTTCTGGCTTTGAAGTAGGATATAAAAAAATACCCCATTTTCATGTATAGTACAGCTTTGTGACTGTTTATCAATGTGTGTGAACATTATTTATAAGTAATACCTTAACCTTAAAAAAAAAAACCTGTCAGAGCCTGCCTGAAAGAGAAGTTTAACTGAAGCTATGAAAGAATTTCCTCTGGATTGCATTAAAGCCACACATATATAGGCTATCCTGCTTGTTCATTTTTCTTTTTCCCTTTTGGACTGATTTGGGTTTTTGGAGTTTGATTTCAGCATGGAATATACCACGTGTTTTACTACTCAAACGTGCTGTGGTTTTTTTCAATTTATTTTTCAAAAAGTGCTTTGGCTGAGAATGAGTTCTTTTTACTTACAGAAAGTCAGTCTTCCTGTTCTTAAAGATGCTGTAAATACATGTTATTCCCATGTCAGTGTGAGTACACATTAACTTTAAAGATGAGTATTCTAAGAAAATACGATGTTTATATTCTAAGAAAATATGATCTAGGATTAGGGCTGTCCACGAGACCTATAACAGCCACTTTAAACCCTCCCAAAGGGGAGGAGAAAGGGAATAAGAGAGACCTATTGATTAAAAGGTAGAACAGCATTAATGAAAATAATAATATAATGGAATATATACAAATATACACAAGCCCAGTATCAAACCCAACCTCCCCGATGGCGATTACATCACTGTCACCACTGACACTGTGGAGCAGG
>VWZY01008965.1:590946-639805 GCA_013399075.1 Chloroceryle aenea
CACCACTGACACTGTGGAGCAGGTGCTGGGCAAGTCCCAGACTGGACTCAGTGACAGATGGGAATTGGATTCAGGAGCTGGATTTTGGAACTGGATTGAGGAACAGATGGTTTGGGATCAAGGCTAAAATAGACAGTCCTCCTTTGATGCCAGCCCTTGAAGAAGAGAGCTTGGCCCTCCTGATCCCTCAGCTTTATACCGAATATGCCGTCTGTGGGCTGGAATCTCTTGTTGGTCAGTTTGGGGTCACTTGTCCTGGCAGTTTCTCCCTCCAAGTGCAGCCTTTTACTTTTTGCACCCCAGAAGGTGGTACACAAGATCCAGCAGTGGACTTGCTCTGCACCTCAGCCCTTGGTAGTAACTCTGACCATGGGGTGTTATCACTGCCAGCAGCAGCCACTGCCTGGGAAAATCTGCCCTGAACTTCAGAAAGTGCAGTTAGTTAGAAGAAGTTGAAAAGTAAAATCACTGAACAGAATTAGTTCTGGTTTAACTCAAACTAGGACATATGAATAGCTTGCAAAATATTCTTGGTGTTTGCTATCTTAACTAAAATTTTGCTATCTTAACTAAAATTTGAGTGTAGGATTAAAAGTTGAAGGCATTTTGATTAGTCACTTAAATCCAATTTAATTCTTGATTTTTCTTGTGGTTTTGGTTTTAGCTTATTTCCTGTGAATCATGTTTGAGTGGCATCCTGAGTACAAAGTGTATACTTTTTGAATGACTTGAAATATTGGAGTAATAATGAAACTTTATCCCTGGGCTGTTGGCCTGAAAACAAAAGTCAATTAAAAAAGCATTTAAAGTGTTTCTCCCTCTAGTTTTTATTAATGCATGTAGGCTTTTTCATATTGAAGAATATAAAGCTCATCAGATCAGTTAAATTGACTTTTTAAAAAAGGGGAAGCCATAATATGATGATTTTAGTCTGTGCTGGCTTTATTTTAACTGTCACTTTGATTGGATTTGTTTTCAGTAGGTTTAACTAGCTGGGATCTGACAGTAGGAGTTCTTAGTGAGGATAGCTCTGCTGAATTCGTGGCAGCTTGCATGGAGGGAAACCCTGTGATATTAGTGACTAATCCAGCACTGTGCTGGGTCTGATGGTTCAGTTAAGAATAAAATTAAACAGCTACACACTAGCTTGTGAATTTGTTGTCCAAGTATATTAAATACTATCCCTGTTTTAGGCATCTGTCTGTGGGAACCCTTTAACAAGGACTGTTACATCATGTATGTGATGGAAAATTATAGTCCTACACCTATGTTGTATAGCAGAGTTCAACTTCAAATTAGCTGTGGATCGTTCAGAGTTTAATTATCCTGTTCACTGGTTTAGTAATCTTTCAATGTCTGTAGCTTGAGAATTAACTCTGCTCTCCCTTCCACGATCCATGCTACATCAATTTCCAGGGAAACGGGAAAACAGCCTGTAAATTCTGGCCTGCTGGAGGAAGATGTTCATATTAGGCAAGCTAGTGTAATTTGAAGTGAAAGTCAACTCCATGTCGCAAGCTGGTGGGTCATTCCTGATCTTGTTGAAAAAGAAGTTGGAGAAGCCAGGGGAACAGAAAAAAAAGTTTGAGGACATTTGGGACTTTGAGAGAATGCCTTGATTTGTAATAAACTTATACTGTAACATCCTTCCTTGTGGGATTTGCTGTAGCTGAAAAAAGCAGCTGAATATAGAAGTTATATCAGTAGCTTGATACTTCAAGGTCTTCAAGGTTTCTACCAGAGTGGTTTTCACAGCATTTGACAAGCACGGTGGTGGTTTCTACTGCGGTTTTCACAGCATTTACCAGAAACTGAAATAGCCAGAGGTGAGGATTTTTGTTTTGATTTTGAGAACCTGCACAAGAATTCCCAGCCAACGGCCATCTGTGGTTCAGTGACTTCCAGAGGCAGAAGAGGTATCTTTGTATTTAAGTGAGCCCAATGGGCTTCTCTAGTAATTCCTCAATGCATGCAAACTCTCCAGGAGTTGTTTTAGAGGCCAAAGGGAGCTCTGTGCTGCAACTGCATGTGTGAAGGGTTGTCAGCTTTATACTCTTGAATCGTTCCCCTTTGGTTTCATTTGCTGTGTGCTGCTTTTCATGAAGGTGCGGCGTTGCACTGTGTTTGCCATAAAAACCTGAGTGCTGAAAGGATCTCTATCAGGCCTATCAATTTATTTATTTATTAATTCACGTGGAAAGTGTGCTACACCCTATAGTCATCCTTGTTGCTGTTCTTTAGAACTTCTGTGTTGGTTTTGTTTTGTGTATGTGTAAGGATTAATTTACACACATTTTCTGTGAATTCTCTGTAAGATGACCAGTCCATGAAAAGACGTCTGTTATCTAGGGTTTTAATCTGTCCTAGAAGTGGTCAGCCCATTCTGAATATGTTAAATACAGAGTTTTTTTCATTTGCATCATGGTACATTACCACTGTGAAATATCACTTGCTATTTTACTGCTTGTGTTCCTAGCCTTCCATAGTTCCTCTGTAATTCTTCAGTTGGGCCCTTGTTGTTACCCTGGACATCTCCTTGGTATGAGAGATGCTCTGACGAAGTTTTACTTCCGTGTCCATCCCCTCTTTGAAATTGGGCTGAAGAGTGTAGGTGAACTCAAGCCCTTGGAGGTATTACTGATTCGTATCCTTTCATTCTTTTCAGCCAGTTACCATCTATGTGACAACCTTCCCTCTTGTCCCCTGGCAGCTAATTTTCTTGGAGCAGCTTTGATGAGTGACATTGGATGCTTTTAGGACAACCAGGTTCTCTGTGAGCTAAAAGGCCTGTTTGCTTTTTTTTTTTCTGTTTAGTTTTTCCTTGTTTGCTAGTTTGGTTGTATTTTTGTTGTTAGTTTGTTTATTTACTACGTCTGATAGATCTCAGAGGTACAGCTTTCCTTTCCAAAAGCTGTGGTGACTCTTCCCTGCTCCAACAGATTTCATACCTGTTAATTCAGTTATTTACAGTAGTTCTTACTGCTTTTTCTGGTATAAACCATAGGGCTTTCCTGGGCAGTAGTCCTTCAGCTGACCCTAAGAGCTCTGTAAAGCTTGACACAGAGTCAGGGACAGAGTTTAAGAATCTTGCAAAGAGCTTTGGCTGGCTAGTAAGTTTGAGAGGAGGATCACAGTGGTTTCTGGATGGGTCTCAGTTTTAACTCTGGCTTTATCAGCAATAAAAGGGATTTATGCTATGTGGCAGTTTGTGAATAAGGATTTGAAAATTACTGTAGATCTTGGAGCATGAAAAGGCTGCTGAACTTCAGTGCTTCTTAAACACAACTTTGTATTTGATGGGTTGTTTCCCTTTGGTGTTGCATCCACAAGTGAAAAATATTTTCTGCTGCTTTTGTTGATGCTAAATAGAATTGAAGGATATATTATCGACTGACCAGGTCTGCAGTGATGTTGCTTTAATAAAAAATTTCTTGGACTTGTACAATTTTTGCAGTGTAAGAAATTTGCAGAAAAATCAATAGCACTGGACATTAAGAGTAAGTATCTAGATTGGATTCTTGAGATTGTTCATCTTGAGCGGAAGTAAACATACTCATGTATGTAATCACTTCCCAGAGTGTTTTAAATGGCAGTTCTGGGAACAGCCATAAAATAAAAAGGAATGGCACCAATGGGTTGAATTTTACAGACAGTCAACAACTTGCCTTGCCAAGCACAGTTCCTTTGTCAGGCTGTTGCTCCCTTTCCCATCTTGAATGTATTTCTAAAACTAATGACTATTTTTAAAACAAAAGTAAATTTGTTAAAAGGATAGTGCTTGAGGGGGAATTCTGTCTGCTGTTGAGGATAGGTAGTGGGTTGTCTGCCTCTGTGTAGCTAGAGGTTGTCATCATGATAGGCACATATACATAGCTTGTATTTAGGAAATGTGCGTTGTTCGGACCTGGTCTTAGTCTCAGACACCCTTTAATATAAATACATATATAAACTTGGAAAACAGCATGAACAATCTGGGCAGAATTTTATATATTCTGGCACATTATCTGATGCAAGTTTCCAGATGGATCATCTGTGGTCATGCACTGAAGAGCAACACACAGTCTGTTTTTATAAGCTGTGAGTGGCAGATGTAAACCTTATTTTTCCAGTATACTCATCCAAGAGCATGAGTACAAATTACTGTATCTGTAGCATTTAGTGCACCTATGTATAGGAAGGAAATGATACTATAAATGGTAATGCCCGGTGGTAATGCATAGTGTTGACCGTTCAGTCTAACTGTGGGCATATGGAGAGTGACAGACTATAAAGACAGACTTACCAGGGGCTTGCAATAACTTAATAAGGACTAGAATACAGGTGTCTTCCCCGCTGGTGTATTAAATGTATTTTGTGGATCCTTTGATGCCTCATTTGCACTTTTCATGTTGTCTCAAGTAATTGTCACGTCCTCCATCATAAAGCCTTCAAATGAAGTGCTGAGGTAAAGATGTCCTTTGGAGAAGGTTCTTTGAGGCAGTAATGGCACTGCCCTTGTGCTGGGTTGCACCAGACCGACAAGCTACTGGAGACTATCTCTTCTTTTTTAGGTTTGCTGCGGGTGTGCTGTGAGTGCTAAACTCAGGTGGAGTAAGAGACTTTGTTGCTTCTCTGAATGTCTGGAGTTAACTACTCAGATAAACTGTGAAAACATAAATGATCGTAGAAATAAAACAAACACAGCGGATAATAAATGCTATTTTTTTATGGTGTTTTTATGACCTAGTCCTGATTTTCACATTAATCAGCTCCTGATGCCTTTAGCTGTATGACATATGCATTAACAAAAGGTCAGAAGATTTGTGTGTTCCTTCTTCTCACCTATTTTTGATCCTGCTTGTTTGAAGTTACTGTTTATGACTAATATTCAACATCTGTTTTATTTGCTTTGTGTATTGAAGGCACTGGGAGATGGGTTAACAACAGGGAGGTAGTAAAAGAAGAAAGTTGAAGAAGGCAAAAATAAAAATAACACATGGGATGGAAAAGAAAGCTGTGAACTGAGACAGCATTTGCAAATGAGATGCAAGGATAATCACAAAATAATAATTTTAAAACCCCAGAGGAATAAACTTACTAATATAGGAAGACTTAAATATTACACAATAGGCACACTGGAAATGTGTTTCTATTCATAGTTTTTCCTGCGCTACGAGAATGTAAATGATATGTAAATAAGATACAAAATGCTCATCCTTTGAACTTGGCATATGTAGTTTTTCTCTTGAGGTTGTCTAGACCCAGATAAGCAGTTTTTCTTGATTTTTGTTTAAAAGATGTTCTTTACACTTGAATAGATCAATTCATAGTGAAGATGTTAAAAAAATTAAAGGGCAAGCAAATTTTAAATTGATACACATTTCTGGAGAATGTAGCTTAAAAATGTAGAGAAAAGGAATAAATTTTAGATATCTGTGATGCAGTTACTTGAGAGGGGCATTTTGAGGTGTTCTTGTAGTAGACCAAATCCAGGAAAGCTACTTGTGTGATCATGCCAAAGCTGAGAAGAGAACTGAAAGAGCTTGTGTGTAAGAGATACTGTTGTGGAATTCTTTTTGGAATGCCAGAAAGTCTTGTGAAACTCAGCTGTATATAAAGTACTGAAGAATTTACCATATTTAGTTAAAACCATCAATTACAGAAGTCAGACCTTTTAATAAAGTCCATATAAACCTAGTTATAAGCTTAGAAGCGAATCCTACTTCCTTCTCAAATAGTGAGGTGAGTTTAATATTGAGATTTAAGGAGAATCTAAGCATCATACAAAACACTAATCTTACTAAAATGAGCTGCTCTGCTGTCAGAACAGCTGATCAAAGGTGTTTGTGTGTGAACTGCAGCAAAGCTGTTAGAAAGGAGAAAAGATGTCTTCAGGTATTCACCACCTGACTTCTTGATAAATATATTAAAAGAAAAATAAATAAATAAAACCAACAACACCTCAGTCATTAAACACTTTCTATTGTGTCTTCTAACTCTGTGCTGAGTTTACTGAAACACATCTTATTCCTGTAATACTCTTCTAGGGCTAATTGAACTCCAGTCTTCGTAGCGTAACCCAGTAGTCTGGCATAGTTCTAGTGTTCCGTGCCAGAATGAGGCTTTGGATTGGGTATCAGTGCAGAAACTTGAGAAAAATGTTTTAGCTTCAAGGTCTGAAATTTGATTTTAATCCAATACCAGCTTTGTTAGGTTCAGAAGAAAAATAATGTTCTGGAAGTCCTATGTACAGGGTGTATTTTCTTGCTTATGTATTATTATTTTATTTTTTGCCTTTCAAGACATTTATTAGAATGCAAACTGGCAGGTTTGTACTCGCTTGCTGTGAAACTTTCTTACCAACAGTACAGGTCTTAAAACTCCAGTCCATGTTGTTGCAAAGGAACCCTTTCAAGTTCAGTGAGAGGCTTCTTTGCAAGTAGCAATTTGCATTAGCTGTAGAATGAAATGATTTTGATTTTGTGTGCTATTCACAGCTGCTTTGCATTTCATTATTGTAGTACAAGTTGTAGGTCATTAAAAGAATAAAATACAGATTCAGCCAAAGAAGGAAAAAAACCTGTCCTGGAGCTTCCTTAAGCTTCTGTAAGAGGTTGAGCACATGTTCAAGAAATGCAGAGGGTTTGGGGTTTTTATATTTGTCTTTGTGGGGGAGAATACACCCACAAAAATTTCACTTCAGCACAAAACTTTTGAACTTGTAAATTGTTGTGTATCTCAAAGAAGTGTCTCATAATTCGTGCTCAGGTTGATGGGATTTTAGATAGCAAAGGTGAAGAAACCTGAAAAAAGAGAACTACATTTACTTCAATTTTAATGGATTTTATTGGCAACTTCTATTCCACTTCATCTTTTGTGTGTGGAAACTGCATGCCACTGATAGGTAGATACAGATTTGTACATGTAATCTTTGTTTTGTTTTGAATGCACCTGTATCAAACCTGCCTGGATGAAAACATTTCTTGCTCAGTAAGAAACTGTTATATTAACAACAACTTGCATTTTCAAAATATGTTGTATTTCACCAGTCTGAATCTCTGTGGACATTCAGAGCAAAATGCATTTGAATTTTGCAACCTGGACAGGTTTTGTAGCAATAGCTGTTTTTTGTATGTATTGGTGTAAGAACACTAACCACCAAAAGATGATGCGATTAAAAATGAAATGATTGCAGTTACTGTTACGTGATTATAAAGAAACTTCTTTTTATAGTGATGGTATTATCTCCAGAATATAAAATGGGATGTTTTGGTTTGTTCATGCAAATCGTGTTTAACTCTGCCATAGCTCTATTGTGCACCTTGACTTCTGGCTTTATGCCTGGAATAAATTTCTGAAGTAAAAGTACATCCTATCTTTTTTGCTCAAAGGCAAAGGGCAAGAACGAATGGTAAAATAATTACTGTAGTAAATATTTTGTTTTCATGCCAGGAAGATGTTCAAAACACAGGAGTGCAGTGTGCAAGTCATAGACTTGGATCTCTCTGGCTGAGGCTGGTGATTCTCATAGCAAATACAAGCACTTTGCATAGGTACTAAAATCTAACTTTAAGTTAGTTGTAGATATTAGTGAAGCTTAAAAAGAATACCTTGCTTTTCTATGGAATATTGCATTAACCTTTATCCATGCCTACCTAGTTTATTCCAAATTCAGTGAATTCTTTCTATGGCCAGTTGTGGCAGAGACCAGAGGGTAGGCTGTGTTAGTTTTTATATAGCATTTTTTAAATTACAGTATTTGTAAAGAAGCCTGCCTGGCATTGCTTTCAGCTTGAATGGTAAGCAGGAAAGCATCTGAAAGAACCAAAAGTGCCTGGGGCATAGCTTTTCCTCTTCCCATAGAGTGTATTCATTTGAAAAAATGAATATACAATAAATATGGAAAGAGAGACCTACGAGATAGAAGTCTTCTATGTTTTGGTTTTCTCTATACTACTTGTATCTATCTGTAGGTGAATTAAAAGATCTTAATCTCAAAAGGGAAAGGGTTTTAATATCTGTTTTCTTTGACATAGGATTTTTACATGTGAATAACCTGGCTTTGATACCAAAATAAATTGTTTCAATAAGAAGCTAAATGTTTTCTCCATGTTTAAGTGGCAGTAAACTGCTTTGGAGCATAAACCATTTATTACTTCTCTAGCCTTTCCAACGCGGGGGGGGAGGGGGGAAAAAAAAAAAGTAAAAAAGAAAGCTGCCCAGAAATCACCAAGTAGGTGATTCAATTCTGGAATTGATTTGGAGAATATTCAACAGATTTGTTGTCTTTGTCTGATTTATGAATTGTGCTGCTTCATGTTCAAATCATATGCTGTCCTGAAAAGGTTTTCAACTTATTACAGTGTCATTAATTAATTACATTGAAGCACACAATGATAGTGTTTAAGTCTTAGGTTGCCTTGCAGGGAAATAGTGCAAATAATTATCAGTGCAGTCTTAAAAAAAAAAAAGAAAATTAAAAAAAATCGCCAATACTGCCTTGGGCTGAGTTTTGCATATTCCAATTAATGACTTTAGATTTGAGTTAAAGTCCTGCCATTGCTTGGAAGTAGTCCATCTCGTGCTGAGATGAAGCATCAGGCCATTTTAAATTAGGTACTGAGCATGCTCATATCAAATACCCACTCTTAGATTTTTGCAGTGTGTGTCTCAGTTCCCTGTTAGTAGAGCTGTCATTCAGCTGAAGTAGAGGAGAGCACAGCATGCCCTTTTGTCAGCTTTCTATTGGTGCACATATGATTTCTTTTGGAACTGGAAACTTGAGATGTGAGACAAGCCTTGCTGTTAGATCGCCACTATTTTTGGTGAGTTGATATTCATCTTTTTCCTTTCTAATGCCTTTAGATATCTCAGATAAAAAAACCACAGTTTCATAGTTGTCTCTGTTCTCTAATAATGGTATCTATTTGAAATGTCTCTGCCGTCACTCACTTCAGGAAAATAATTCTGCTATGTACTCAATAATTTCTTTAGTGGAGAAGAATTGCTTTTTTAACAGGAATGCTAGGCTCTTCCACTCAGAAGTCAAAAAAATGGGCATATATATTTTTTTTTCTCCTGACTTCTAATTAGACAGCTATTCCAAATATAGCAAATATAGCAGTTCTTCAGCTGTCACTTCTCAGTCATTTTTCATTTTCTTCATGTTCTGAGGAAATTGGTTTAAAACCTAGGTGGTTTTGTGTATCTCATATTTTAGAGGGAGTTTGAGTAGTCTTCCAAAAGAGCATTTTTTTAATGTAAGATAATGGTGAAGGATGCTGACAGTACTTGGTTTCAACACAAATTGCTAAACAGGGTAAGTTAACTCTTGTCATCTGTTAATTTTGCTGTTAGCATTTATTTCCTTTTTCAACCAGCTAAGAAGCAGAATAAGGCATCTCCTGGTTCTTTGGTCTGACTGAGATTTTGCACTTTGGTAGGTTGTAATTGGAATTTCTGAACAAATTTACAGTGTTTGTAGTAGCCAAAGTGAATGCATGGTACAGATTAATTAAGAGTGGATTAGATATTAACTGTGGGAAGGCAGGATTTGTGATTCAAAGTATTATCAAAGCTTAGTTCTTGCACTTGATTTAAAACTCTTACTTTCCTCCAAAAGCATGTGTGAAATACAGCCTTTAAATTCTTTAATGCAGTGTGTTTAATTATTAGCAAAAAGCCAAGTGACAGTATATTTTTAAAACATAAACTGGGGTTGTAAAAATCAGTGAGTGAATTGATACACTGACATAACCCACCTCTCCCCCTTCCCAAACATAAAAAAAAAAGTTTATTTCTAATTGCACTTATGTCTCAGTGAATGAATATGATTTAATATGTGTGTTTTAAGGTTTCAGTTGTGACATAATAGAGTTACTTCCTATAATACTGCTCGTCACTGGATTGAGATTGGGGCTCTTAATACGTTCACACATATTTTGGGGTTGTGAAGGTTGTTTCTTTTCACAAGAAGATACTCATTATCCTGTTGTGATAGTGCAGAGATACTTTAAATAGTCTTCTGGATGAAAGATTGAAATTACATTGGGAAAAACTGCTTGTCAATGAACTCACTGAACCTGACAAAAGATATATTTGCTAAGCATAACCCCTGCTATGATTCCAATTGACCTGAATTGTAGGAGCAAAATCAATAAATCCGTAAGCTTCATCATTGCCTTAACAGTCCCAGTTGGGAGACAGGGTGGTGAGTGGTGTGTGTGAATTTTGAGTAATTGAGCGTTAGTTTGTTTGACCCCCTGATAGAGGGCTTTCGAGGGAAATATCTGAATGGTTGCAATAGTTAAGATTTTTGTAAATGCGTTTAATTGAAACTTGCTGTCTTAAGGGGCTGTCATAACCCATCAGAGAACATGCAGTTTGGGTGCCAAAACAGGATTCTAGCTTGCAGCTCTGACAAATGATGAAAGAGAGACAGTGAGGGGTAACTGCATAGCTGTGTTGTGCAAACTGTACTGCTATACTGACTTGTTATCTTCAAAGCATGTTATTTCTAATATGAAGGTTTTGCTTTTATAACTAGAATATGTCATTTCATAATGCGGGTGCCTTCAGGTGTGACGAGCTGTGTGTCTCAGAGACCTGGAAGATCATAGAATGTATTTGGTTGGAAGAGACCTCTAAAGGTCGTTAAGTCCAACCCCCCTGCAATAAGCAGGGACATCTCCAACTAGGTCGGGCTGCTCGGAGCCTCATCAAGCCTGGCCTTGAACGTCTACAGGGATGGGGCCTCCACCACCTCTCTGGGCAACCTGTTCCAGTGATCTATCACTCACATATTAAAGAACTTCCTAATGTCTAACCTAAATCTACCCTTTTCTAGCTTAAAACCATTACCCCTTGTCCTGTCCCTACAACCCTTGCGAATAAACCCTCCCCAGCTTTCTATAGGGCCCTTTCAGGTACTGGAATATTTCGAAGGTGCTTCGAAGCTGTACAGAGTTGCCACAGGAAATGTTCTGCATGAACAGCAAACCTAGAAACCTTAAGACCTTTTAAGAAGGGAACAAAGAGATAAAGGCAAAGGCTTGCATGAGTGGCTGCAGAGCAGGCAGTGGGAATGGCAACATAAGAGGACTAAACAGAGAAGGTAAAGATGGTTTAGCTGTTCTGGTGGTGTTCCTCTATTGCTTTTCCTCAATCACTGTGTGTTCGCTAAAGCTTGAGATTTCTGGTTTGGATTGCTGAAGAAGTAGTTTAAATTCAGTATGATTTCACTGAGATATTCCTTTGAAATAACCAAGATTAGAAGTATGAGAAGTTACATTTTACAGGTTTTGTAAGGGAACAATTGTTAGTCTCAAGGGGAGCAGAAATTTACAAGTGTTAAACAAGGTTATAAAAATGACTTGAGATGTTTTTGTCTATTTTAGTTTTCAGAATAATGTTTCTATTTTCCTTTGAAGTAAGTGCTGACTGTTTTGTAAAAAGAGGAATCCTTATAGTTATATAGGTTAACTGAAGTTTTACAGACAAGACACTGTCTTCTCTGCAGTGTTACTCTTGCCTATATCCATTTTTTTAGCATGTAAGTCTTCCACTTTTGATTGTGGGTAGAATACAGAAAATTTACCTTGTATGAGTGATCTCAATGGTGACTGTGCAAAAATATGTAAATTTAAGATCTCGGAGAACCTGGCACTGAGATACTACCTTTTGCTCTGCTGTAGTTTTAGTTTGTGTTAGTTTTGTTCATTTCTTTATGTATCTGTGTGTATGTTTATATGCATGGGTATATATGTATATATACACATATATATGTATACACACAACATGCAGAGAGGCAGAGTGAATATTGTGGAAGGGCTTAACAGTTGTACCGGGCTACTCAGAATGCACCTAAATGACGCAGAACTGAAAACTAAAATGAACAATGTTAATTTTTTTGTATGCTTTATTCACTTTCAAAGAGTCATTTGGTAGGATTTCTTTTTTTTTTTAATTTTGGATCGGTGTATTGTAACTTACACTGAAATACAAGAGTGTAAGCTTGAAGTTTTTATGATTCCACTACCTTTCAGATTTTTGGAAACTGTAGGTCATTGGAAGAATCTTTGAGATGCCCTCTCATGTGACTGGCAATACAAGGCATGTAATTCACCTTCCTCTGTTTGTATGGTTTTTTTTAAGGATGAAACCCATTTATTCTGTTTTCCACTTATGAAAAAGCTACTGATTTGCGTGGCAGTGTTTCACTAGGAGAGCAGAAAACCCTTAACAACATGTTGAAGGCAGTGAAGGCTCGGTCTTTTTCCATTCCTATTGTCTTCCAAATGAAAGCTTTTACTACTGCTGACAATTGCACATATTCAGTTATGTGCCAGATGGAGAGCCTGTAACAATTTTAGACTGAAGGATGTGTCTAAATCTTGTCAGCATTCTGCTTCAAATCTTGACCCATTTTAGTCAGTATGCTACAGTCTGATACTTTCAAGTGAATAATGCCATTTTTTTAGGTTTTTTTCTTCCTTTTTTTTTATATATGGAGTGGAAGAAGGAAGCGTGATCTAATTTTACTTTTCCAAATGAAAAAGAAAGCACACACCAGTACTCATTTAAAATACTTGTCTGTAATGTCAGCAGAGAGTCTGAGATTTTATGAAAAACTGAAGTCATTACTAGTTCTTTCTATATGCATATAGTGTAACTTGAGAAACAGCTTTATTAAAGTGAAAACCCAAAATGTTTTAAATTGTTTGATTAAAAAAAAAATAAAAAATCTTCAGCTTGTTTGTACCGAGAGAGTAAAATGGTAAGGAGTTGGCCAAGTCCTTGCTGAATAAGAATTGTCTCTCTTCTTTCAGTACACCGAGGTTTAGAATGGGTACTACGTACAGTCTTGTGAATTTTGGCAGATTTTAGCAATGAATAATGTGAAAATTAACATATGGGCAATTAAAGAAGGACTTTTTAATCGGTGAAAACGTGGTGTTTGGTGATAAAACTAACACCTTTAGTGGAATGACCTTAAAAGTTTTGACAGGACAGTATTTGCTGTGTAGACTTTTTTACATAGGTTTTTGGGTTTGGTGTTTGTTTGTTTGTTTGGGGTGTTTTGGGTGTTTTTGTGCTTTGTTTTTTTTAGGCCTTATTAAGTGTTTAATGATTAAGTTGAAAGCAAAAAAGCAAAATTGCTGTATTGCAGTTGTGCCAATTCCTTCTGACAAGATGTGTTCGACATGATGGGGGTTTTTGAAGGAAAAATGTTCTGAGAATCAAGAAATCAAAAAGGTTTTCAGAACTGTCATTTAAAAGAGCAAATCAGTACAATTTTGAAGAGTTATACTAAACAGAGTTATGGCTGGTATAAGACAATATCTTATCTGGGAAATCCAAAATGGACTTTTTCTTTGGTTTTCACTGACCTGAGAAATAGTATGGAACATTTTTTTCTCCTCTTGGAGAAAACAGCATGAGACATCAAGGCTGTCATATCCTAGCAGGGAACAAAAAAGGCATAACTTAAACAATGTCATTTTCTGTAATGCCATCTGTTTTATCCCACACTTCCCAGTACATTTGTTTTCTCTCTGAGCAAATAAAAGACAGATATCTTTAGTAGCTCTCATGTTGAGGCTGTCAAAATAAGTACTTTAGTGCTGCCTTCGAAAGTATCTCAAGGTATTGTGTGGTTCTGGCCATAATATGTTTCATGCAGAGGCAACTTCAGTTACCTGTCTGGTAAAGTCTGGCTGCAGCTCAGACCATCACAGCAATGCCAGTGGGAGGCAGCGTTTGGGAAGAGGGAAGGAGGAAGTGTTGTGAATCAAAGAAAATGATTATGAGAACCATGGAATTTCACCAGATCTTTAAAGTTAGATCTTAAAATGTATCTTAAAGAAACATCTCTAAGTTGTAGCTGGCCACAGATGGACACTGGTCAAGAGGAAAAGGGAAAACAGTTACTGAATGGCCAACTTGAGCCCTTTGGAGTACTCCTGTTGCTAAGCAGTTGAAACCTTTCTTAACTGCTTTCTAGACCTAGTGAGTTTGATTTTTAAAACTGGCACTTGATAGCTTTATGCTGAATTTAATTTCTGACTGCTTCAATCAGAATGCATTCAGAACATTCCCCAAACCTTCCATTACAGCATTAGTATCTCACAGTTTCAGTTGCACTTAGTTGCTTTGATGATGGGGGAGTATTTCATATCCTGAGAGTATAAATTGGAAGTGGAAACTGAGGGTTACTTAACCAAGGTCCCATAGAAAGTCTGCAGAAGCAGAAAGGGAAGCCAAAGGGCATATCCCTGACAGCTAGTTGCTGTGATCCCTGAATGACTGTCGGTGCAGTACCTCGGGTATGGAAATGCATGTCAGTGCAAAGTTGCACCTGGCCTCAGAGGGAGAAAAGCCAGATAGCCCCAGAGAAACTTTTTGCTTGTGAGGCTGGACTGGTTTTGAGATTTCAGTTACTAGCTTTGCATTATCCCATCTAGAAATCGCAGCTCGCTCCCAGCCCTTCTTGTATCTTCACGTGGCACTGCGCTGTAGTATGGGGAGTGTAAGGTCCTTAAGTTCATCGGTGAGGGACCTTGAGCACTAAGGTGTTCTTGTCCTTGCTGTGTCCTCTAACAATTCCTGTTTGCAGCATATATCCATATTAATAATTTGACACATTGATGAGATTTTGTTTGATTGTTTTGTTTCGTTTCATTAACATCTCTGTTGAAATCAACTAAGAGGAGCTATTAAATATATTAATCATTGTGAGACTTCAGCAAAGTTAGATTGTTTTGTTATAGTGACACCTCTATTAGAGCAGCAATGTGTCATCTCCTGACAACTGTGTTGGTGATGTGGAGAGATTCTGACTGCAGTCCCTTCCTCTATTTTGACATAAAAACTTCTGAAAACTTCTAGTGCACTTATGTAAAGTTAGAACAAATGTCTGAGAACTACATAAGAGTAATAACACAGCAGTCAAAGGAATAGAAGCAAAGAGATGTCAGTCACTGTAGTGTGTGTGCATGGGGGTGTGTACATGTGTATATGTGTAGCATAGACAGTATTTTGCATTAACCACAACCACACTGTAGTTGTTCTAACACTTCTAGACTTTTTGGTCCAGAAAACTTTTTAGTTTCTCAGGCTGTTTTATTTTGGTTAGGGTTTTGTTTTTTTTTTCCTTTCCTCTTCTTGCCTCCATAATTGTTAGCTTTTCTCAAAGTTTAAATGAAAATGGTAGAGATATTGCCTTGAAAGGCATTAGATGAAAAATATTCTTAATAGTTTTTAAATGTTTCCAGCTCGTTCTCACAAAGCTCTGATATCCCTGTGGCACTGAGGAAAAGTTTACAGTTTAGAAGATTGGATCCTTTTTCAATGAAAAACATTTCAGTCTGTCTGCAAATAGGGTGCACTTTTTCTGGTTTTAACTTGTGGGACCTTTTGCACACACCAGTAGCATTCTTACTGCGAAAAATTTAGGTATTGTAACTGGTAAATATACTTTCAGTTCTCTACAGCTTTCTCGTTATAGAATGAACATAGAAGTCTAACTGAAGAATTACAGAAACAAGTGAAAATAATCAGTGAAACCCTGCTGCTGTGGGTATAGAAAGTAAATTAGTTGAAGACAGTAGATTCCTTTGCTGATTTTGTTGACACCACAGTCCTTATTCTGGAGGCAGAAATTATAATTTACAGATGCTATGGTTTAAAGTTACTGACAACTTTATCATGTCTTCTGTGTTAGAAACAGAACCCAAATATGTAGGATAAAGAAGCTTTTAACTTTTAACTAGATGGTTTTTCAGAGTATGCCAAATCCTTTATGAGCCTGCAGAATGATTACCAGTAATTCTGTTTGTGTCAAAACATTCAATTAATGTTTTATGACAGGCAGTATTCACTTGTGTAGCCAAAGATGTAGATCATCAGAATTTATTCTGCAAAGAGCTGAAATGTTCAGGATGTGAATCTTCCTATAGTTATAGGAAAAAAATTTTCTTCATAGTCTTGAGTACTGAGTATTTGATAGCCCAATTATTTCTGAGATATCAAAATGTCTGATCTAATAATATTTTGTTTGATGTACCTCAATGGAATATACTAATGGAAACTGTACCAATGAAGCTAAACAACCACTGTATGAACACTTTGAAAATCCTTAAAATAAATTGGGAGAGGAAAAAAAAAATCGTACAAAGCTGCTTCTTGTACTGCTGTCCTAATCCTCAAGGAAAGTCTGCAAAATGCACTTTAATGCAGAAATCTATTAGATCTTAAAACTGATGAACTCAGTTGTTTTATACCACTTAATTTTCTTGTCCATTTCAGCTGATCCCAACATTTTACCACCTTTCCATTTAGGGGGAGGAGAAAAAAAGAGATCTATTAAAAAAAAAAAATAAATCCTGTTACCCTCTACTGGTCTCTCAACTCCTTTTATTCTGAGCTTGCCTGATAAATATACCTAACTGCAACCCAGCATGATAGTTTTTAACTTTCCTGAGTGGATGAGCACTGTTGCCTTTATCTCAAGCTTGAACAATGACTTTTGCTTAGTAAGCTTCCAGCATTGTCAGTAGATGTAACAAAAGATAGCAATCCTTCTGTAAAGCTTGCTTTGCTGGCTTCAGAGCAGTTGTAGGAATGCTAACGTCAACATTTGACATGATTCCTGTGGATAGCATTCATTTTACTGACAGAACATTGTCTTTCTAGATGGATTGGTCAATGTTGTGTTTTGTCTTCCTAGATGGATTGGTGTTTTGTCCCTTAGGATCAATGAGGGACGTGAAGGATCTAGAACCACTTCATAGCAGTCCAAAGACTTTGACTTAATAGCACCCAAGAGCTTCAAAGTATGCAAAAATAATGAAGGTTCTTATTTCTCTGTGTTAGATGTAAAGGGGTGATAGAGGAATCCTTGGAAATAAGAGGAAAAAATCCAACCTAGAAGTTGTTTAGACGCAGTTTAAAACCATTAATGGTAACATCCTTGGAGGTTGCTCTAACGTATTCTGTATCTTTGAGCTTGTGTAAACATTGCACAGTTATTTTTTAAAAGCACAGCATATACGTAGCTTTCAATACCAATGTTAGAGAACTTTGGGGTTGCTTAAAACCTCTGGTACATTTAAGAACTTAAGTTTTAAGTTAACTTTCTTAAGTTTTACATACCTAGAAAGGGTTCAGTTTGGACCAGAGAGATTTGATAACTGATTTACTTAAATACAGTGTTTGAAGTCTTGTGTTAATGTTTTGAAACTTCAAATGTGAGTTCAGTATCTCACTTCACTCAGTGCATGAAATAAAAAAAAAAAAAAGCCCTGGGGTTATTATCATTCCTTAAGGTTACTGAAGGTAGCTGGTAAGTAATCATAGGATTATTCAGTTTCAGGTTGACATAGGATGTCAACTTGTCCAACATCCTACCCAAAGGCAGTCTTAGCTCTGAGCTCAGACCAGGCTGCTGGGGCATTTATTCTCTAGAGTCCTGAGAGTCCCCAAGGATGGAGACTCCATAGCCTCTCTGGCCAACCTGTCCCACCACCTGACTGTCCTGCATGAAGATGTTTTTCTTCATGTGCAGTCTAAACTTCTCTGGTTTTAATTATTTTCTGTTGTCTCTCGATTTATGTTGTGTTCCACCATGAAGAGCCTGGCTTCATTGCCTTGTTACCCGCTTTGTCGGTACAAGCAGGCTGCTAATAGGACCCCCAAAGCCATCTCTTCCTCTGAATCAGCCCAGCTCCCTGAGCATCTCCTCACAGGGCAGCTGCTCCAGCCTCAGCTATCTTGGTGGCCTTCTGCTCTGTTTATCAATCTCTTTTTCTGTTGGGAGGCAACAGAAGTGTATATGATTTTCCAGATATGACCTAACAAGTACTGAGCAGAGGGGATGATCCCTCTCTTCTTGTGAGCTACTGGCCATGTCTCCATTGGTATGGCCCAGGAGGCCACTGGCCATCTCTGCTGCCAGGGCACTGCTTGCTCATGCCCAGCTCGCTGCCCACCAGTTGCTGGGACTTTTGGCAGAGCTGCTCCCCAAGCAGGCAGGCCCCAGCCCCTGTGGCTGCTGAGGCTTCTCCTCCCCAGGGCAGGGCTCTGCCTTCAGTCCTGCTCCTGTTGAGGTGGAACTTCCTGTACTCGAGCTTGAAAACTGCTACTTGCACGAGTGTTTACTAAAAGAATCTCTCAAGATATCTAAGGTAATATCTAAGATGTATCTAAGAGATATCCTCAAAGTTGTACTCAATGTTAGAATTATTTTTGTAATCCTTATTAGGTTCACATTTCAGAAAATACTACTCTTCCTATGCTCACTTAAAATTTTTTTGAAGCTTATAAAAGGGGATAGATCAGAATGCTGATGTGGTACCTGTGTGGTCGCAGCTTTCTGTGAGGTTTATTGTTTTGAAACAGAAGATTGCTGTGAATACTTCTATCAAAAATAATTTTATTTGTAAAGATGGCCATTTTTCTTTATCATAACCTGGGAAAATGGCTCTCAGCTTTGGGATTATACATCAATTTAAAATCTGTTTTCATTATCAACTACTTCATCAGTTTGTAACTTTTTTTTTTTTTCTGCATAAATGCAAGTCCAAGATGAATGTTGATTCAGGCTATTTGGGGTTTTCTGAGTTGTTTGATTTTGGTTGTTCTTGTTTTGTTTTCATTTTTATTCTTTAAAAACAATTTCCTTCAAGTACTAGAAATTTTGCTCTTGAAGAGATTTCAAGAACAGTAGTGGAGGAGCAAGTGATGCTTCTTTTAATGGTCTCTTCTGGATTTTATTTATTTATTTTTGCCACTGGGGGGAGCAGAGGACTGTCATAGGCTTCAGGGAATAGCCCAAGAGGATTTGTCATGTTTCAGAAGATTCAGGTCGTAGTGCTAAACTGAGGGTCCTTCATGTCTGGTACATGCTTGAAAATCTATTTTACAATGAATAAAATTCCTAGACAATCATGTTTAATGATTGCTTTCTTCTTTTTCTTTTTTTTTTTTTTTTTCCTCGCTGAAGTATTCCATTCTGAATTTGGGCTTGGTTAAACAGCAGCTGTGGTTTAGAAAAGGAAGGGAAGAAAATACCCTCTGTGTTGTTATTGGTATGAAGAGTAGATTGTGACTGCTCTTGGTTTAGAGCACTAAAATTCTTCTCTGAAACTTCTTTTTTGCAGCTGTACTTAATACAAGCTCCCTCTGAGCACAAGAGAGCAGTGTGACTAACTGCGTCACTTGGATTGGGGTGCAGTTTGCTTTAATTGAAGATGCTGTAGCTGAGAAATGCATAATTTAAAAAAAATAAATGTGCACAGCCTGTAGCTTTAACCAGATACTTGCTTTAATCCTGGGCTTCCAGAAGTAAACCTAAAACGACCCTTTCCTTCCCCTAAAAGCATTGGAAAGGAGGTAATGAATTCATTTTCATTTTTTCTTTTTGGGTTAAATGCATAGAACCAAAGGCTGTATATGTGTAGGATATTACAGGTATGCTATTCTGGAAAGACTGGTAACTCTAAATGCTGTCTGTTTATTCCCAAGCTTATTAAAGGTTCTTTGTCAATGCTTGATATGTTACTGTAATTGAGAAAAAGTGTCTCACAGGGTGTTGAAGCCTTGCCTTCCCTGCTAAGGTTGCTGGACTGGTAACTTTGTGCATGCTGGTCTTACTGTGTTTCTTTAACCTGTTTGATGTATCTTTAACCTGTTTGAAGCTTGGAACAAAACAAGAAGTTACAGTTGCGAGCCAAAGTTGGGCTTTCCCTTTGGAAAAACTTGTTCTGTCTGTTCTGCCAACAGCAAGCAGTCAAAATTCCTCCTGCAAAATTCATTAATATTTTTATTCATGGTGTATAGAGTTTAAGCCAAGCTTACACAAGCACAACACATCAGTGGTTTCAGTCGTATATATCCAGTAATTTCATGGATATAGCAGAATACAGCCAGTATTCTGCTGGAAGCATACCAACAACTTGGGTTTGGGTGCAAGCAGGACCAGTGATGTGTTTACTACAGTATCATTTGTTGTTTCACCTTTTTTCTTGTTTTGACAGATACAAGGTGTCTTAAGGCCCTCCTCCCTCACTTTTTTTTTTCGTAAGACATTCAGTTATAAGTTATTTTCTGTCTGGTGTTTGAGACAACTATGGATTCATATTCTAGGAACACAACTATCGGAGGGTGCCGAGTGAGCTGGCACATGTCACCATGAGACTGTTTTTAACAGTATGGATAACCCCAGTGACTGGAAAAAGGCAGATATTACTGTTTTCAAAAGAAAATCAAGACAGACAATTAAGGGAACTAAAGACTGGTCAGCTCCACCACTTTCCCTGTGAATATAATGGAGCAAATTGTCATTTAAACTACTTCTAGTCTTATGAAGGACTAGAAAATAATTGGAATCACCCTCGATACATGGGTGTATCGAGGAAAAATCTCATCTTGACCATCCTGACTACCTTCTACAATGGATGCCCCTTCAAGTGAGGGGGGGAAAACAGTAGAAACCTCTCATCTTTTGCAAGGCTTTTGTATATGAAAGAAAGAAGGGTCTATGGATTGGATACAAGGTGGTTAAGGAGTAACAATCAATAGTTTGAAGTTTTAAATGAGTGGCTGTTTACAAGAAGTCCTTGGAGTTGGTACTGGGGCTGAAACTTCTTTTAACACACATCAGCAAGTTGAGCATTCAGGCAGAATGCACCATCAGCAATTTCCCGGGTAACACCACCCTTGGGAGCAGGGATCAGCCTGCCAGAGGGCAGGGCGGTCATTCACAGGGGCCTCAGCAAACCGGAGGAGTGAGCAGACTGGAACGTGCTGAAGTTGAGCAAAGGCAAATATGCAGGTGGAGGAGCAGCATCCCAGAAAATGGCCTGCAGGTCTTGGTGAACAGCAAGCTGGCTGTTAGTGTTAGGCTGGAATGGTGAAAGGCTAAGCACACACTGAGCTGCCTGAGCAAGAGTGGTGTTTATTGCCCTCGGTTCATCACTTTTAAGGCAATCTCTGGAATAATGTGTCCAGTTTTGGTCATGTCAGTAGAAGAGGGAGAAACAAACATGAGCGAGTCCAGCACTAGCATGGTTACAGGGCCAGGATGCATGATGTACAAGAAGAGGCTGAAGGGGATTGCTGTGCTTAGCCTGAAGAGAAGGCAAAAGCAGGGACATAACTGCAGTCTTTTATTACCTACCTGTGCTTCATAGAGGAGACAGGCTGTCCTCAGAAGTGCATGAAGAAAGGGCAAGAGGCAATGGTCATAAACTGCAATAAAGTACATTTTAGCAGGTTAAAATAAAAATAAATAGGTGGGGGAAACGGACACGACACAAACCACAAAGCTGTTGAGCACAGTGAGGTTGTGGAATCATTGTTCTTGAAGATTTTTGAAACTCATTTGGACAAGGGTCTTTGCAACTTGATCTGGTATTGAATTTCTCTCTAAGCGTGGGGTTGAACTTGATGACCACCAGTGTTCTTGTCCAAGTTACATTTCTTTGTGAGTCTCATTTATATGGAAAAGTCTTTTTGACTTAATTTTCTATAGCATAGCACCTGTTGTGAGACTGTCCATAAGAAAACCTGTTGCATTCATCAGAAGCACATTCCCTAAACCAGTTGTCCAAAGACCTTAGTAATAACATGAGCATAAGCCCCTAAATTCTATGGCAAATCTAGATAATGCTGCCATGTGGTCATCATACAGATATACATGCCCAGAGCAGTTTTATTTTCCCCTGCTCTTCTGACCCAGTTATGATGTTGTTATTTTGTTTTCCAGTCAAGTCAATATAAAGAAAAAAATTTTTCCTCTTACTTTGAAAATAGCAAACTAGGTTTACTAGAACAGTCGATAACTTTCTAGGACAATATGCTCAACTGGGACAAATTGTGAACACTTGTCCTGCTTGGGAATAGATTTTCAGGATTACTCTCAGCTATCTTAGTTTTTCGTGACATTAAACTATTTGTTTATTATGTTTCAGCACTGGGTTCTATCTCAATTTGCAGCCCACTCAGAAGTGGGGAGTTATCTTTTTACTATGAAGTAATTTTTGCTTTTTACTGAACTTGAAAACTGGACAATCGCAGAAAGTTTGTGCAATTTAGAACTAAGTTTATAACTCATTCAAAATTAGCCCTTACCTGATGTTAAGCTACCATGTCTCAAAGCTGGCAGTTCTTTATTTCAACTGCCTTACTCCTGCTTGTCCTTGTCTTCAAACATCATTTGCTAATACTTTATTAAATCTTCAGTGTGAAATTAGGGCTGGAGGATATTAATGAATTATTTTCTTCTGAAAATAATACAGCTCTTGCAAAGAGAGGCACATTAATGCTGTGGAACTAGCAGGAGATTAATTACTTCTATAAAGCTTGTTGTATGCTAACAAAAAAGGAGGAAAAGATTGCCAATTTAATGTCAAGTGGTGGATCGGTTTGGTATGTGAAATGTGCAAGCAAGTGAGAAAGCAAAGTGTCATCTCTAGTATTAACCACCTAACACATGATCAGTGGTAAAACTCTTCAATTTTCCAACTGATTTCTGGATTGGGAATTTTTGGATTTAAGTCTCATACTCCATTTATACCTTTCTAGAAACAGCTCTGCCGAGGTTTTGCACTCCAGACTTTTGCTATTCTAAGTGACAGGTGAAGTTGCTTCAAAATAGGTCACTTGCCTTAAGGCTTAGCACTTGTGGATTTGGAAACCAGCCTCTTTCTGACATGGAAAAGTTAAGTGATCTCACATATTAACATGAACAAGGTCAGTCTTATTTTAAAACTCTGTAATTTTACATATCTCAGACAGCTTTTATCTGTTTGTCGAGCCTCAAGTATTTACTTTTCCTAGTGTTTTAGCTATACACCTACAAGGTTTAGGGTCAGGGCGGCCCTCTAGACCTATAACAGATGCCCTCTGTCAACCCCCCTCCCTACCCAAAGGGGAAGAGAAAGGGAATAAGAGACTCGGTGATTAGAAAAGGAAACTGGAACAGCTTTCATGAAAATGAAAATAACAGTAATTTTAAAAAATGGAATATATGCAGATGTATATAAAACCAGTATCAAACCCAGCTTCCCCTGGTGTTAATTACATCACCGTCACCACTGATGCTGTGGAGCAACCACCGGGAACATCCCAGACTGGGCCCAGTGGAGACAGGAACGGTGTTCAGGAGCTGGACACTGGTACTGGATTCAGGGACACACAGATCAGCAGCAAAGGCAGAATGGACAGAGTCCTCCTCGGATGCCAGATGAGAAAGAAGTAATAAAGAAGCCAGGAGAGATTTGATCCTCATGATCCCTCAGCTTTATACCAAATATGGAATCCCTCACTGGTCAGTTTGGGGTCCCCTGTCCTGTCCACTCCTCCCTGCAGATGCCACCTTTCAGTTTCTGCACCCCCAGTGTGGTGCACAAGATCCAGCATTGGCCTTGGTCTGCACCCAAACCCTTGGGACTAACTCTGAACATCGGGTCTTATCACTGCCAGCAGCACATGCTGCCTGGGAAAAAATGCTGCTAACTTCAGACAGTGCAGGTAGTTAGAAGAACTGAGCTGAGAAGTGAAATCACTGAACAGAATTAGTTCTGTTCTCACTCAAACCAGGACAGCAGCTTAGAATCATCTTTCTGTAGTGTTGTCCTGTCCTACTTCATACTGCTTGGGTGGGTGAGGTTTATTCCTGTAATCTCTCTTAGAATGAATTGGTAATGCTGGTTAACTTTTGGTATTAACTGGCATAGGTACATTGCTTAATCATATTTTGATTCTGCTGTCTTTTGACCTTTGTCAGGCTATGGATCCATTAGAAAAGGGACAAATAAAACCCTCTGGGTGAAGTGCAGACTTCTGTGTGTTTGACCACAGAAGTAGCCACGGGACAGGTGCCTACTCGGGATAGAACCATCTGTGTGCACACAGGAGGCCATTTCCCTTCTTGCCTATTTTATAAACGGTGGTTTATTGGTTGGGGATATTGCCTTATATTTGTGCTGAATATTGCTGCAACAAAGGAAAACTTTGCGGGTTGAAGATAAATTAGAAGAGCATATTTAGGTAGCACAGCCAGCATCTGTTCAATTTCATTTTCTCTGGCTGTTACATTTTGTCTAATCCATATGATATGATCTTAAAAACCTTTACTATTGGCTCCTGTTGAAGCTTGATCCTGTTGTTAAATGTTTTCTCTTCCATCATCTAGAGATAGCAATTTTACTGGTAGAAGAGAGTCAATAATTTGGAACTGCAGTAGCATTTCAGAAGTATATGACATCACTCTGGTATCAGCTTTCTCAGAGGCTAGCAATCCTGACAGCGAAGTTGCTTTTTCTCTGGGTCAGAGTTGTGCAGTACTCATTGGGGAGCAGCTTCTGAGAGGAAAGGGTTGTACCTCACATCCTTACATGTTTTTTGTTATGTGTCAAGCTTTGGGTAAAAAATGAATTTCCCTGGAGACTGGTGAGTAATTCTTATACATTTTAACAACTGTTTTTCTTCACAAGTAAAGCAATTCTTCCTCCTTTGTTTTTTAGGTCTTAATTCACAATATAATTCACATAGAATTCACAATTTATGCAATGTAGCAGACATTTATAAATTTATACAAGATTTTTAATAGATATGTAATTTTAGGTAGAAATAAGTGTTTACTGACTCTGTTTTAACATACAGCTCATATGGCTGTCTTAATAGGTGACCATCTTTCAAGTGTTATTTTGGGGGGTTATATATACCTGTAGAGGGGAAACAAATGGAAAACCAGATGCATTTCCAGTCAGTGTATGTATCTGTATGTGTACCATCTGCTAAGCTATATGTTTATTCCTATATGAATGTCACATATTGAGCTGCAAAATCAATCAGCATAAAAACTATTTAGAAAAAACAAACAAACCTAAGTGCAGTAAACTGTATCTGGCTGTAGGTTAAGTTTTAAATGACTTGAAATACACTTCAGTTTCCACCACATGATTATTGTTTTCTCATCACAGAAAAAATATAAAATAGCATGCCTTCTTTTCTCCTCCCTAGCACCTAAAGGTCTAATTGTAAAAGTGCTGCAATACTGTGACATGTGGAAATCTTAGCAGATTCTGATTCTGAAAGGTTTATATTTTAATATGCTGTCAATCTTCCATGTTACAGCTGTAAAATTGCAGTACATCTGTCTACACAGAGGTGTTTTGCAAGGATTTTGCTGTGTCACTTTGGTTTCGGTTTCTTTTGGTGTTTTCTTTAAAGATGACAAGTCTTGATGGATGAATACATGCAAAAATATCTTCTTCACATGTTTGAAGACTGGGGAGTATTGAAACTCATCTTGGTAAAAGTTAGAGACTGATTTCCAGCAGGAAACAATTTCCAGACCAAATTTAGATGATCTCAATCAGAGCTGTAGGTAACTACATCAGTATAATATATTAGCTTTCCGAAGCCTGTGCTTTGGATAATTTCATTAAAGCATCAACTGACCATTTTTATGATACAGTAGCATGGTGATGATATGTAGCAGATACCGGATTGACGTCATATTTATGATTCATGTGATTTGGCAGATTATTATTAGCATAAAAGCTCCTTTGTAGCTCTGACTCTTCGTGTTCTGGGTTTGCTTCCAACCCAGAACTGAAAGCAATGAGCTGTGGGAAATGCTTTTAAAATCATATTGTCACGTATAGATCTTTTTTTCTATGTCATTGTAGCTTCCAAATAAATTTTAATGATGAATTTAGATAAATTTTAATGTTTATCGTACCTAATAATATTATTACCAGTTCTATCACTTTTTTTAGTGTCATTTGGGCTTAGCGAAAATAGATTTTTATAGGCAGTTAGATCAGGCTGCCTTCAAAGATGTTTAAAATGTGTTATGCTTTTTGACATACATAAACCCTACTGAATGTACTATTAAATGGAAAAGAATAGAGATGTTTTATTTTCCAGTTACTTTTTCCTACCTATAGGAGTAAGAGTCCTCATAGGTTTCCCATTTTCTTGAAAGATTAGTTGGTTGGCTTTTTTTAAAGGAGGGAAGGATGCAGATTAAATGTGAGCAAGTGTTTTTTGAACTGTAAAGTTTATCTTGATCAAAATGTGTGGCTACTTAATGTAAGTTAAAGGAGGAGTATATTAATATATTTAAAGGTATATGTCACCAAGCCAAATGATTGAAAGAAACTTGTGGCTTTGCTTCTAAAATGAAACAGTTGTATCAATCTGTGTATTTTACTGGGGGTGGGGGAGCTGAATGTATTTCTTCTAGTATTGAAACTCTTACTTTATGTGAAGAATATGATCCCTAGAGGAATACAGACTGTGAGCATTCAGTGTACTCTATTTTCCCATGTCTGGCTTTAGAAGCTAATTTCCTTCTTGAGAAGAGTGAAAGCTATCATCCTGCCAGAAAATTTCAAAAGCTTTTAAGTGTAGTGTTTATTTTGTGGGTGGGGAGGAAGGGGCAAATTTCTGATTTCACCTGAGCAGTGAAATAGTTTAGTGCAATGATCACTGAACAAACACTTCAAAATATCTTGTGCCTAATGAGGAAAAGTATGAATTGTATTCATGGCAAGGCATTACCACTTGTTCACACTTGCTTTTGGTAAAGCTCATGAATTTATTTCTTGGCCTTAACATTTGATTGACTTGCCTCATACATTGATCTGTCATCGTCTTCTAGAATGGCCTTTTTTTTTTTCTTTACTGAAAACACTTATTTTCTGAAAGGCATGTTTGCTTCTATAAAAATATGTAACTGTGGGATCAAACTTTTATCTTAGCATTACATCATCAAAAATTTAGTTAAGTAGCAACAGCAGTCACTTGCATGGCTGAACTATGCAAGTAAAGGGGGGAGATTATATGAAGTTGATCTACCAATATATATTTTGCCTTCTGAATTTCTGCTCCTTTAATATGCATAAAATAGATTGAATTGTTTCATTTGGATGTTTTACCTCAATGATCACCAGGGAAAGGACATTAAGAGGGAGGAGACCATAGCATGCTTTTTTCCTAAGTTGTCATTGGCAGAGCATTCTCCAACTCCCTGCCCAAAGCAGACAGGGAACAGGAGCAAATTGAGTGTTAGCACACGTGTCAGTCCACAGACATCTGGAAACCTCCCAGTGTAAGGCAGGAACACGACCAAATGTCCTACATTCAGACTCTGTGGAAGAGTAATTCCAGTGGCATTGTGTTTTCAGTATCCAAGACTTACTTTGTGCCCATTTTTCATGTGGAATGAGAAATTGCTGGTGAATTGTTTCACCCCCACAACCTTCCACTGTTAAAATTCCTGACCCTTGCTTTATAAGACTCAAATGGGATAGAAGGAAAATTAATAATATTCACATTTAGTAGTTAAGCCTACCCAGTGAAGACCTTGGTGGTGGAGTTGCAGTCTTTAAGGCTGGTGTTGCTTTGGGAGGGATATGTTATTTCTCACCAAATGGTCAGTCCTAAGCATGATACAGATTTTCAAAGGCTGTCTCTTCAAATGACATTTTTATAGTAATGTCTACCATTAAGGAGTAACATTATTGTACATATGGCTCCAGACAGTAGCCTGTTTTAGAGGTTTCATTACTGTATTGATCAGAGCAGGTATCCACAAAAAAAAAGGCTGATAAAGAAGTTATAGCTGGTCTTTTATACCTCTTCTGTGATCTATACTCTGCTGGAATCTTTAGTGGACACAAGGAATCTGGGTTTAAAGCAAACAAACAAGTGAACAAGTGTCATCTTTGAAAAAAAATCTCCAAACAAAAGTTTTTTCTTCAGTTCTTTTTGAGAAAAGTTCTGAACAAGTGTCTTTTCTGCCAGGAAGGGCCAGGGGTCTTTTTAGTGCAACAAGTAGGTAATTTCATGTCAGAAGGTACATGACATGTAGAACTGTACTGAGTAGCTGGACATCTGTAAAAATTCTATATAGCAGAGTTACTGTATAGGTTTGAAGTATCTCTAAAATTGCTGATTCTGGAATTGTTCTATAAAGTGAGAGATACTGTAAAAATGTATTTTCTTTTTACAAATACTCTGTTTTATAGTCTTGAAATGTAGCCTAAAATCTGCTTTTCTCTTAGAATGTGTAGTCCAGAAAGAAAAAAAAAAAAAAATAATGAGGGAAGGAGTTTACACTTCTGGGTTTCATATGAAAATTCACTGCCTCACAAATCTCTTCCTTATGTTCATGTTTTCTAGTGGTAAGAGGAGAAATGAGTGATGCTCCATATGGTAAACTGTAGTTAATTTATCTTGTTGGATATGATTTTACTAGTCCTTTAAAAGCCAAATTCAACATGAGAAAAGCAAGTTCCTAAAGAAGTTGACAGAAGATAGTGTTCCCACCCAATAGAGAGGGTGGTATTGGATTTTCTTTCTCATATAAAAAAACTCCATTGAAATTACTTCAAGTGTAATGGCTGCCATCCAAGTGTCACTTTGTCCGTGACCTCTTGCTCTGACACTAATGAAATAAACTGATTTCTCACTTCTACATAGCGTGCCTCTTTATGAAATGAGTCTTCACCTGGATGGTTTTTTTCATTACCATATAGTTACACTTAGAAACCTCTAGTATGGACGAACTGCTCTGACATTAAACACACCACTTTTGCCAGCTTGAAGCTGAGGCTGTAGTTCCAGCAGTGCAATAGTCAGCTGTTGTCAAAAAGGCCAGTTCCATCTCCCCTCGCTGCACCCTGTGCAGCGAGGAAAAAACTCCTTGTTGCTAGTTGTGTGAACTGGATCCCTCTGTGACTGCTTGATGGTGCCAGCTCAGTAGCTGAGGGTGGAGTGGGCTTGTTCTAGACCTGCTAGCTGATTTATCAAAGCCGTTGTAAAAGTGTAGTACCAAGACCTGGCTTTAAGCAGAAGGTGCAGACCTGCCCAGAGGACAGCTCTCAGTTGTTCATGTGTTGGGCATGTGCGCTTTCAGTGCAACAGCCACACACGTACCTGCCTTACTGTGGCACCGAAGCCTCTGCTGCTTCTCTTCTAGTTGCAGGTCATGGGCTGTATTTTGTATACAACTTCAAAATACTCCAGTGCTGCATTCTGTTAACTTCAGTGTCCTGTGGCAGTGTGTGTGCTTCACATCAGAAAATTCTAGCTGTTGGGATTAAAACTCAAAAAGTCATCACCAATGCTGTTAGCATTTTATTGCTGGGAATGCGAGGGAGCAGTCTACCAGAGTTGGCCAGAGATGGTTTATGTGTAGATTTTGAATGACACCGGAATTCCAGCAGCTTGGAGTTTCACAAGAGCTTGAGAGAAAGAAAACTACTCCCAGCCTCTGTGTCTCACTGAGGTATGAATTTAATGCAAGAAAATGCTGGAAAGGTCATCAGAGACATCATGTCTGTGTTCAGAAGGAGGTAGTGTTCTTTTCTACTGCTGCAGTTAACCTATTACTGTAATTGAAAGAGACAACCTGGTGTGCCATTTTCTGAAGAGGTATCTGTTGCAATAGTTTTTAATAAAAATTGTAATTTCAGTTATTTTGCGGGATAAAGGTACAGTTGTGAGGGTCAGGATTTAAGAGACCGAATTGTAATATTTTTTTGCTGTTCATGTTTCCTGCATAGCTGTCAATTCTGCTGACAGTTCATTTTGTAAATAAACTGTAGATGTTCCTTTGCGTTTATGAAAGAAATGGATAATGTGGAACAGTCTGTGTAGGTGTTGAAACCGAAGATGTGAAAATACAAGGGGAGGCAGCCAAGAAATACTTTCATCAAATGTAAATTTCCAAACTTCTAGAGCCAATGGTTTGATTATACAACACCAAGAGGTATCAAAGTGATTGACAGTCTGCATATAAGCAGGGTGGTGGCTGTAAAATCCTGATCAGGTGGGGTGCTAAAATTTCTTCCGGTGAATTGAATAATGATATAGCCTACTATCTCAATGACTGTGTTCTTACAGCAATTATTTTGGCCAATTCACCTTTTAAAATAGCTGACTGTATGCATTAAAGCACATTCTAAAAAGGAAAACTTTCAATGTAGTGCAGCTATTTCAGACAAGAAAGTACCTGAATACTGTATTTGAAAGAGTATGAATCTCTGGGGTTTGGTGGTTTTTTTGTTTGTTTATTTACTATTTCATTTTGGTTTTGTTGTTGTGTGGGGGGTTTTTTGTTTCATTTTGTTTTGTTGCTTTATTTTTGTTTTGGTTTGGGTTTCTTCATTTGTTTGTGGTTCCTTTGTTTGTGGTTCCTTTCTTTGCCTGTTTCCATGGCATGTTTCTCAGCCCTTTTCTTGTTCAATGCACCTGTGGGTTTCCATTGCCTTTTGATCATAGGCATCAAAGCAAGGAATTAATGCTGTAGACTAATAGCATTAAACAGCATGGAAGCTCCGTTCAACACTGTAAAGGGCTGGTTTTGCTAATTGCTGACATGTATTCTTAGCATCAACAATTAGACATGGACAGTCACTTAACTCTGAGAGAGGTAAACTCACCACAGGGGCACAAGAGCCATTGCTGTAGGTCAGAGGGTGGTTCCATCTGGCCTTGCATTCCCTCCTGGTAAGGAATTAAGCTGATGTTTAAGATGAAGGTGTGCGAGGACTTAACACCACATCAGTGTGACCCTCCTCAGGGTTGTTTTTTTTTGTTTGGGTGGTGGTGTTGTTTGTTTTGTTTTGTGGGGAGTATCACAGAATGGTAGGTGTTGGAAGGGACTTTTGGAGATCATCTAGTCCAGCCGCCCTGCCGGAGCAGGGTCCCCCAGGACAGGCCACACAGGAACAGGTTTTGGAAGTCTCTGGGGAAGGAGATTCCACAACCTCTCTGGGCAGCCTGTTTCAGTTCTCCCTCAGCCTCACAGTAAAGTTTTCCCTCCTAATACAGGGGTAGTATTTGCTGCAGTGTTGAGGCCTGACTAGTTTTCTGAAATATTTGAAGCTAACAAGATGAGTAGTAAGGAATGTTGAATCTCAAATGAGAGAAAAGAGAGGAAATGTGGCCTCTTTGCAGTTCTTGGGGTTTCCACAAGCCTGATTGGTGTTCAGATCTCCGGATTAAAATATGTTCTATCTACACCAGAATCTTTAATCTGAATTACGATCAAAAGAACACAAGTGCAAACAAGAACATTAATTGCAGATGTTTCAAGAAAACAATGTAGCGTGTTTTGGGTTTTTTAAAAAGGATGTGAGTGTACAGAGAAAATCCTGAGAATTCCTTCTCTGCTTGTGATTTCAAACAAATCCCAAAGCATTTTTATTTGTTGCTGACTTTTTAGTCTTCTGGAGCTTTCTAAAACAACTTGCTACTAGTCTTTGAAGGCAAGAATATTATAATTTTTCTGAAATCATCAGCTCCTGAAGCTGAACCTGAATGGACTGGAAGAAAGAAGAGAGCTGAGCAAGGCTGAGCTATGCCCGCAGACCTTGGAGATGACAGCTGACACGTTCAGCGTTCCAGTTCGGTGCCACGCTTTATACCCTGTGTGTCTTTGTACTTGAACTTTACGTCATAAGCAATGAGTATTTTTAATAGAGTTTGTACTCTTTTGTCTGAGATGAATGCAAGCCCACACATGGTGTAAGCTTCAACTAATTATCCTCTGAGGTCTGGTGCACATATTTGCATATGCTCCATCAGTGGACCACCAAGATTATTCAATTAAATCCTTACAATGGCTTTGAGAAGGCCAGTGATAAAAGCACTAGTGATGACTGTTCATTTATAAAATAATGATTTTTATAAATGTCATTGTCTACCATTTTTCTTACAAAACAGGGTCTATTGTGAGGGAAAGACTGAAATGCAGGATGTGTCTGAATTAGTACCACAATTAAATCATCCACACAAGTGGATGTGCCAATATTTCAACTGCTTTCTTTTGTCAGATTGTTAAAATAAATATTTCTACGCATTTCTAAGATTATAGTACATTAACTTTACAGAAGCTTGCCAGACCATTGTCCCCTCTCAGCAGTCTGAGTAAGTGTCCTTATGACATAGTATGCTCCAATGCAAGTACTTTTTTTTTGCAGAGAAAGTTCTATTAGGTTATTAATAGAAATGGCTATTTAATAAAAATGGCCATTTACTAGAGATGAGCTTGTGCAGGTGTGCCAACTCCTAAAGCATTGGGAAAGTGATCAAGAAATGATGGAGCTCATGTAGCTATTTGAAGACAGTGTTGTGTTGTTATATTCGTGTATAATCTTGGCTAAGATAAAGGCTTCATAGGCAACTAGTTCTGTGGTTCACATAGTGTTCAAACAAAGCCACCCAAAAACCTCCACCAGAGTAATCCTAAATAATAGCGGATGGGATAAGGGAATGATATCTCTGGAAATCTAGCCGAAGGTAGAAAACTTTTAAGGGAGGTAAGGTATTTAACTCCTTCTATTAATGCGTATCAGATGGTGATCCTCGTGTGCTTGCCTAGGTTTGCAAAGCAACACAGTGTGATTTCACCAAATGTCTCTTAAAAGTCTGCTGTTGAATTTGACTCAGTAATTTACTGAAATAATTATATATATATATTTTTGAATATATGTAACTCGATAAAATTAAGCAGCTTTACTACTTTGCAGTTTTACAGCAGGAGTTTAATTGAACAGTTGACTTGTGCTGTAACTCTTGCAATTACTCTTTAAAGGCTGTCACTGCTGTTAAGTAGTTTGAGACTGTTAAGTCTCAAAACTACTACAAAGGAAAGAGAGCTTGTCCTTTCTATCAGGATGGCTATTGACTGTAGCTTTTTGTTGCACTCTTCACAAATTAGCTTTTACTTTCTTCATCCTTTCTGCCTCTTCAGAAGAAGCCGCAGCATCCCTCCTGCATTGCAGAAGCAAGCATTTGAGCAGCAGTGGCTGGTCAGACATCTACTGCCAATCTTCCACAGGAAGAGGCAGTAGCAGCCAGATTGGAACAGCCAGTGCTGCTTCTATGCCACAAGTCACCTGCTGAACCATGTTACTCAGAAATTCCACTTTTCTATAGGAAATAGATTGTGGGTTTTCAACACAGAATTCTGAAGTTACTTTGTGGAAGCTTTCCAGGTAGTTAGCCATTAAAGGCTGCTTGGGACGGCTTATAGGTAGTTCTACTTCCAACACCCACTCCACTATTTTCTTAAACCTATCTTAAACAGCAGACAATGCATTAGTAATTTTTACTACAGACTAATACTTACAGAATTGAATATTTTCTTAATCTGCAGTGCTATTATCAAGGTACTATGTTAGACACTGTACTGTGCCCCGGGCTTAAAATGTATGTAGTGAAATGTTACGCAAATTGATGACACATGGTGGCAAGTAAATCTCAAAAATTGCCACCCTTCCATTTAAAGGTGGCTTTTGTGACCCGTACCAGGTCTAAAACTCTTACCGATTCCCAAATATGTTATCTAGAGAGTGAAAGACACCCTCTCACACTCTCTGGGAAAATTGAAAACAATAGTCCTTTCTTTTTCTGAAAATGCAGTGCAGGATTAGAAAGAACAGTTGTTCTTTCTAATTTCTTCTCAATCTGTAATACAGTCTATGCAATTTAGAGAGTATTTCATCCTAGCATTTTGAAAGAGTTTTAATATTTGCACTTAATCACACTGGAAGTATGACATAAGAGCATGTGAATCATACCTGCTCAATTGAGAAAAGGCTTTGTTTTTACGTATTTTCATTAGAAGATAAATCTGGGTCTAGAATGGTCCTGTTGAAGGAAAGGTTTACAATTTCATAGCAGCGGTGCTTAATCTTCTGGAAAATATGTATCAGTAATAAATGAAAAGCTGGTGTACAGTCAGTTGTGTAGAAATGTCCAGGTGCTTTTTCTTTACGACAGCAGCAAGGATACCAGTACTTCCATAACTGTAGCAAAGGAGGGCTTAAAAGAAAGTGTACAGAATGCACATAGTGCCTGAAAAAACGAAGTCATAGTAGACCAAAATAAGTAAGCAACTATAGTTTAGGTGTTGCATTGTCTGCCAAGAAAATGAGTAGAATTTTTGTATACACCTTCCTGAGCATGTGCACGCATAAATGATTATAAACACTTTGCTCTTAGCAGCATATGTGATGTTACACAGGTCTGTCAGCACTTTGCTTTGAAACTTGCAGTCTCTTTACACCCTCTTTTGTTTAGACTCCCTAATGTTAAGTTACCATGCTCATGTGTTTTCCAGTGGAGCCATGCAGCCTGGTTTCCAAAGCTGTTGTTTAAAAAGCTTAATTGAAAAAAGGCTCGTAATTGTAGGGTACGATAGCACTGACAAAAAAGTGCTTGCATTTGCTATTTGCTGTACAATGTGGCATTGGAGATTTAGTAAAATAGAAGAGTTGGTACAGCCACAGACCACATCCTTGCTAACATTGTGTAGGGGCTGCATTTACTTAGATTTTTTCCAAATTCAGGCAACTTTTTGTAGACAACTGTTAGTTACCGTATTTACTTCAATTAGAAATGAGACATTCTTACATTAGAAATCAAACAGAAAAGGTAAAACTTGCTGATGTGATTTTTTTTTTTTTTTTCTCTCCCCCCATCCTAGTTCAGGAATGATGTGCTTCACAGAAGCAGAGTAAAGCTGGCCTAGACTTGTTGCAACATTTCTCTCCAGTTGAAACTTACCTTTAAATGCCAGTGCAAAAAATTAGCATTAATTTAGAGAAGATTAATTTATTGCTCTGGTATTTTTGGTATGTTTTAAAAATGCGTAAAACTGTTTCTCGTAAGAAGTAATACTATGCTCTGCATATTTGTGATATATAGGGATTGCATCTCTGCATAATAGATTAGGGTGTCAGACTGTGAATCTTACCTAAGATGCACACTAAGTGTTAGGAGGCAGATACTTTGCGTAGCATTCTTTTGAAATGTGCTCTTCTGTGTTCACTTGTCAAAAGGAACAGTCTTCCAAAATTAAAGATGTGGAGGCCTGTTGACAGTTGTGTCCTGGTTTATGATTTTGTTTGTGTTCTTTTGGTGAAGGAGAGCTCAGCCTTTACTTTGATGGTCACATTGAGAATGAGCAAATGAGAAGGCCTTAGCATTTAGGAACACATAAATAAAGTCTTCAAAGAAAGGGTATGAGAGAAGCTTTGAAGTGGCATCTAGATTTAATTTTAGTGGGAGAAAACCAGATGTGTCTTTGAGAGTTCTGTCCCAGCTCTCTCTTTTTTTCTTGAGAGAGAGGCCAGGGAACTCAACCCAATCACACAATGCAGAGACCCCAAACCAACTGTCCCCACCCTAGTACTTTGATCTTTCTTGCCACTTCTGAATGAACTTTTCACAATAAAAATGGTTCATTTTTAGTGGTGTGCATTCTTTTGTGCAACTGGATTACATATCTCTCTTTTTTTTCAAGTCCAAATATTACCTGAGTTTATTCCCTACACAAAAAAAAAATCCTGGTACTGTTAAAGATTATGGCAGTGTCAAAATGGCAAAAACAGCACAGAATTTTGAGTTTGCTGGTTTTGTGTTGGTGTATGTTAGAATACAATATCGGTACACAGAATAAATATTTGGGTCAGCAGTCCTGTAAAACACAAGGTAGAATGAAAAATACAAAACAAAACAAAAAAACAACCCAAAACAAACAATCCTGCTTGTGTAGGACTTCTGTTGGCAAGTGCTGCTTCTGGAATTATGCATGGTGTTGCTACTTACAAATAAAATTAATATATATGTATGATATATTTGAGACTTTTTTTGTAGTCCCTGGATCACATTTGGACATCAGAAAGATTTTTGTTGACTATACATTTAGTGAATAGATTAAAACCACACAACAAGGTTTTTTGAACATGTCTAGAAAATAAGGAAAATAATCCTGTCTTCTAAAGAGATTAAGAGTCTCAAGGGATGGAAAGGAGAAAGCCTAGATAAGAAGACAAATAACATGAATCAAATTCAAGGTTACTGTCAGCTTCTAACCTGAAAAAGATAAATACTGTTTGCTCTGAGGGCTTGCCTGTGTGCCAAAGCTAATCTACCTGCTAAATGATTCCACAGCTTGCAGTGTTCAGAGGAAAGGATTGGGAAGGAGACCTTTAAAATTCTGGAGGAAAGAGGTCAAGTTAAGTTGGTGCTTTTAAGTTGGTATCAGTTGTCTGGCACGGAGATAGCTGAAAAAAGAACTTGTCTCTTCATGAGCTATTTTGGTGTGGTTAGTTAGTGTTATGTCTTGTGGGAGGGTTTATTTATTTATTGTTGGTTTGTTTTGTCTTCATTTTGATCCTTTTATAGCAGGACTTTGTCCCAGGCCACTACTGGAATGAAGACCAGAATATTATCTTGATACATGCAAGAGCTATGTTTTAATTTGCATTGAAGTGCTTCCCTCTCATGTCAGCTTAGTCCACTCTGCTGGTTTCTGGAACCCAAGCACATCCCAGTAGCAAAGAGGAACAGTGTGCACCACAAACTGAGTCTGAAGAATGTGCTCACGAATACTAATAAAATACACAGGGAATTTCTTCCATCTTTTGCTCTGGTGTTTAGCATGACATTAATACAACATGAGTGCTAAAACAATAAAGGTCTGTTATATCCTTCAGTATAGGTGCAGCAGTATGTATATAGTTACTCTGCATTCTCAAAATGTGGAATGAAAAATTGATTGGGGAGAAAAGGAAGAGGAGTGTTGGTTCCATATACCTCTTGGAGGCTGTATCTCTGCATAAGCAAAAAGTTAACACACTGGCTTCTTGCTGCCTGTGACAAAGTGAATCACTCTACCACATAATAAAAGTACAGAGACAAAAATATGCGGAGTTGAAACTCTGAATTAGACACTCGAGTTTGCATTAAATTGAGATTAGAGTTCTCAGTAGAAAGAAAACAATTTTGGCTTTATTTCCCCTGAGGTTTATTGATGAGATATGTATTACAGTGTAATATATGAAATACTAAGAGTGTGTGTAGACCTGGAAAATCATGGGTAACTGAGTAACTGTCTAAATTGGATGTTGAAAATAGTGCCTATCAAATTGTAGTTTGGTTTTAATGAAACTCTGTAGTCTACAAATGGAGTTTAAAACAAATGCTTTAACCTACTGTCAGGTGGGAGGATTATGAGAATAATTACCAAGCTACTCCACACCTTATGCAACTATTTTGAAGAGTCTTGTCAAAATGTCAGCTAAACTAATGCCAAAAATGCAATCATTCACATAAGTAATGAAAAAGTTTTCAAATGGAAGTATTTAAAATCTATTCATCCAGTCAGACATATTTATAATCATCACAGTTCTTAACTGTACAAGCTGAATTTTCAGTGCTCACTCATGAGATTTCACTCACATGTATGCTGGAGAAGATGAGGTGGTTGTTCCTTTGTCTTGCCTGTTTAGAAGGAAGTGACTATAAAGATGTCTCAAATGCTGGAAAGAAAACATTGAATATCCCACAGGAGATGTCTACTATATTTTTTTGCCCTTTTTTATGTGATGTCAGCCACACCTCTACACTTCTCAAAATCAGTGTGAGTGGTAAGGAAAACTGTATTTTGTCCAAAAATATTTTGATGTTTTTGGAATACTGCCTTGATATATGACTCAAACCTGAAACAACATATTCTTGAATAGGTTTGTGTCGGTGCTCCCTCTCCTCTCTCGTTTTCCTCTCCCTCCTGCTTTCCCTTCCCCTTCTCCCTTGCTTGACCTCCCTTCACAGTCTTAGACTGTGGCCTCGTCCTGTGTCAGTGTGTGCCGGGTGCACTCATACAAAATACAGGATGTGCCTGCTCTGTAGTGGGTCCTGAGTATTGATTGTCCTTGAGCAGAAGTCCTGATCAATGTTAAGAAGGGGAAATGTTAAGATAGTCTCATTAAGTCTGGGTTATTTTAAGAAGCAGGAAGGGTAGAGAGTGGTAACACTTGTGAGATGAGCTGTACTTCATAGTTTTGAAAGCTAAGACTTTTAAATGGGTAGGCAATAAGAGAGGCAGGTGTTAAGGATAAAGTGCCATTCTTTATGGTACTTCTGCTGCCTTGCAACTAAAGCACTTTGTTGTTATTGTTGTCCAGGTTTGTTCTCTGCCCGAGAATATTTTTCAGGGCTGAGCTTGTGATAAGAAAGGCATAGCATTATATAAAATACCCTACATGAAAAAGATTATTGTCATGTACTCTTTGCAAAAGTAAATACTATCAAATGGAATTACTGTTACAATTTTCAGTGCTGATTTCAGGTGCTGGTGTTTTATTTTGCATTATGTTTTTTTCTGTTTATAAATATTAAAGTATTAAAACCAGAAGAGGTGAGTTTGTTTTGAAGCATGGGGGTTATAACCAAATAACGCATCTGCGTTACATACTCATCACCCTTTCTTAGTCTGATTTCTGCTTGTGTGCTTTTTAATCACCAAACCAGATTTAAATTTTGTAAGTGCACTTTTCCTCTCTTTCCTACATTTTGGGGCCGGAGAGGTGCCGATGACCGTTCAGCCACCCCTTGCCTCTTCTAGTTGGACAGTCTTGTTGCTGTGCCAGCCGGCAGCTCCACACTTTCGGGTTGTGCTTTCGGCATAACTGGGTCTGAGACCCTGACACCTGCATGAGGCTGGGGCTGGAAAAGCCCTGATCTTCAACAGGAACATGCTATAACTGTCAGCTGATTGATGTATCTGGAAGGCAGTGAAGACAATACCTCCTCTTCACTTCCATCATCTGGAGGGCTGAAGTCAATACATTTCCTTCTTGAGTGGCAGCAACTGGTAGTTGTTGAATTTTGGCAATTTCTTCCACAATGTGGGAGGTGCTGTGATCTAGCAACACCTGCAGTTCTGGGGAACACAGTACGGCAAAGTGAGCATTTTGTGCTGCTGAGGGTGAAGCCCTCAGCCAGCAGGCTCCCTGCCACTTGAGAGTGCTCCCAAGATCCCTGCAGGGGAGTACTCCTTTGAATTAAAAAGTCACCAGCAAAAGTAGAACTGTGGTTGCAGCCCATCACTTCTAATCACTGAATGTTTGTATTATTGGATACTTTTCAAACTAGTAACTTCATATTCTAAGCTAGAAGACAATTGCTTTTTCAGTCATGATATTTTATCCCTACAGAACAGTCATTTGTGTCTTATGTTTAACTTGCCCCTGTCCAGCTGAAATCTTATGAACAGACTTAGCTGGAGCTCATTATCAGTGATCATATATGAACGAGTAACACTCTTACTGCTCTAGTTTTTAAATTCAAAGCCATTACCAACCCAGTGCTGATCTTGTCCATCTCTTTCTAGACTGTTAATGAAGATTTTTTTGATACTTGTCATCATCTGTTGTTAGTTTATGAGTATATGCATTTGTGTATTTGCATACGTTGTTATGTGCTGTAATGAAATATTCATAACTTTTTTCACTTGCCTGATACACTCAATGTACTGCGTTTATACCCTTGACTTGGAAAACCAAAAAATTATTGCCAAATAATTTTCCTTCTCTCTCTTCCACAGTCATAATGAACGAAAAGTAACCTGCAAACATCCAGTAACTGGACAGCCATCGCAGGACAACTGTATTTTTGTTGTGAATGAACAGTAAGTGGCCTCTGTTTCAGTCTATGAAATACATGTTTTAAAATTTGTTCAATATTGAAGTTAGATTTAGTGATGGCTAATTGTAATATTTATTTTTTCTACGTTAGATTAGCATGTGTCAAGTTTTACTTGTTTAAATTATTGGAATGTAATATTAAATATGTAATACTAATTTGTAAGATTAAAATAATAGCCTAAATTAGATGCATGATAGAAATGCACTGTATTTATGCAGTAAGTGAATTTCCACTTGTCACACATTCTGTAGTGTTAGCAAATGATATATGACAATCTAATAATTTTCCAAAAAGGAATAAATTTCTTAATCACTTAGGCACAATCACATGCTTTTAATCTGTCATTTGCCTGATAGTTTCTCCTCCATCAGTTTTCTTGACCAGTTGAGATGATCTCTGAATCGTTGGATAATATCTTGTTTTTGCTATTTTTGCATTAGTTTTCTAGAATACACAACAGCACGCGAAGGTATCCACGCAAGTCACATCTGACCTCAGGAGTTTATATGGGGCTGGTTATTGGGCGTATATTGCTTTCAAGTTGGAAAACTAGGACACGGTGTTTTAGGCTACATCTAGGGGTGCCTTTTAATAGCAGTCTTCACACACAGCATGTTCTAGTGCTATTACATATTCTGTTTTCAGAACTGCTGCAGCCATGACATCTGAAGAAAAGAAGGAGCGACCAGTAAGCATGATATGTGAAGCAACTAACTATAATCTGACCTCAGATTATGCTGCTCATCCAATGAGCCCTGTGGGCAGAGTAAGTCTTTATGTCCAAATTAAATTAAAATTGACCTCACTCTCTTATTCCACAAGGTACTAGACAGTGCTGTGTATTAGTATTACATTGAAAAAGAAAAACAAAGCATGTAACTTTTTGAGGGCACTTGGCTTCTTTCATATTTAATTTGGGAACCAAAACAAATTATCACCAAAGCTGTAATTTCTGTCAGCTATCTCAGATCTTATGACTTGCACGTACTAAAATTGTTTATAGATTCTGACTTCTTTAATCTGTGTGAACAGCAAAATCTTGAATGGCTGGTCAGACATCTGGATAAGCATTTTTATGGAAATTATTCCATCACAAACAATTCACTAGATTTTCCCCAGGTAAAATAAGAGGAAGTATAATTGCATGTAAGTAGTTGCAAGAGAGATGGAAAGTGACCTTGTGGTGAAATTAAAGAGCAGATGACATGCTTTGCTGTCATAGGACCAGAGGTAGAAGTCCTGGTTTCCTAGGAAAATCCATGGGAAAAGTTCGGGAGATTTCTAAGTCACTGTAATTTGTATCCTCCTTTCTCCACCCAGCTTCTCAGAGAGTTAAGGTAGAAGCCCAGTGATGAGTTCAGTTTTATCACC
The DNA here is from genome assembly GCA_013399075.1 of Chloroceryle aenea. Lineage (NCBI taxonomy): Eukaryota > Metazoa > Chordata > Aves > Coraciiformes > Cerylidae > Chloroceryle > Chloroceryle aenea. The sequence goes on from VWZY01008965.1 coordinate 631,813, forward strand.
ATTTAAGTTTATTGGATAAAGCTGATGAGGTGGTTGTGTGCATTTTTTTTCCATTTTCTGGACAGCTTTCCTGAAAGGAAAGTGTATTTGCTACAAAATTAAGAATTTCCTGAAGTATGCTAGGATACCAACAGCTTTGATCCATGATGACAGATAAGAGCTATGTAATTGATTCTGCCAAGCAGTTAACATTTAAACAAGGTAAAAAAAAAGCCATGCTTTTGTTAGTCACTGAAATCTTCAACCCCAAAAAGTGATTTTTGTCAGGTTAATCCAGCCTGCAGGAGAGAAAGAAACTTTGGAATGTGCTTTAATTGAGCAAATCTCTTGATTTTGGAAACTTGATTTGAAATTAGTTTTAATGTGGTAGGAAATATTATAAGGTTTTTTTTAAGGGTATTTTGGAAACATTTTGTTGTTTTAAATGTTAGATAAGCAGAATCTTTGACTTACATTAGAAAACTGTTATTTAACAAGTCTGAATCTATTACTGCTGCTGAGAGGGGGGGACGGGGGTGGGAAGGAGTCACAGATGAATGATAAACAGTAAGAAAATCCATCTCAACTTTCATATGGTCATGTTTAAGTCCATGTAGGAAAGCCAGTTTAATAAAAAAACGAATTAAACTAGAAAAGTCAAATCCAAACCCAGCTAAACCCTAAAACAACCAAGGAAGCCAAAACTGCCAGGTAACTTAGACTTGCAATAGCGATGTAGATTGCAGTAGTTACAAAAAAAATTTATTACAATGGAACCAGCTAGGAAGAGCTCTCAGGTTAAATGTAGGAAGGCAATTACAGTTTAGGAGCATGTTTTACAGGCTTTTTTTCACATTCCTCTTTCAAAATAGAAGATTAAAATACCCTTTAGCATGTTTGTCTCATAGTGTTCTAGAAGGAAATTGAGACTCTTATGGCTCAGTTATTGTAAATTCTCTCCTTTCATTGATTACTGACACTTTAGCTTCCTGTGGAAATTATTATATTTTGAGAAGATAAACTTTTGTTCTACTTTTCATTCTTCCTATCTGTTCTAGTTACTGAAATGCACTTAAAATATTAATGAATCCTGTGACTATGTATATTTACTGTACATCAGTTTTCAGATGGAAATTTGTCTGACTTAATGCAACACTGTTTTCAAAGATTCTTTTTTAGGAGATGAATGCTTGGAAAGTAGAACCTTAGCTCCTGTCAGCATTTTCTAGTTGTTGTTTAAGGCTAATAAGTTGAATAATTTTTAAAGATAACTAGACAGAAATTGCCCACTGCTTGTACCTGTTTACGACTACTGATTTTTCTTCTGTGTTTTATTCATATCTCCCAAAGGAATTTGTTAGTAGATTTGACATTAGTGGTACTTGTGGTTGGTTGTGTTTTTAGAAGCGTCCTTATTGTGTTAGCCATTTTACAAGCATAGGAAGTCTGGAATACTTTTGAGAGGTTTTGAAGCTTCAATTCCTAATATTAGAGCAACTATGATATTTCTGGTAAAAATCTTGGCTCCTGTGTGATATGCCACTGTAGTGGCTGTACAGGTAGAGAGATGGTCATAGTTAAATTTATAACATAGTCTAGGTTATTACGGGTTCTCTGTACATTCATTTTTTACAGTTAGATGTCAGAATTCTCTTGAAACTTTACAAACTTTTGTCCATTTTGTACTGGTAGAAATTTTCAGATGAAAATGTGAAAGATTTTTTTTAATAAGGTTTTTCAATTACTTGATCTGTCTTGCTTTCCAACCAGAGTTAAGTTTCTGTATCTCCAAGGGAAATTAATAGCACTCTGTTCTTATATTACCTCCTGATTCTTTCAAAAAAGAACTATGAAGCAACCTTGCTTCGTTGTATTGTAGACTTAAGCACACACAGTTTTTGTGATGTGATTCTTTTTGGCTAAGCTAAGTTGTATTCCTCAATTAATGGTATCGCTGAAAAAGCTGCACATCATTTTAAATTGCAGTTTTCAGTTTATGATTTTTAACCTACTGTGGAATTCTCTCTGAAGCGTGTGTAAAACCCAGCTCAGTTCTGAGATGCCTGTTGAGAGAATTTCCATAGAGAAATCCCATACCCTAATTTGCAACAGAACATGAGTGGTTGTTTAGCCCTCCTCCTTAACCTTATGATTAGTCTCAGTAGTACAGCAGGGGAAGCCGAAGCACAAAATTATATTGTCACAGTTCAAATGGTGGATTTGAAGCAGAGCCATGAACACAGCTTAAAAAAACTTATTTAAACTTGATTTCTTTTGCAGAATGGGATACTTTGCTGTATCACATCACGTGGTCTCTGTGGCACCAATTCTTACAGAATTTAAACCACAAGTAAATGTTCAGCTCATTTAGTTGCAGAATAATCTTTCCAAATGTAGACTGAAAAGAGTGAAGCGTGAATTGGCAAAGTGCTGCACATTTCTTTATGCCTTTTCCAATTTTTTTGGTTACTTAAGTAGAAGAAGGATAAAATCTAAAATGGCTTATTTATCCTACTTCTCTTAGTCATCTATGATCATTGCATAGATTTAAGGTTGTAAAAAGTTTTAAACAGCAAATACAAGCGCTGGAGTTTCAGTGCAGAAGTTTCAAAGTAGGCCGTAGCACAAGCAGGTAAAGTAATGAGTATTCAAACCAGCCAAGAGATCACAGAATGGAGGGTTCTTGAAAGGGAAGAAAGAAAAGAAAAATCAAGTGTATGTTAAGAAAAGGGGAGTTGTTTCTTGTTGAAATCTGAACAAGTGTTCGTATATTAGGCAACTGTTGGGAGCACAAAAGAGTAGAATTTTTCTTGCCCAGATGATGTAATTTTTCATAATTAATAATAGTTCTGTTAGTCTTACTTCTATTTCTATAGCTTAGTAGACTCTCTACCTAACTTACAAGAAAGTCAGATATGTTTTTGATTGTTTTCTCTTGTTAAAAAAAAAAAAACAACAACTTGTAAGTACTTGTCTTGGGATTTACCTATAAATTTTCCACAGATTAAAAAAGAAGGAAATGCTGAAACCAGCAGAACCATCGTAGTAATTACTTATATAAAAATAGGAATGCAGTTTGTAGTTCTGAAATCACCCAGGGAAACATGTATAAGAAGAAAGATCTTAAAGAAAAGAAAATGTGTTATTATTTATTTTTTTTTAACAGATATTGATGTCATGTTTTCTTTAACCTGTTCAATTCAATTTAGACATCACGATCTTCAAAAAAGGTTCATAATTTCGGAAAGAGATCCAACTCAATAAAAAGAAATCCTAATGCACCAGTTGTCAGACGTGGCTGGCTTTACAAACAGGTACTCTTCCCCTCTTTACTCCCTTCTTTATTTTTGGTAAGGTGCATAGTGTACAGAAGACAATTCTTTATGTAAAATACAATTATAGCAATACCAGAGTGAAGCTATAAACTGTGAGGACCTGACACATGGTATTATAATAAAGTAGCTACATATTGGATAACATTCTGATACATATGAGTAAGGGCATCAGACAAGCACGGAACAATGATATACATACAAACGCCTCTACAATACACAGAGGGCTTGAAAAAGCTAGGCAGATGTTGGTAGCAAATAGCTGAATTAATTTTAGGCATGCTGAGATGATGGGACAAAGATGTATGACCCAGCATATTGGATTTTTTTTTTATTCTGAAGGGTTTTTTTAGGCTTTATCTCTTAATGTTTACGTTTTTTTTCAAATGTAAGTTGATATTTTCAATAACGAATTGGAGATGAAGCAATTTTTTTTGCATCTGAAAAGAGAGAGGAATGCTGTTTTCTTAACTCAAAGATGATCATCTTAAAACTAGAGATCATTTTAGGTTTTCCTATTGAATGTAATCCGAAGTATGTGCTCTTTACTATTTAGTGACAATGTACCTAGCCTGCTGTAGATTTCCTGTTCTGAGTACCAGACCACTTGCACTTTCTTGCTCTTTAGGAAATCAGATTAGGATCATTTGATCAAAAAGTAAAACAGCAAAACTGATTAGGCCATATATTTTTATGAATCCACCAAGAACCCTTTAAGAACTTGTCAATTAAACTCGGCTGAGGCAAATGTGTATATATAGTTTTGAATCTACATTGTCATTTGCTGTCCCTCCTCTGACAGACTGGTATGACCCACATAGCTTCCTGGATGCTGTTGTTCAGAGTTTTTTTAAAATTACTATCAGATATAAATATCTAGAAGTATCCTTTATTAAAAGATGTTTCCATGTTTAGATACTCTTGTGGCCTCTAATTCAACATTGAGACTGAAAAGTTGTTACAAAGATGAGAGGGTTTTTTGCTTGCTTTTAGGGCTGTTAAACTTTCCAGCTTGAAAAAAAAGTCACTTAGTTGTAAAGTGGGATTTATCTGGATTTTTTTTTTTAATTTAATTTAATTAAATGACACCATCAGTTAACTGCATTGAAATATGAAGCCTGAGCACAAGTGGTTGTGCACATGTATCAATGTTAGGTTATCTTTGCTGCCTACTTCTGAGTAAGTTAAGATTCATGATGATCTGGCTTTACAGTCTGAGGTCTTTTCATACATCTAAAACAGACTAGAAAAGATGTTTTACCAGGTCCATTTTAGTCTACCCTTGTATTATTCTACTAATGAAGGAACAGTAGCTGTATTTTAAAATCACAGAACTATGATGTTTTGAAGGGACCTCTTGGTCATCTAGCACAGCTCTGGGGTAGACTACTAGCAATTGGCTGCCACTGCTGCCACGGCAACCACTGATCACCACTCTCTGATAGTTCAGCCAGTTTTCAGTCTGCCTCACTGTCGAAATGCATACTGGTGGACCGGGTTTATGTGTAAAAAGATTTAAATGCTGTGATGTTTGATTGGTTTTTGTAGGAAAAGATGTTGCTTTATGTTTCCATGTTGTAGTAGGAATGGAAAGCAATTTAGTCAAGAGTTTTACCCACCAGATACTATTACAGTGGAAGCTTGTGCAGGTTTCTTTTTGATAATATGATAATTTTCTTAACATAGTTATGTAAGCACAGAGAAGAGCAAGTTTTGTTTGACTCGGGATGTGCTGTCTCATTGCATGCATTGCTGTTCTTCTGTAATTTTTCCATTAATTTTTAAGTCCAGAGTCAACTTGTTTTTTTGGAAGGCGTTCACTGTGAACATACTGTTACTATATTACAACATAATCACAAACAAGAGGAATAAATAATTAATAAGTCCACTGATACAGAAAGGATGCACTTGAAAGTAGGAAGGAATTTAAGGTACGAGAAGCACAGAGTTGTTTGGTGTGCTTCTGCAATGTCCGAAGAAGGCTGAAAGATCATTCCTAGCGTGTCTGATTGCTGGCAGGATTTTACATGTGGCTGCTTAAAAACCTTTTGGTGTTTTTGAGCGATGGGATAAATGTGAGGTTGTGTAACAGCCTCTTCAAGAACTCTGTCAGAGGGTTTTATTCTGAAGAAGTCTGGATATTTTCACATTGTTCAGTTGATTTGTATGGACATGTGTTTTTTTCTTTTTGGGACAGAGGTCCAGCATCCTACTCTGCTCCCGTGTCAGTGACCTGGCAGGGAGGTGAGGAAGGCAGTTTCCCCTCCTCGCATCTGCTTTTCCAGCTGTGAAGTAGGAGCTGACTGCTATGGACAGGGTTTCCAGACTTAATTAGTGTTTGTTAAAACACTCGGAGGTCCTCAGAAGGAAGGTTCTATAAAGGGTTTTGTTATTCTACTTATGGAAATGTTTGTAGCAAAGGTTTTTTTGACTTTTTCTGAATAATATTTCCTAGATAATGTTTTCTTTACCCTTTCTACTCCATAATTCAGCTTATTTTCCCCACCCCAAAAAGAGCAGAGCTTAAAATATGAGGCTAACATGCTGGTTTCTATCAAAAAATGAACCCCAAACCAACCCCAAAATGAAACCCACACCACCTCACAGTCTTTCACTATAGAGTATCTCTCATGGTTCTCACAAAATCTGTTTACTACAAGAATTTTGATAATTCACACATGCTTTTCTTGGAACAGATTAACATATTTATGAAGTCTTACTCACCAAGGATGTGTGTCCTGAAATGCTTTGACTTATTTACACTACAGTAGTGGTGGTAGTCTTTCATTCTGAGTTGTGCAGTGTAAATTGGTTATAAGCATAAGAGAAAACAAAATTGCTTTACAAATAAACTGTATTTGGGAAAAAATTTGCTATGTGAGTAGTAGTAGAAGATGAAGTTCAGCAAGAGTTTCTTCAGAAAACAAAGCAGAATGAACCCCAAGTATTATCTTGCTCTTTTCCTTTCGGGGGGGAAAAAAAAAAAAAGTATAAGTTTTTTTCAGTTAACTTAGATTGTAGTCTCTTGTAGTCTCTATCATGCTAAAATAATGGGGACGTATTCTTGAATCATATTCACTTCAGGCTTCCCAGGTTGTGATCTTTGTTTGCATTGTCAAGTTTGTGATGAGTTGTGAAAGCTACTTAAATTATTGTAGCCAAGAAAATTAACTTGTAGCACATCACCACAGTTATATTGCACCTGGTTTACTTTCCGAACTATTACTGTTAAAAGCCTGAAAGTTCTCATTTGATCACTTCAATTAATGCAGGATAGTACTGGAATGAAGTTGTGGAAGAAACGGTGGTTTGTGCTCTCAGATCTGTGTCTCTTCTATTACAGAGGTAAGTTCCACTCAGGAAAGCTCTGTTTGCTAACTTTAATGGAAGCAGATAAATTCTGACACACCACTTAAACGTAAGATATAAGAAGCTGCTACTTAATTTAATGGATTAAAATAGTAGTATAGCTGTCAGTATACAGGCCTGCTACTTTTATCTTTATGGGGTTTTTTCTTTTCTAATCACCAGTTTCTTGTAATTGCTTCCTGCCTGTCAGGTATGCTCAAAGGGCAAACCCATTCACAGCCACCTCTTTCATTAAATTCTGGGTTGTAGTTTTTCTCACCACATCTGTTGCTAGGAACTAAATATGACAGGTTAAATCTGGGGTTTTTTTGGGTTTTGTTGTTTGGTTTTTTTTCCAGGTAAATTAAGGAATTGAAATGGCGATAGGAAAGGGGTAAAGCTGAAACTCTGCCTTTGGAATGATAAAGATAATAAAGATAATATATGCCTTTGGGGTATCTGATCAGTGTTCGTCAATACTTATAAAGTGAAATGTTGTCCAATTCCAGTAGTAGAAGTCTCTGCTGTATTTGGAACAAGGAAATCTGTTAGTACCCTTATGCAGCTATATCGGGCATACTTCGGAAAAATTAGCTGCTTATAACTCTAATATGGAGATAAGCATGTTTAAAAAACCCCGATGCTTTTACCATTACAACTTATTAACTGTTGTGCTTGTGAAGGGACAAAAAAAAATTACGTTTGCGCTTATGGAATTGTATTTCATCCTGAAATAAGTTGTACAACCGTAATAGTTTAAAGGAGGCTAAAAGCAAAGACATGTAAAGCATGACAAAATAGAGGGAAATAAACACTTAAGGCCATCTCCAGCCTTAATTGCAAATGAAGATGAAGAAAGGGTTTCAGTCTAGGATGACTTCAGAAGTTGTAGAGGTGATGTGGATGCTGGTAATGCTGAAAGCACTGACTGATGAATTTAAACTGCTGTTCTATTCAAGTGCAGCATGGTTCTAATCTAATCAAGGTAAATCGGGTCATGAAACATAAAAGCTCTGTAACTTTTGTAACCGGTTTAGTTAACAAATTCTGAATTACTGAAATATAATCATTATGCTTCCCCCTGCCTCCAAGAAGTATGCATGGTTGGATAAAATACTGTTGAGTCAAACTTAGGCTATAATTTCAGTCACAGAGGCACTAAATTTCATACAGTTACACTGCGTTTAGTTAAGTGGTCATTAAATATATGTAAACTGTGCCTTCTTATAGGGTGTTCTTATTTTTATATATTATATACATTTATACATAGTAATACATTTTTATTTATATATTATTTTGGGTATTTTTTATATTATTATATATTTTTATATATA
>VWZY01008965.1:639910-709889 GCA_013399075.1 Chloroceryle aenea
ATATTTTTATATATAGGGTGTCTTCAGGCTCTCCCTTTCAAAGGGTCTAAAAAAAATACTGCTTTGTAGCTTCCTCAAGAACAGATTAAATTGATTTAAAGTACTGCATACAACATATCTCAAAATAAGAAAAAAGCAATAAGCAAAAACAACTACTAAAATAAATCCAGAGGGCTCTACAATCTTACTTTTTCATTTCTACGTATTACTTTGCCAAATAAGCTGAAATAAAAGCAGAATAGTGTAACTTGTTTACAAGATAAACTTAGCTTTTAAACATCACTCTTCCAGAAACCAATTAAAGCTGACAAATGATAATTATATGTGTACAGTGACAGTCTTAAAGCCATTAGAAATGGCAACTANCTTAAAGACATTAGAAATGGCAACTAAAATAGAAAATGGCAGGATTTATCAACTCTTGCAGGAGAAGCTGAGAGGGTGACATGGCTGGGGGGCTCCTGGAGAACCCGTGGAAGATGTAAACGCAGCACTCAGACCACCAACCAGCAGTGAGGCAACTGCATTCATGCTTGTTGGTGCATGACCAGCAGGGTGTGCAGGGGGACGCACAAGAGAGTAAATAATAAAGAAATAAATAAATANACCTGAAGGTGTTTAAAAAAAATGAGTGGACATAGCACTTGAGGCTATGGTCTAATGGATAGGTAGATGTTAGGATGAAGGTTGGACTCGATGATTCTAGAAGTCCTTTCCAACCCTAGTAATTCTATCATTCTGTGATAAAATCTTGCAGTCCAAACCCTGTGCTTTTATTTTTTTGTAAATTCTCTGTCAGATACTGAAAAAACAGGAAGCAGGAAGCCATGCCCATAGTCCCAGATTGCAAACAGTGTTTCTGGTTGCTCTCTTGTGGTTGTTCGGGTTTTGCAGGATTTGTTTTTTGGTTTTGTTAGTAAATCTTACTGAATTTTTACAATGGTGTTACAACAAGAGCATCTTAAATCTAATTTATAGATGAAAAGAAAAATTATTTTATTGTATTTTTTCTGAGCTTAGAGAATACTCTTTTTCTGTTTCACAGGGGGATAAAAGACTGCCCACTTTCATATTGGAAGGTTATTGTTGCACTAAATAAAATATCTTAAACCTAGACAGAAGATCTGCTATTTTTTTCATACTATTCATGCACAGCATACAAGAAAAGATGTGTATGGGGCAATATAATGCATAGATAAAAGTTAGTCTTACTGGAAACAGATTTTTAAGATCTGGAAATGGAATGTAGCAGAATGTCTTGCACAAAGACCATAGTCCTCCAGACATGCAGGTTTTCAGTGGAATAAAAATGCTTAATGCTTTTACATGGCACTAGTTGGTGTGATTTACTCCATAATAAGTCAAAGTATAATCTAGCAGAAGGGAATTTGTCCCCAAAACAGCAGTCCAAATAAAGTGAACAGCATTTGCCATGTGTTCTGGGAGAGGGGAGAAAACAGCAGATTTTGTGTGTGTGTGCCTAGCAAGGAGTAAATATTTGAGAGGGGAGAATGAGATCGTTTTGGGCATACTTATGAGTACAGTTGAGTGCCTGACAGTAAATCCACTCTCTTAATTTCTTTTCTACCTTTTAATCAGAATAGTTTTGTGCTTAGCTCTCTAATTAAATAACTATCTGAGAAAGCATAATTTTTACATCTAACATCATGTAATGATAAAATGGCTGGGCAGAGATTTCCTCTTATGAATACCTTAAATTAAAGCTCTGGGGTTTCAGAATTTAGTGAGCAAACAAGAACCAGGAAAGGATTTTAAAATCTGCATGTAAGAGGTAGTCCTTTTGTAGTGTTTACATGTATGCATTTTTCATGCTTGAAACTTTGGAATATCTGTGTTTTTGTCTTAATTTCATAGCTATTGCCCACAACAAATGTCTGTGTTTCTTCAACCAAGTGATGTGTTATGGGGACAGTCTCCAGAGATACTGGTTGAAATTGGAAGTTTCGTATTTGAAATGCAATTAAGATTGACTTAGTGAATTGTATCCAATTATTCCTTTATTAAAGTATAATTGGATTTAAGATCTGGTTGTGGCTTCCAATTAAAATGTCAATTTATTACTATAATGCATTGTTCTAAAATTTTATGTATAACAAGGTTCTGGAAAAACAGTGTTTGTTTTGGAGGATAGTTTGTTTTTTACAAATAATCTGAAACATGCTTTCTTATAAGTAGAAAGTAATTGAGTATAAACTCTTAATGGGAATTACTCTGCGACTGCATACAGGCTCCTGCGTAACAGATCAGTCTGCTTTTCTGAGTCCCTAATCCATTTTCTTCTGAGGTAAACTCTTGTTAGTGTTCCTGTGTTGTTAAATACAGAGTTTCACTCAAGGGTCTGAATGGAAATCTTAGGTCAAAACACTTGTTTCTCTAATCAAAGACTATACATTCACAGATGAGAAAGAAGAAGGAATCCTAGGTAGCATACTTCTGCCTAGTTTCCAGATATCTATGCTTTCTGCTGAGGACCACATTAACCGCAAATATGCCTTTAAGGTAAATAATTTTGTTTGTTTGTTTGGGTTTTTTTTGGGTGGTTTTTGTTTGTTTAATTTTATGTCTGAAAGCACAATAGCTTAATGATCAGAACTCATTTTACTGAGTTATTATGCAAAAGAGAATTGACAGACAGCTCCTGTCTGAGATTTGCTTTTTGCATAAGATTGTACCCTAGGATTCAAGTATTTAGCCTGATGTAAATATAGATATAATTAGTGGAATGAGAGAATGGTTGAATATCATTTATTAGTTTGTTGGGGGTTTTTTAGTTCATGGATCTTAAACACTGTGTGGCATTTTAGAATTGTAAACCACTAGTGAAAGTTCTTTAGTTGTTTATAGACGAAGTATTATTGCATATAAACAAAATAAGGTTTTATTATCACTTAAATCACAATATTGCATGAATATTTGTTAGGAATCTTTCACAGCTAATCTTTTTGTCTTTTTAATCATGACATAAATCACTTTACTAAATATTTTCTCTTGACTTTTTTCTTGTGGTTTATTGAGCTCCTTTGGGCATCCTAAGCAACACATCATTTATTTAATATGGTAAGTACAATTCAAAACTTACTATATCATTCAGACTGCAAAAATTTTTGCCAAAATCTTATTTACAATAATTCTAATAATTTGCATTAATGGATAAACAGGATAGTTTTTAATATATTGAAGAAATTTAAGGGCTTTTATACTAAGCGTGTGAATGAAGAAGCAGTTACAATTAAAATTTATAGGCAGTTACTCTGAAAAGATGAACGCAGTGACAGAGAAACATTGCAGTATTCCTTCTGATAATATTATTTGCAGAAGTCATTACAAACATCAGAGTGAATATGCAGTAACATTATTTGTTTCTTTTCTTTTACAGAATCTTACATTTTTATTGCAATGACCATGTCATTTCCAATCAGGCAGCTCATCCAAACATGAGGACCTATTATTTCTGCACAGATACAGGGAAGGAAATGGAGTTATGGATGAAAGCCATGACAGATGCAGCACTTGTGCAGACAGAGCCTGTGAAAAGGTAGTGTGGATTGACAAAACAGTGACACAGCATATTTCTTTCTCATATTTAGTTTTAAAATAGAATGTAAATTAGCTGAAGTATTTCTCCTTATATTGAAGACCCCTTAATAATGTAACAGTGGATAAAATTTTGAAGCTAATCTGAGTTCTCTTCCAAATATGAATGCCTTGAGTGTAAGGGGCTATAAGAGGGAAAAAAAAAAAAAAAACCCCAAAAAAAAACCCCAAAAAAAAAAAAAAAAAAAAAAAAAAAAAAAAAAAAAAAAAAAAAAAAAAAAAAAAAAAAAAAAAAAAAAAAAAAAAAAAAAAAAAAAAAAAAACCTGATTGATTCCTCTCGCCAGTGGCATCAAAAGAAGTGCAATGACAAATACTATGTGCAAGCATGTTTGACTTCCCCTGCCCTCCTCACTGAATAGCAATAGCAGCTCAACTGGTGGCAGTCTTTGCCTTAAATCTGTCATAAGTCTCATATTCACAACTGTAGTTTCTGGCTAAATTAAACAGTTGTACCTGTGGGCAGCCTGTGGGGAGCGATTGTTTTTCATCATTAAACTGTCATCAAATTTATGCATACCTGTTCTGGAGCCTTATCCTTTCTGTATCCGTGTGTTGACAATGAAAAGCAAGTTATCACTGGAAGCCCTGTGTTCTCAGAAGCTGATTATTGTCTGCTCCAGCCTATCTAGTAAGAATTGCTTTCTGTCTGAATGTGGTCCCCTGGGATGACTCCATGGCATCTATAATGGAAACCTCATCAATTGAAAATTTAAAAGCTCCTCATTATTGATGGTGCAGAAGTTATTGCTGATGGCTGCTGTCACTTGATCCACTCTACTTTCTGTTAGTTTCTGCTACGCTGGAGCTAATGAACGGCAGCAATGCTGAGGAATTTGAAGTTAAAAAAAAAAAGCAGTAAAAAAATCTCATAGACCCAGGTACCAAAGAAGAAAAAGGCAGATATTTTTCAGAAGAGTAAGCGTATTCAGCTTGTTGTCAAAATACGAGCAATCTTTCCATATTTTGTATTGCTACTGCAAGTCATTCCTGTTAACTTGTTCTTGATGTTTCCTTATTCCATGCTTCAGTATGGTGCTGGCTGAAGCATAAAATGGAATGCGGAGTGATTAGGCACTTCCAGCGTTGCAGGTTGTAATGTTTTTGTGAGCTTCTCAGTCAAACAAAAAGAAACTTCTACTTGCACCAATCTACAGGACATTCAGAAGGGCAACACTAGACTAGGAACACTTAAATTTGTACCTGTGCAACTCTTTTGTACTTATCTTAAACAAAAGGTTGAAATCTTAGCTTTCGTCTGTAGGGTCCTTTAAATATCTAGATAGTATACAAAGTATTTAATCCTCTGCTTGGACAGCACAGTGAAATAGAATAACAAAAAAAAAAACCAAAACATTTCTCTGTACTGTGAAAATATAACATGTGATTCAAGCTCTCAGGTGTCATGTGTATTCTTCCTAAAATTATTGAAAGTCAAAGATTTCAATTTCTAAAAAGGTGTAAGGGTAGGTCCAACTGCCACAAGGAAATTTCATCTGATTAGGTATGATTTACTACTATACATGAAGATGTTTCGTTGTCTCCTGTAACCTTCATGTTTGGGAACAGTAGATGTTACAGGGAAGGGATAAGGAGAGGGAGTGGATGCTGAATAGCATTTTCAGCTTTTACTTTTCCCATTCAGAGCCTTGGAGAGAAATGACCTCTTTTTAATGCTTGCAATACCATGAAGATTGAGCATTTGAAGAGATGTTATTTGTAACAGAAAAAAAAAATAATGTGAAAAAGGTGCATCTTTATCTTAAAGAGCCTCCTTAAGAAATGTCATCTTCATAGTCTCTCCTGTAATAGTCAATGCTTTATAGAAGGTATTTAGTAAACTTAGTATTTATTATAGGCAGATGTTACCTTATTACTTGTGACATTTCTTTTAACATAAGCAATCTAAAATGTTCATGTAAATAGCTGCCCTTTTATGCCATTCAGTAATCCAGCTGTACAGTCATGTTTGCTGCCTCAGATCCTATCAAGACCTATTGTGAGCTCATCCTGGTACCCAGTGCAGCTTTGAAGGCTGGTTGTCCTAGGCTGCAGTGCCATGGATGCTCTGACAAGAGGGATATGCAGTGCAATGCACTGCAGTGAAGGGTGTTCCAGCCTCCCAAAATGCTGGCCATGCACTCCTAACCCCCCACTTCTTTCAGCTGCAGTGCCTGTTTCTCTCTTCGTGGCTGCCTGTTTCAGGGGGTTGACAGTGTGTACACAAATGAAGAGGATTCCCAATACAGCTGAGCTTATCTTTTCATCCAGCTGTACATGCTCCTGCAATCTGCCTTACATTGCTTCAGGTGTTTTTCTTACTCCTTGGTGAATCAGTGTAGCACACTAAACAAGCAGAAAAGCACTCAGCAGGAAAATCAGTAGTTTTCTGCCTGGATATCATGGGCAGAACAGGCTTGCCAACAGCCAAAGCAAATGTTAGAAAAGCAACAAGAAAAGTGACTTATGTATGTAACACCCTCTTGTTGTTTTAATTTGGGCAAGAAACCTTAGAGTGAAACAAAAGTAGATGTGACATATTTGAAAAGTTTGTTAGTAGTCTTGAAATAATTCTTTGAGAGAAAGTACATTTTAAGACCAGTGAAGTCTTATATTTGTTATCTGTCGTAAGAAAGAAAACCCTTCGGACATCTGTTTTCTAAAGAATCCATCGTTTGGCTATCAAACGAGTTCTTAAAATGAACCATGTAGCAGGATATGATCCTATCCAGAAGAAATACTGTTTCTTCCCTGTAAAAATCTGTTAAGTATTAAGTACTGTATTACCTCATCTCTAAGTAATCTAAAGTTTGGCATGTACATAGTTGTTCTCAGCATGAATGATTTTGGTTCAGTCAAATTCAGCCAGTGCTTTTGTTTCTCAGTTTTGTTTTTTTCTGGAGGTTCTAACGTTTTACTGGATGCAGTTTTCTAGCAGAATGCAAACTTAAAATACAATAGCTAGAGTTATTAAGAGCTTGCTTCCCTAAATATTTATGCAAGCTAATGTGAGCCACTCTTAAGTGCTTTTTAATATAAAATGACAATGATAAGTCAGAGTTTTTGAAGTGTAGTTCTTTAATTTAGAAGCCAGGATACTTCACTGCTTATGATGCTCTGAAAATCTAAACCCAGCACTGTCTTTAACTGAGTGCTTCAGTTTTAAATAATTTCAGAGCTACAACCTGTATCATTATTTTTCTGAGGATGTGAATTCCTTGGAGAGAAAAGAGATAAAAGGAGTGTTTAAAACACTAAGTTGCGAGGGTTTTGCCCATTTTTCCATAAAATATTCTTACTTTCGATGTATAGTTAGACCCATAATACAGAAATGAGATGCTGAGGTAAGAAACAACATGTAACCATTTCTTTCAGAGCAGTCATAGCAGGAAAAACTCCCATCTGAAGTGTAACTGTAGGAAAGGACAAATATTATTTGGTTCCAGTGAATTAACTATAACTGCAAATTTCTCAACAGTTTTGTTTTAATTTTACTTAATTTTACCTACATAGTAAACTTAATTTTAATAGTGTACTGGGAGACCTATCAAAATAATTAAACCAAAATACTTTAGTCAGTGAGAAACTATTTACGTTTATGACTCACAACATGATCTCAAACAACCTCTTCAGATTAGCAAAACGTCTTCCTCATTCTGTGTTATATCCCTGTAGACAACAGTGAAATTGTATCTACAAGTACTGAGTGCTTGCTTGGTTTTGTAGATACTAATACCCACCAACATACTAATTTATCATTTTTACTCCAAATGCAGTTTTCTCTACTCTCCAGAGTTTAAGAGCATCTTTTTTTCTAACCTTTCACTGTCAGCTGTGTGTGGTAGAGCCTTTGTTTCTTCTGAGTGATGCAGCATGTACTAAAGCAAAAAAAAAATACTTTTTCTCCTGCTAATGTAGTTACTTTCCCTGAACAGCATAAGCTAAGCTGCAAAAAAAGCACTTGTTAGCACAGCAACATTCACAGTGGGGGTTGATTGACGTCACTGTCTTTGGAAAAAAATTGGCTTTTGCTTTTCAAATGCATCTGCCTGGCTTGGTTGAATCACAGTCCTCAGGTCCATCTGAAAATTAATTACATGTGCCCCACCCATCCCTTTCAGAATTATTTATATAAAACAGCAAAAAATAATTCTCCTGTATTACTGTTCCATACGTATTATTCCCATTTGATTGTAGAGATGTATAAATTCCATTCAGTATATGCTGAGAGACATGTGCTCGATGCTCTTTCTCTTCATCTTCTCCCTCTAAGTTTCTAAAATAACCCACAAGTCTTGGTGAATTTGTCTTTGAGAGCTAAATATAAGTATGGAGCCAAATATAAATATGGATTTATGCTTCTTACATTTACCTATTCGTTTCTGATAGCTCTTTCCCATGTGGATCTTTTGCTATGCTAAGTGATCTCTTGCTCACACTGAGCTGACTGATCTGATGCACAAAGTTAAAAGAGAGCCCCAAAGTCTATTTTAATGTCAGTCTTTCAACATCTACATCATTGCAAAGAATGTCAAATATAAATGTTTGGCTTTGCTGTGTATAACCATAGTAAAAGATGATAGAACATAGAGAAGGTATGTAAAAACAATTCTGTGATTTTGGGGTTTGTTGTTTTTTTTAGTTAAGAAGGAGAGTGCTGAGTGATACGATGGTGAGAGTCAAGCACTGTAGTCATATCAAGTGACAATCAAGTCACATCAAGTTGTTACTTTTGTCACATATCTGATGAACACCCTTAGAGATGCCACTCTGCTTCTGCACCTCCAGTTTTCCATCTGTAAAATGGCAATTGTTTTTCTTCTGTAAAGCACCCTGAGAAAGATTGATACAAAGTGCCAGGTAAAGGGGATAGATGGTTATTAAGGCATGTTGCATATATTAACGCCTGTTAATTAATGCCTATTAATGCTGTGGATTATTTGCAAGGTAATCCTTACATTTATTTGTAAACTCCTGAGCGCTGTCTGAAAACTGAAATTTTAACACAGCATTTCTTTGCTGATCCTTGGAAATTGTAGAAAAGCTGACATAGGTGTAGCGGTTCCACCACTATGTCAGGAAGAGGCAGGGGGGAATCACACCCCCTGTTAACATGCAGAGTGAATGAGCTTTTCATTCTAACTCAGACCTCAGAACAGAGATGTCTTGCTGTTTGACTGATAGGTTTGAAATGGTGTTCCTGTCAAGGAAGAAGTCTCTTGATTCCTTTCATGTCATGGCAAATTCATAGCAAGAATAGGGTGGTAGTAGGAGGTGCATTTAAAATTAAGTGTCCAATATTACTAGCAGTGGGTAGTATTTTATACACATCTCACAGTTTTCAGTCCTTTATGTATTTCCTGGGGTTCTTCCCGAATAGTTGATGGCCTGTTGGGAATTCATGGTTTAAATAATCTGTTGGGCAAGTGCAGACTTGTACATTTAAGCCTCTTGTTTGAGATGTGGTAAGCAAAAGTGCTTAAAGCTATGTATTTAGTTAGTCTACATGGAACTGAGTTTCAGAGGAGTGGTCATACGTGTGCTCTTGGTCAGTTGTGTATGTGAGGGGCTTTTTACACACAGATTAGGCACTTGAACTGGACACAGTTACAAAGATTTTTGCATTTGCCAAAAAAAAAAAGATGCAAACCAGTATGGAAGGTTAATTTGTCATCATCTTAAAATAAAGTTTTGTTCTTGGTTTGGTTTTATACACAGTTGTAATCTTAAAGAATTATATCTCTTCCTCTTCTTCCCTCCCATACCAAAAAATGTAGCTCAGAACATTTTAGGGGATTTGTGTGGTAGTGGTGGTGTTTTTTCTAGTAAACTGGAAAAAAAAAAAAAAGTTACTATCTGAGCTGGATGTTCAGTTCATGTCTCAGTAGAGAAAAATATAGTTTTAAAATTTCAGAAAAGATAGCTAACTGCATACACTGAGTACTTGTGTAAGTACTGTAAAACAGTAACTGTTCTAAAAATATGATTATTTTGTGGTACAGTTCCCTAAGTCAGCAGCTATTTTCCCCCTTAAAATTAGGGAAGCCACAGTTATTTTCCACAAAATGTATGCCAGCCAAAGTGATAACATACCAGGGAAACCTAACTGATGCCAGTGACCATGAAAAGTTGTTTGTTTTCTTTAAAGGAGCTCATTATATGTTAAATTCAGCAGTATTGTGAATCATAAGCTGCTCAACAGTGTAATCTGCTACCATTTTTAAAGATGGCTTTAAAAAAATCACCTGAGTTTTGGACAGTTTACATCTGGAAGCTGTAGGTATTGGAGAGCCACTGAATATTTTTACTTTTTGAATGTCCAACCCTCCAGGAACTGAACATCCACTTTTTCAGAGTCTGGCTTTTTTTGTGGACATTTTTTCTGGGGTTTTAATAGGAAGTTGGCTTAAAAAAATTACCTCCTGTTGTAGACACTTTTAAAATAGTAAAGAATCATGGAAGAAAAAACACTCTCTCCAACCAAAAAAAAAAAAAAAGAACAACCAGAAAAAAATTTAAAACCCACAACAAACAAAGCACCATCACCAACCCAGAACAGCAAAAATGGAAAAATTAACCTGTCCTTGATTATTGTGAAAATATGGCCTGTTTTTTCTCTCAAAGATGAGATATTGGTGTAAATTATCTAGACAGGGATTCACTGATTTAATTCTGATAAACAGCAATGTATTCATTTTTTTATATATATAAAACTTTTAATGAATGCTTGATTGATATTATAGCTTACCATATATTCCTTTCCAGAGTAGAGAAGTTAACCACTGAAAATACATCACCTCGAGAGGCAAATAATATTTCAAACCATCGGGTGCTAATTAAGCCAGAGGCACAAAATAACCAGAAAAACAAAGAAGTGAATAAAAACGAGGAGAAGAAAGCTTTGGAAGCGGAAAAATATGGATTCCAGAAGGTTGGGCAAGATAAACCACTAACGAAAATTAATAGTGTAAAGCTAAATCCTTTGGGATCTGAATACAGGACTTTACCCATAAGCACAATTCAGGCCGGACACTTCAGACCAGTTCATTTAAATGGGTCTGAGAATAAAGCTCTTGGTGTTGTCCTGGCAGATGCTGGAGAGGGAGGGCAGCACAATGCAGTTCAGTCATATTTGGAGTCTGAACGAGTTATGCAGAGAACTAATTCCATGCTGCAGTTGGAACAGTGGATCAAAATGCAAAAAGGGAAAGGCCAAGAGGAGGAAACAAGAGGGTAAGTACTGTGTAATTTATCTGTTTTATTAGGCTAGCAAATTGTTTGCTAGTAAAGAGTACGTAGACTTGTATTCTGGTTAGATTCTTCAGTTTTTGGTCTATACTACAGAAATGTATAATTAATTGTTCTTTGTAAGAAGTGCTTGGATGACTGCTCACAACAGATCTATTTAAGCTTCTTGTTTATCGACATTTGAGTGATTATTAACAACATAAACTATATTAATAACTTTAAAATGGCCAGAAACTTCTTGTGTGCTAGAAATTTCTCTATGCTAGCAGAGTAAGTGTCATCATTCGTAACAATTATTTTTCCTCATAAAATTAGTTTTTGTAATTGACCTTTCTTCTACATTTTTGTTCACAAATTCTTGTAATAATATTTTATTTTAAATTACTCAAAAGTATTCCGTGGAGCTTTGAACTTTAAACAAGCCTTAATTGAAGAGAGAGAGAGAGAAGTCTTACCTAAGAGTAAGTTATAAAAATCTAACCAGCTTGACGCTTAAAGCTTCTCTTCTCATGAAATCAAACATCTCCCAATTCTAATATTGAGTTGCAGTGTCTATTTATGAAGCTTTAAAATTATGTGTGAATGATTGACAGTATTGACTCTCGTGCTAATAGCAATTACTCTGAGAGAAGTGCAGGGGCGTTGTTTCCAGGCTGGCTCGCAGACAGTCAGCTGTAGCAGTGAAATAGAGAAGCTTTAGTATTTCATTAGAAAGGAAGCATGGAGATGATACATCACAGGAGATAGCTTGAAGAGTTGAAATTAGGGACGTTGCATATAGATAGATGGCAGAGCTTATGATAGAACCAAGTTCAGAAAAAGTGTTTTCCTCAAATTACAAAGTATGGGGGTTTAGGGGCTTTTCAGTTTTTTTTAAAGCTTTTAAAATTTACATTAGTTTGACTTACATTTGCCGAAATTGGTTGAACACTTCCTCATTGTCTTTGTCTTTCATTAAATAAAATTAGGAATTCTTAACGTTTTGTTTCATGAAATACTCAACATTAGTTTGGTGAAGTTTCAACATGCAGTACAGACAGCAACTTGCACACTGACATTTATCTTATTATGCATGCTTGCATAATGAGAACTGAGGAGGCTCTCTGATGTAATTTGATTTTTTTTTTTTATTTTGGACTGTAAAACATGCAACCAAACAGTAGAAATTTGAGTAGCTGCGCCATTTTTCACTTGTGAACAAGAATAAAACCCCTAAAACTGATTTTGTTGTGGGAATTGGGGAATTACTGTTAACAATATGTTACTAATGAACAATATTTTATTCTTGTTTGGAGAGAACACTTGTTGCTTAAATAAGAGTGGCATTAATAGCACAAAGGTTATGCTTTCAAATGCAATTCTAAATGAAAATAGCAAACTGAAAAATGATTGATGTTGGGCTATCTTTTTTGCTTTGTGTGGAAGCAGCCTTGAATACTGATCCAAATTCCTAATGTATAGTGATATCTTTAGAATGCAGTGTCATTTAAATTTAATTTTTTGTTTGTTCAGGTTGCCAGTTTCTGTCTGGAAATAGAAATTTAAGTAGAACTGAAGTTTGTAAATGAGAGTAAGAAGATGGTCCTGTTTATGTTACAGCTTAAGGTTGGGGTGAGGGACTAGTACGGCTGTTTGTAGTAAGATCTGTTCAACTCACATCTTGAATTTTTGAGAAAAGTAGTCTTAACTTTATTGGGAAAAATTGTTGACACTTTCCATTGCATCTGTCTCTCCCATGTGTTAGAGAATTCATGGAGAACCAAAATGAGTTTCTCTGGTGTGTCAGACTGAAAAAGAAATTAGGAATTTAAGAACGCTAAAAAGTTAACAAACAAGTTCAATTAAATAACGGTATAAAATATAGGAGCTGTTAGCTGATGTCAGCATGGAATGAAAAGGGTTCACTGTGAAACTGCTGACTTTCTAGAGGAACAGGGTGACCCTTAGTAGTTTGGTTACCTGAGAAATGAATGAGAATGACAGCAATGCAGCTTTTATTTCTTGAAGCCATTACTTGACATTTCCATGGATCTAGACATCTAGTTTTGCAAGAGTCACACAAATAAAGACAATTGATGCCTTTAGGAAGAGGAGCCCTTTTCTAAATCAAAAATAAATGTTTTTAAAACACCCCCTTCAGTATCATTTTATTGAATTAATCTTGCACAAGTCAGTTATGAATAAATGATTTCACCAAAAATGATTCACTTGAGTGGTCCTTCTCAAATGTTAGAAAACACAGAAGGGTTGCATGGTACTACGTGGGGTTTTCTGTTGCTGCTAACCCAGGATGTGAGCCTCTGTCTCCCCACCTTGCACATATAAGCCTCATACTGAATAATAAATGCCTGCTGTACAGCACCAGGTTTCTCTCTTCACTCTGACACACTTTATTTGATTGGCATGTGGACGTTCTGTATTCTAGGCCAGCTGGTATTTGCATTCGTTGGGACAAAGGACTGTTCTGGGTTTTTGATCTGAGAGTATTCATAACATTGCAGAACAGAGCCCCTGAAGGTTTGGCAGCAAAGTCGCTTTCCCAAATAGTCCAATTCGGACACCAGAATCACTTTTCCTGCCTAGCAGTACTCCTAGAGACAGCCTCTAACAGTGTCCATAGGGAGTCTGTAAACTCATGTGGAAGGCTATTTTTCTTACAGGAACACTTGTAGTGAGCCATTTATGATGACAGTTAAAAGAAATATTTTGGAACCTCACAGTGTGCGCAGCTGCATGGCTGGGTGCAGCAGCCCTCCCTTGTGTGCAGGGCAGCTGTAAGCTGCATTACTGTCTAGAGTTCTTCTTTCAGTTTGACTAGGATGACATTTTAGCAAGTATCAACAGGACATTGGTGAATCTGTTTCGATTTTATCTAATGTAAAACAAAGCTTCATATTGAGGCAGTTGGGCTTTCTACAGTTTTGGTGGTGTACCAATAGAAGGTGGTTATGTCATCTTCCTAAATATTCTTAGAATATGTAATTGCATGCAGACTTTAAATTGCTCAGAAGAACTTCAGACAGATATTCTTCAACTTGTCTGGGTGTATTTGGAAGAGCCAACAGGATTATGCAGCCAGATTAATAAAATGGGAGAAGAGCTGTAGTGAGTGAGGTGTTATCTGGCTAACAGATATCTTCATTAAAATACCAGGCTTTGCCATACCCGTTTGTGAAAAGCCAAAAGAAATATTTTGAAAGTAAGAAATTGAATCCAGAAAATGTCTTGGTTGGTTGTTTTGGAAATGGAGAAAAGCCCTTATTGTTAATGGTGTGTTACATGAAAAAAATCAGAGGTGTTTAAGCAGGTTTTGCAGCAAAATAATAGGATGTAGAAACCATTTCCCTCCTTTTTTTTTTTTTAAGATATTTTTTGTGTGTATGTAAGAATGGAAAGTTGTCTAATCCAGAAAATGGATGTAATACTTCATTAATTCTTGGAAAGCTTCAGAAACTGTAGCAGATTTTCTATGTAAAGCTCTTTAAAGCAGTTTTCTTCTCCGACATGTTGCAGGTGTTCATAAATACCCAGCTTAAATATTTTCAGTCAAAAGTGGAGTTTACAGTTACCAATTTCCTCGATAGTTACTCCATAAGGATCTACCATGCGTAGTTGGTTTACGTTGCCATTTGGCCTGCATCATTTCTTTAATTTTTGTGGCACTGAAGTTATCCAAAACCATCTGCAGATTCTGGTGCCTCATGGTGGCAGGGATTTTACTTTGAATTAGTCTGGGGTGTAGCTAGAAGCTGCTGCCCTCTGATGGCTGAATCATGTCCAATTTGAGATCAGATTCTTTGTGTCTGGCCAAGTATCACAGGTGTGATCAGAAGCAAAAGGTATTAAGAGGTGCTCATCTGAATTTTAGGTAAGGGCTGAATGGATCAATGTTTGTCACTTAGATTTTGTCCTCTGAAAAAAACCAAGAACAGCTCAGTCACACTCAACATCCTCGGTATTGAAAATTTTGCATTTCAGTGAAGGCTGAAAATTACTAAATGTAGCACTCCAGAATTTTATCATGGCAACAAATTAAAGAATAAGTCTTTTGAATTTGTATCTGAGTTAAAAAAACCCAAACAATGTTATTATCAGTTGTATATCAAAATACAGTATTTTTATAAAAAATATTATTTGTCCTTGACAACTGCAAAATAGAATTTCTTTAGACGATTACTGCTTTTTTCCTTAGTCTCCTGTTGGTAAAAAATCACGTTTGTTTTGTGGGTTTTTCTTTTTTTTTAATGTCTGTAATCATTGGTCAGGATTTTCTTAGGGAAACAACAGAAGATTTTTTTTTAACTTTGGAAAAAGAGAACATATAAAATGGGCTCATAGGGAAACACTATAGAACTTAAAAGCTTTCAAAACTTTGACCTATTCAGCTTATAGATGTTACACTATTTGATCAAAACTTGACACTACTAGATGCTTAAAGTGGGGAAATGTAGGTTATATAAGCAAGCAGCTAATCAGAGAAAGGATCCAGTTTCGTCTGCTACAGTACATTCAATCAGTATAGTTATTTCTTTTTCATATTGATTCTCTTGCATGTTTTTAAGCTGATACTTCTAGTATTAAAAATAATTTAAAAAAAGAGTTGGCTAAGTAAACCTAACCAATGTGGTTAAACTTTCTATTGCCAGAGAATTATTGTTGTCCACTAATAAAAAGCAAATCTGTGTTTCAGTGTGATCTCATATCAGACGTTACCAAGAAACATGCCAAGCCATCGGCCTCAAGTTTTACCCCGGTACCCAGAAGGCTACAGAACACTGCCAAGAAACAGCAAAGCACGGCCAGAGAGCCTCTGCAGCGTAACACCTTCAGCTTACGACAGAGCCATAGGCCCAGTAACGGCCGAAGAAAAAAGGCGGTCGATGCGCGATGACACAATGTGGCAGCTCTACGAATGGCAGCAGCGTCAGTTTTACAATAAGCAAACAACTCTTACTAGGCACAGTACTTTAAGTAGCCCAAAAACTATGATTAATATCTCTGATCAGACAATGCATTCCATTCCCACCTCGCCTTCCCATGGTTCAATTGCTGGTTTCCAAGGGTATTCCCCACAGAGGACCTACAGATCAGAAGTGTCTTCACCAGTGCAAAGGGGAGATGTAACTATTGATCGCAGGCACAGGACACATCACACTAAGGTAAAAAGACTTATTTTCATATTTTACAATCTTATTTACAAGCATTTTAGTGGAAAGTATATGGTTACTGTAAAATGCGTGTCGCACTCTACTATCTTTTATTATAATGAAGGTAAAGTTACATCACAGTTTTCCTGGAGTAAAGTTTGATTTTCAAAAAGCATTTAAGTACCTAAAAGTTGTGAACAGGTGTTTTTCTAAGATACTACGTGAAATCATAGCCTAATACTCCTGTCCATGACATTATGTTTCTAAAGGAAAGATACGGATTCAGCAGGCAAATCACTAAGACTATTTTGTTTTATGTACAGAAATATGTACACAAATCTTTCTCTTTCCTAATTTTTCAGCTGGAACTCTTATGAGAGTGAAATCTCCAGCTTTCTTTCTACAAGCTGTTTTCAGTTCTTCAGCCCCAATTTTGACTGCCTTGGCTTTCAGCAGAAAACTTAAGTGTAGTCATTTCTGTTGATGCCTTTGAGTTATTAGGGAGATCACTAAAGATCAGTCTTATTTGCACACAGCCTTAGTGCTTGACAGATGTAACTGCTGTTCTCCATCAGTGAGAAAGTGACATGAAGAATTGCAAACCTGGGTTCTGTACGTGGCTCTGCTATATCCATCACACTTGTGTTATGCATGGTTTTTAATATATTAGAGATAGTTACATAAAAATTACTCTTTCAATTGGATGTGAAACTAGAGTTTGTATAAAATGCTCCTGAACATGTTTCCTACATCTTTATCTCGGGTGTCTTTATATTTTTTGATGCAGGATAAAAATCTTTAATTACATCTTAAAGCAGTTTAAACAACTTACAGCTGATTAGCAATTCTTACTTTTCAAAGTTTTTAGGTTCCTATCGGCAAAGGAGCCATTTTGTTTTGACATTTCTTTACATCTCAGCTGCACTAGAAATGTATTTATCATTGCTGCTCACACATCTGAAAAATATCACTGTGAAAAATATCACTGTGAGTGCTACAGAGCATGTGCTTGCTTGTCCTTTCAGATAGGTTTTACTTCCTTGTGAAACACTTTATGCTAGGATCTCATTTTATATATAGTATCTGTAACTCCTCTTCCCCTTTGTTTTTTCTTGCTATATGATTTGTATTTTTTTAGTTGCACGAGTTTTTGCCATTAACTTAAGAACAGAGACCTGCTTTTAAGACCTGGGTAATGAGGAGACTGACTGCTTGGAATCAGCAGGGTAACTTTAAGATTTAACCCTCATCTACAGAGTTTTTTAAAGAGCTTGCAAGGATGGGTGAAGAACAAAAATTGTTGTTTACATGGACTATCAGTAGGGCAACAATTGTGAGAGAGGATTGTTACTTAAATTAAAGCTGAAAACTGCTTCAGGGTATTTCTGAAATTTAGAGGTAGGCTACTAGAATGTCCTAGATAGTAGTAGACCAGTAGGAAGCATGACTGGCCCAGAGCGGGCACAAATCACAGCAAATTTGTCACGAGCATAAAGTTGGCTTGAGTTTCTTCAACATTTAATAGTTCTTGACTCTTGAGATAACTATGGATCACACCATGCTATTTTGTTTTTGTACAGCATGTCTTTGTGCCCGACAGAAGGTCAATGCCAGCAGGTCTGAGTATACAGCCTGTTACTCCTCAGAACCTCCAAGGCAAAACAGTGAGTTGGATTTTTATGTCGTACAACAGGGTTTTTTTAAGAGTAATCCTTTAAGTATGAAGAGGCAGCATACATAGAAATGTGATTCTATTCAAAGCTTGCATTACATATAGACTTAAATTATCAGGGATTTTATATCAAATAAATGACTCTTCTGTGGTTTCATTAAATTCTGAGAATATTGTGTAGCAGCTGAGTCCAGATTTTCATTGCGAAACACAGATATTACTTTTAATTTCATCATCTTGAATACATTAAATTCCTGGGAGAGGGTAGAGTACATCACAGAACACTTATTTCTCCCATTAATTATTTAGAAAATACTAGAAATAAGTTTTCCTTCCAAAAGTGAGGAGATTGACATAAATTTATATCATTTCTTTACCAATTTTTATCTCCTTTCTGTGATCTTTCTCTGTCTATCTGAAATTACTGTTTGAGAGAGTTAATGAATTAAGGATACAGAATTTGAATCACACTGTGAGGAACAGCTGCCCAGTCAATCCTTCCACTGCCTTGACCCCTGTTTCTTGCACTTCCCAGCATGAATCCCTGCCACCTTCAGCAACTTCCAGGTTGGCTTTTGGCAGCTGGTGCCTTATCTCTGCGCCTGGTCTCCTGCGGGTCTGTCTTTGGGTTCGCAGCCCTGTCAGCTCTCCTGGGAGCTGCTATTGGAGCTGGGCTTATGAGCAGGGTAGGGAGCAAGGTGTTCCAAGCTTCCACCTGTAGAAACCAGAAGTCCTGCCCACAGCACAAAGATTGCAGGACCCAGAGGAGAAAACCCATAGGTAGCTCTTTAAACAAAATTATGTGCTTGTACTTGCTGCAAGAGTCCCAAGAGCTGTATCAAAAGTACAGCACTTGCAGCAATGTCAGAAGTGTTTGCAACATTATGAATGCCTAGGATGGAGTAGGAATAACTGGTTTTGATAGGTTCCTTTCTGGAAAAAAAGTTTGTCTGCAAACATTGGATTTAACTATGCCCTAAAATCAGGCTTTTGCAGAACATACCGAGAAGAGATTTGATCTTGAAAAAGTGATTCCCTTTTCCTTGAAGGTGCTACTTTTAATTCTCCTATTTCTAAAAATAATTTCTCTCGTGCTTTGAAATGCTGTTAATTTTCAGACTAAAAGCGTTGTCACTGATTTTTCGACTGAACTCTAAAACATCTTATATTGCAGGCTAGATTCTTACACTTAAAATTAAGCATTTTAAATTCAGGTTTTAAAAGAGTTCTGTCGGAGCAAATTGGCCATTAGACAATTCTGCTTTTAAGTTGTGTTTGCCTCAAAGCAAATGGTTTTGACAACTGAAGCTGTGTGGAAATCCCTTGCTCCCTCTTCTGGGCTGCTTTGGTACGAGCTCAACAGTGCCAATGCCATGCTTATTCTTAGGGATTTTCCTTCTTTATTCTAAGAAACTGTTACTCACTTTTCAGTAATATGTTAGTTCTCTAGAGCTTTTTTCTTCATACTTTGCTTTTGGGAAATTCTGTGACTGTAGGAGGGAGCAAGTGGGGTTTTAGGGCTTTTTCTTTGGGTTTGTTTTTTTTTTTTAACTTAGGAGAAAATCAAAATGCTGGGTGAATATTTAACCTCTTATAAGACTGACTTCTGGAGAAGTGTAAGAAACAGAAGCAAACAGGAACAAACCAAAATTAAATGTTTTCTTTAAATTATTACTAAGAAATGGTTCCTAGAAATGGTTCAGGTAGTTTCCCAAACTGACCTAAGCTGATCTGTGTGGAATTATCTGACAGATACATTTGAGTATGACTTTATTTTCACTATGTCTATCATCTTGGGTTTTAAATATATTCTTCATTCCTTCCTAAGGCAGTATTATACATCTTAATCATAAATGTAAAGCAATAAATTAACGGGTTAACTCAGACCTGTGGAAGGGAATTTTTTTTGGTGATGTTTATGCAGTTTTATTTTGTGAAAGGTGATTGTTTCTGATGTAGTTCAATTATCGTGGTGGTTTTTTATTATTTTTACTCTTGATTTCAACACATGCATTTTAAGAATTATTTTAGAAGCTAAATTTTCTTGAAGGCATTTTTTAATTCTTTCACCAAGCTCAAGTGACTGTTTTTGTATGGATAATGATATCCTAAGGGCTGGAATTATCTCCCCCCCTCACTTAAGTCAATATCATCAATTTGATATGCATGTCAGAAAAAGTTTTGAGGGCTGCACAAATGTTCTTCTGCAAAATCCTCACTTATTTTTGTGCTTTGTGCAGAATGTTCCACTTTTATGGCAATTGTTTTAAGCAGGTAAAAGTTAACCCTTCAGTATGTATCTGAAAGTGGCCAATTTGGGGAAAAATGGTGCATCTTTTGTTGTATCGCTGTAGAAAGTGCTTGTAAGAAAGATAGTAAGAACCCTTATTTTAATTAAGTGTTGTTTAGGATACCAATTAACCTTTTCTCTACTCTTTGGCTTCTCACACTGCACTGCTTCAGCCAGAGGAGCTCACGCTGCTGCTCATAAAGCTGAGACGGCAGCAAGCTGAACTGAGTAGTATCCGGGAACACACACTAGCACAGCTCATGCAACTAAAACTTGAGGCCAGCAGCCCAAAGGTCAGCTATAAAGCAATGTGTGTCATGTACCATTCTCACTAACTTGTAGTCATTCATTAATCAAAGTTTGCTTTGTACTGGTAGTGCAAAATTTTCTGACTGCTGTGGGGGTAGGATAGAGTAACATTGGTTCTTTGTGTATGTGATGTTCTGCTATTAACCCTTTGAGGCTTTACTAGAGGCTTTTTGATACTAGCTGAGTTAAAATTACATAGGACTATTTTTAAATACATTGTAGTTAAGTTTAAAGTTAAAGTTTTTTAACCTATTGTAATAATCAAAATTAGTAGATCATTACATCATGAGATTAAGCTATTTTCTTATACTGCCTCCTATCAATCTTATTTTTAATCTCTGTACGCAAACCAGGAGAAGTTTAAAACCCAGGTTTATCAAAGGGTTTATAGTTCTGTGTAGTAGACATTTACATGAGCTTACTGTATTTTATATATAAACCTACTATGTAGTGTTGTGGTTTGTAATCTCATTCGTGACATACTTTCATCACTTCTGTTTTGGGATCAAAACTTGTTAACAGTTCACCAAAAAAAAGGCAGATAAAAGCCACATGATATTTCTACAAGAAGCAAAACTATCACTGTCTAGTTTACATCTTTTAAAGCTCTTTTCATGCATTCTGCACCTTCTGTCCCTTTCCTTTCTCCTTCTGACTGCTGCCTGCTAGAATGAGATTCTTTCACATCACCTTCAAAGGAATGCCATATATTTGGATCATCAGGTGGGATTTGCAATTTTCCTGTGTTTTTACATTGCTTAATGCTTTTTGCCTGCAACTATAAAGCTGGAAATATTTGGGGAGAAGGATTTTCAGTACTTTTTATAAAGCTGAATATTTAATATGTGCCCTTTTTAAGTAGCGCAGAATATCTTAATCAGTTACAGTTATGTCAATTCAAATTTCAACAGAATACAGTAGCATTCCACAATTTTTCTGTCCTTCATTTCCATCTTACAATAAAACTAACTGTAATTTTACCACCTTTAACTGAAATCATAATGTATTTCCAAGCTCATATGACACACAGACCATTTATAGAAAATTGGTACTGATTATTTTACTTTTCTGTAAGAAAGTTCTGTAAGAACAGTTAGATACTTCCAGAGGACATTAAATAGAAGGGAGGTCAAACATGAAAAAAAATTTGAACAAATCACAGCATGGCTCTTTTTTCTCCTTTTACTCATATTAATCTACAAGAAATAAATAAGATTTTACTTCTTTATGACTTCTGGTAACTTATGGAGTGAGGGTACAATTCTGTCTTCACTAACATAATTGATTGCCAAGTGAAGAATAGTGCTATCACATACTTTTTTTGTCTTCCTTGCATGATCAGATGGGACTTATGCACAAGTTGTGCGGGGGAAGCTCTTAAATGGGAAATTTTTGCCGGCACTTAAAAAAAATTGGAAGTACTTAGAAGAAATTTAAGAAACTAGGTGTCCATTACTTTAAAAATATAAAAAACAGCTAGAGCTTTTTCTAATAATCTTTCTTCCAATGAAAATTTATTTAACTTTACACTTAAAGCCAACAACACATTCCTGTGATAGGATTTTGATGAGTTACTAAAAAACCACCCATGTACACCAAGACACACACACCCCTATGTGTGCTTGGTTCACACGGTGACTTTATTTTCCCATTATCTCTTGGAAACAAGGTGTTAGTTGTGACCAATTCATTTAGATGGCAATGCATTTCTAAATGTCTTGTCTTAGGGGACAGCAGGAGTTCTAAAACAGGAGGGGAAAACTGTTTGCTAAATGAGGCCAAAATGTTTCATCTGACTCAAATATTTCCAGATTATAATGTTTTGGAATAAGGGAATAATTCTGTGTTCAAGAATGTGATTCATTGCCAAGAAAGGACAACTGCCCATGTGAAGTGTAAATCTATGTACCATAGTGTTGCTTGATTAGCCAAGCTTGTCAGTGTAATAGAAAGGATTAAATGGAGATAATTGCCTATGTATAACATGCATCATGGTAAAAAGAATTTTCTTTTTGCTTGCATCAGATAAAATTTAGAAATGTAATGTGATGTGATAAAGATTAATTTAGGTAAGTGTCTAAAACTTACTAATGTGTTATAATTAATCCTACCAGAGATGGAAGAAATGACTCCATTTCTTGCAGGAAGAAATCATTATCAAGTTCAATATATATTGCCTTAATCACAAAATCATAGAATAGCAGGTTAGAGTACTTGTCCCAGTTTCTTTTCCCTTGTTTCAATATAGTATTGCCACCCTACCTGTATGAGTACCACTGCTTTTAGGAGTGGTATCTCATTTATATTTTTTGTTACTTTGTCCATTACCAGTTTTCCTTTTTACTGGGAAGAAAAAAATCCAAGCTTCTTGGAGTCTAATTGAGGCCTTTTCTCCATCTCTATAACTAGCTTGCAGAATCACTTGCCCTCTTTCAATTTTAAATGTCCAGTGTACTTAAATTAGGTTATTTCCACTCATTTAATCTCTTAAAATAGTGTCCAAAATCTGCTTTGCCTAGAGCATGTGGTGGAACTCCAGTCCTGTTACCTTCAACTCTCACCTTTTCGGTCTCAGAGAATTCAATACCTTACATAATAATTAGTAAGTTTGTACTGAGGTTGTGCAGGTGAATTTTGAGGTGGAATGAGGTTTGTGAGTAGGGAGGGTAGCTGCTGCAGTAAATTGTTGTATACTGGTTAGATGACTTTCCTATCAAGATTCAAGAATATCCCATAGCCTTTTTTTAAGTCATACTTCTTTTCTATACTAATGTTTCATTTTGAGATGCTTAGAAATTCTTTCCTACTACTGTGATGTTTTTGTATTATGCTTTCAGAATTTTTGTTGTTGGAGTTAGAGATAGAGGGGGAAAAAATAAATTGAAGAGACTGACACACATATATCCAGCCATATGATTTCTTTAATGTTTTATGGCCAAAAGAATGATTGCCAGGCATCTTTTTTTTTAATAAAGTGATGTTGTGATTCACTCTGCTGGCTCAGGGTTTGTAGAGAGGCAGGAGACTCATTTGCCTTTTAAGAAACAGTTCCTTGAACGCATAATCTCAGTCTTCTGCATTATCAATTTTAAGGAATCAGTTATTGTGCATTACTAAGTCTAAGCCAGCAGTCTCTTTAATATACTTGTACCCAGTAATTGCAACTACAGTAACGGAAAGTAGGAACATAATTTTTTTTCTAATAAAAGCTAATAGTGCTTTTTTTCTCCTTTGTAAATAAAGCCATGGCATGAGGTCACACTTGAATCTTTCTGCTACTACACAGAATTCCAGAAAACCAGACTTCTAGTAACTTCTGAGTTTTATGTTGATAGTAAAGCCTTTCTTTGGCTGAAAAACCCTTTTCTGTTGAGCTCAGGCTATCTGTGTAAAACTCCATCAATCAGGTTGTCCTGTTGATTTCAGCATATCTCAGATTGGTTTGTCACAGTGTAAGCTCTACTAAATTTCATTCAGACTTTTTGGGGGGTTTTCCTGGTTTTTTTTTGTGTTTTGGGGTTTTTTTGAATGATTATGTATATAAATAGTTTAGTTGCCACATAGTTCATATACTTGTAGTGGTGCTTCCCTTTTTAGTTTCTTTCCATTTTGAAAGGGTGCATAAAAATAAACAGAACTTGAACAAGAAGTTGTCAGATAAAGAAGTGAAGGTCCCACAGCCAACATTCATACAGTCTTGTTGTTTTGCTTCTGTTTTTCTCCTCTTCAGCACCCTCTTTCTGAGATGCTGAAGGTGGTTCTGGGAAACAGTAGCAAATTAATGGAGGCTGGAACTGTACAAGGTGGTTTGGATGGAGCCGACAGATAAATGCTGCATGGTATCAGTCTTAAACTCCATGTCTTGTATCAGCCACATGTAGGATACTATTCTTGTCTTTTTCAGGTTATCTGGAAAAGGTAGAGTGAGCTGACCCAGCCACCACTGTTGTTCCTTCTTTTTTTTGTTCTTTGCCTTTTTTTTTTTTTTCTTCCCTCACTTTTTCCCTCTGCAAAGGAGGGAGGAATGTTCAAGGACAGGGACACTGTAGGGTGAAAAAAAGTCTTCACTGAGGGCAGCATTGCTGTGAAAAGAAGGCAGGAAGGAAAAGTTCTTTCTCCTTTTTTTTTTTTTTGGATAGAAGATTAAAATGCAGAGAAAAGGTGGATGAAGAGCTTGGATCCTGTTGCCACTCCTTTTACTATCAGGAAGTTTGAGAGGAAATGTATAAAACTGCCAGTTTGAGTTTTGGTCTTTTGTGACTCATATGGTTTTACCTCATCAGTGAGGTCAGCTGTCCTGGCAGGCAGCCACTATTCCAGCTGATCACTGCCATGAGACTAGCATATAGTGAAATGTCATTTCTGTTGGGTGTTATCCCATGATGTTATTCCATGGTGTTATCTCTTCTGTGTTATCAAACACAGAAGAGAATTTAGGAAAAGGAAGGAAGAGAAAAATTGTCAATAACTTGGCTTTACAGTTTAATAAACAAAATATCCCCTCAGGTGCTCGATCATAAATAACGTAGCTTTTCATACAGATCATATGTCAAGGAGGTGGTTTTTTCATTGCTTCCAACTGGAAACTGCTTTTATATAGTACAGAAGAAGCAAAGATGAAGCATCACTTCTGCGGAGAAAAAGTAATTTACTGGAAGAAGAAAGTGATAAAGCCAAGACTGCTAGATTTTATTTGGTTTTACTGCTGTGTTGTTGTGTGGCATCAGGCAGTTCACACTTCAGTTTGCTTATGAAAATCTTAACTCCAAATTTTGTGACATCTTGGAGAGACTCTATAAGACTATTAGTGCTATATATAGGACTTAAAAGGTGACCTTTACTGTACAGAAATAATACTTGGTTTTCTTTATTTTTCTGTAGGGAGAGATAATCAGGGCTTATTCCTGTTTTAAACAAGCAAGTATTTTTCCTTGAGATATTTATTCCATGTGAATAGTGTTCAACTTCCATTTGGGAGTATCCTCATGATAATGCTTCAAGAACAAGTAGATATCCTCTTCCATTTTTAGATCGAGGGACTTGCTATTGTGTCCCACGTAACTCTGGTTTACTTTGCCAGTTCTGTGGTACACATTGCCTTGCGTGTGTTCTAGCTTTAAATAATGAAAGATTTGTGATGAATAAAAGAACTTAGCTCCTCAGTAGTCAAATGTCAGTATATTTTGGAAACATTACTTCCTAAAGGGGACAAAAGCTCGCTATATTTGACTGCTACAAAGGCTGTTTGGTTGGCATTACTTTCCCAGTTATCTGCATTTTGATCTTTGTTCTGTGAGAGCTTAAGGAACTGGAACCGTTCTGGAAATAATTGGCCTTTGCAAACAGTGTTAGATAAGTAACAATAGTAGTGAAAATATTGGATGAAGTCCTATAAATCAAAGTTGGATCTGGCTGGAGGACGAAACATTACTTCAGAACATCTTTTGAACAAATGAACTTTGCTTTTTTTTCTAATCTGGATGAAAACAATCTTTGAAGAGTTCTGCTGAAATTAAATCTGGCATTGTCTGTTATTGGTCAGGAATGAAAATTAGAAATGTTGTAAAAAGGAACTAGCCTAAGAGCCTGAAGCTGTTTAAATCCTCCTAGTAAAAATGCATCCAAACCAGTATACTTCTAATAAAGTATTTCAGCCTCAGAGCAGTTTTTCCTTTACAGTTATTTCAGTTGGCTGTACTTTGATTGCTTGGCTTTGGACCTTGTTGATCTTCCTATTGAGATATCTTTTGGTATCACCCGATGCACCCACTCTGGAAAAAAATTTAAAGGAAGAACAACTTCTTGTGTCAGTTCTGGTTTTCTATTTATATGTACTTTAGGTGGTGGAGCAAATGGGAGGTGTTGCTCGTTAGGTTTTTTTCCCTGCCTTGAAGACATCATCATAAGCTTGCTGCCTTAAGGTGCTCTTTATTAGGTGATTATCTTAGCTCATCAGACTCGACTATGTATAAAAAAAACAACAAAAAGGTCCTCTATCTATAACAAGAAAAATGTGTTTCCCATAAGGAGAAAAAAAATACTTCATATGTACAAGTTAGATTTTTTACCTAAATAATTAGGGGAAAGGAATTATGAAAGACATCAAACAGTCTTTCTGTTGCATTTCAGTCTGTGAAACAAAAGCTTACCATGCAAATTCATATAGGCATAGAGTGAAAGATCGTAAATATTCATACACACGCTTCTTTCCTTGCTAAAGTTTCTTAAAGTTTCCAACAATAATAGGAGGGGGATTGTATATTAAGTGGCTTTCAGTTTCTGTTGGAGAGGACAACTATCTGTTTCTTTGTTTTTTTTTGTTACTGTTAGGAAAATCTTTTTAAACCAAAAAATCTGTTTTCTGTGTTTCATACCTTTCCCAGATTGTAAATGTATGCATTTTTTACTGTAACAATGAAAATATTGGATTTTGACATTTGCACACAAATAAATATTAACCATTCTAGAAAATGTCTGACAAGTTCTGAAATAGTTGGGAAATATGGGAATAGGTGATTGCAAGTTCGTAAGTATATGATCAATGCAGTACATACTGGCATTTTTTTGATAAGTCAACAGAAGTCTAAAGCTTACTTCAATATTCAGAGGCTGGGAATGCTTATATCTTTTTAATGTGCATTGAGTTATTAAATCTATAATTGAAAAGGTTTTCTGATAAAGGTATGATTGTTCCTATTGCATAATCTGATAATATTTTTTCATTTCAAGATTGTGCAAAGCTGGGCTGATTTTAAGCCTTTTTTATTTTTAAAGTAGAGTGAAAGAGAGTGTTGGTGAATACATATTACAGTGGGTTTAAGCATTAATGCGAGTTTGATACGTTTGTTTGGTGTTATTAAACTTTTCAGATGTTGATATTACTGAATGATGGAATATATTAAAAGCATGGGATAAAATGTAATCTACTGCATTATTAGAAAAAATTAAAGTAGAGGCTATATTTTACAGTGTCGTCTTTCAAATCTAGCCATGCTGTAAACTGATGTTTGCTGTATGCTCCTCCTGATTTGAAATAGATGAAAGAGAATGAACCTTTAATCACCATGGTTCACACTATGATTGAGAACTCGGCGCTAAGACCACAACTGTACCAGCAAGTAAGGTCTTGGATAGTGAATGAAATTGCTTTATCATCTGCGAAAATTTTCCTTAGTGACAGTTTTGGTTGTTCCTCAGATTTATTCATAACATTGGTGTTTCTCTTATTTGCTTTGGAAAACCACAAGTCATCCATGCTTTATAAAATGCTGCAATATTGTTAGCATGGCTTCTGCTGCGTTTTTGTTGTTCAGTATTAAGTGTACACTTTTGAATAACTTTTTCTGTCTAGACAATTTAATTAGTTGATGTTTTCTGCAGGTGTCCAGTAAACTCATAAAACTTCCAATAAGCTTCCAACATTTGTCTTAGCATGATTCCCTGCAATTAGTGTTCAAAGGTGCTTCTTTCTTTTGACCACTACAAAAGCATGTGAGCGGTGTTTACCTGGTCATTTCTGGCAATTTTGTTTTGTTCTAGGAAGTGGATTTACAAGTTTTTGTTTGCACCTACCAAGCCTTTAGCCACTGAAGAAAGAAAGGATCAAAATTACTTTGATCTGGGGACTGTAAATCCAAAAGGCAGTGTCTGTTCATAAAGTCACAGCAGACTTTAACTGTGCACACTTACAGAATACCTAGTGATGGGTGTAAGTGGTAAGATGGAAGAAGAATCAGAAACGTGAATGGAAATATTGTCTGTGAGTTGAGACCTGCATTAACTTATCAGCATGGCCAATCCCTATCTGTTGGCACTGCAGCGTCTTAGGGGTTCTGGGGCTTAACTTGAATGGCTCCTGTCACATCAGGGAATGTTTGAGAAGTTTCTATCCTCAACTGCAACAAAGATGTTCTTGCTGAGATGATTATGATATTTTGCAGCAGATAAGGTGTGCAATTCTGGCTGCCAGGGGATGGCTGACCAGTTCCTGTACACTTGCATTTATGCCCGTGTCAGCAAAAACGATGTATAAAGGTAGAATAGTTTGAAGAAAAGTAAACATTCTGCTGTGTAAAACACTCATTTATTAGTGACTGGTGCATTGCCATGTTTATGAAAAATGCTGCAGCTTAATTTCTTGTTTCAATTTTTTGGAAGTCAACTCCACACTGTAGATTTGCTTGTGATCCAGGAAGCTGCAAGAAAAATCTCAGCTTTCCAAAGGAAGTTGGATTGCGAGTGACTTCAGGAACTTCCCTTTTGTGCTCCTATGTGCAAAATACGAGCTTTAACCTGGTGCCTTAAGGAAATATTTGGGAGAGGAATGGGAGAATAAGGTGCCCTCAAGTTCTAAATGGAACTGGCTATTGTTGTTGGTTTGGTCTTGTGTTGGTTTTTGGGGTTGCTTTTTTGAAGAAACCCAGCTGTGATGATTTTTTTAAAGCAAATCAATTTTCTGTAACAGTATGTAAGGCAAATAAGTGAACATACATGTAATGAACAGAGGTGTTTTGGATGTGTCAGGGTAAAGTATCTCAGCTTCTAATAATGTAGATGCACGTGAGGTGTAGCTGTGCCTGGCCGAGCCTTCCAGCTGATTTAGGGATACCAGTAAATCTCAGAGTGCTCTCTTCACACAGCTCTGCTGCCAGCTAAGGTATCATTTCACAGCACTGCCTTGTAGCATACCTGCTGCTTTGTGGTTGAGTAAGCACTTTGGGTTTTGACATTTTTTGTCAAAGAAAGAGGGAATCTAATGGAGATTGAAGAACCTTTTGTCACTAGAGATGCAGTTTCTTCAGGTCAGATTGCTTGCAACGTGTTGGCAGGCTTGTGCAGAACAACCCCTGTATTGCATAAACCAGAGAATGGCTAGACCTGCTTCCACAGATTAAGTTTTCTATAGGAAAATACTGCATTAACTGGCTTCTAGGAAAAGATAAAAATATGCTTAAAATTTCACTGCTTAAATAGTCCTCTAGACTTTTGTAATCTAAAATGAACCTGTTTAAAATTCCGGCAACTGATTTAAAGTACAAACAATGTAGAATTTTTTACCCCAAATAAATTGGTTTTATCAGTCATCTTTCCCACTACATTTTGAAAGAAATGTAAACAATTGGGAGAAGCCTCTGTGTTAGCGGCTGAAACCTGTTTTCTTGTTAAGATAAGAAACTAGTTTCTGAAGAGTGTAAGCATTCCTGTGGGCAGAGAAAAGGGTCTGTCTTTGCTTCGGTTTATTCAGTTCTGGTTTATGGCTGGGTTCATTTACCATGTAGCAAAGGAAAGCGAGAAAAGCTTGTGTTTAATTAAAAGTGAAGGTGCTTGCATCCTGTTTGTAATGATTCGTGGTTCTTTAGTAAAATAGCTAAAATGCATACTATTCCAAATATGTTATTTCTAAGACATTTTGTGATTTGCTACATCTGCACAGTTATTTAGATCGTTTTGACTTTTATCGGTCTGCTCTTCAGACTGCACTGTAAGTTTACAAGGATAAGCTGGGGCAATTACTCCATATGTACAGGCAAGAAAAATGCGAGACTTTTTACAGCTTGGACCCATTTCTACCTTGGGATTTTTTTTTATTTTTTTTTTTTTTTTTGTATGAGGGTGGTTTGTTTTGGTTTTGCTTGTTTTGGTTTCGTGGTTTTGGTTTTTGTTTTCTAACACTAGGCGAGGAGTATGAATCTTGTTTTCTAAAGCAGTATATGCTGGTTTGAAAAAGTAGAATTATCTTCAGCTCCTCTTGTGGAGTGCAAGTTCCCTGAAGGGGGAAAACAAAACTAGAAAATATTAGTACAATAGGCTAACACCTGGTTCTTTGCTTAGATAATTTTTCTTAATACGTTCAAAAAGTCTAAAAACAGTCCTTGAATTTTGCCCCTGTAAGGGTAGGTAGATCTGGTTTACAGCATAATTTATTATTATTATTATTACAACAACTGCATACATAGAAGTGGTTATACATTTTAATTTTTGAGATTTGTAGGTTTAAATATTTTTCAGGTTTTGTTATGGGCGTGAGATGATTGTATTTGAGCTAAAAGCCTTGTATTTCCAATTTGTATCTGAAATGTTATCTGTTGCATTATGCAAAATCAGAGGAGAATCTTCTTACTGTTGAGTATATGCCCGTTTGTCCTGGTTCCTGATAGTAAGAAGTACTTTGCAAAAGGGGAGAGAAAAAAAAAAAAAAAAAAAAAAAAAAAAAAAAAAAAAAAAAAAAAAAAAAAAAAAAAAAAAAAAAAAAAAAAAAAAAAAAAAAAAAAAACCAAGCAAGCCTCTTGTGCTTCTCACAAAATCTCCTAGCTTGTCTGTTTCAATTTCCTAAGAGCAATAATCTTGCAGAGATGCTTAGTGTGCTGTCAAGGTGTGAAATTTCCTACCATGTACTTACTGAGCCCAAATGGTTAGCAGAATCTGAAAATGAAATAATGCTATCAATTAAATGGTTTTAATATTGACTGCTTAAAGAGGTTTAACCCCTCGTGTCTCAAGAGAGAGATTTGCCTAATCTGCATTTATTTGGAAAGAATATCCCCTCTAAAGACACTTTACAGTGTTTCCATTGTGCCACATTTATCCACTTCTGTGATTCATGTGGCACTGGCATTTGATGGAGATGAGGACTGTGCAGTGGGACTGGAAAGGAGATGGCAAATTATTTCTAACAGAAGATAGAGATTCAGTTAAAGTCACTTTACCTTTTCACATGTAATGTACTCTTTTGCCCAAGTTCTGTACATGCATTTTGCCTTTCAGAAATGGCAAGTTCTATTTGTAGGTATTCAGGGTGCTGCTCCCCAGTGTCTGGTAGCTGTGCAGAGTGTTTCACCAGGTTAAGAGGAATGGACGTTATTGTATATGAGTAGGCAAATATTGAGGAAAAGTGAAGTCAGCAGCAAGCCATGTCGTTGGTTCAGTAGGTGGCACTCTTTGTCTGAAATTCCTGTCCTCGTAAAGTATTTGTTGGAGCGATTTGGTGAAAGAAATGTTTCTTGAACATGACATAAAATAAAATTCAATAACTTGATCATTGGAGGTCTTATAATGCATTTTCCAGGGTTATTAGATTGTTAACCTTGCTTGTAATGTGTAATTGCATTTTGTCCACTGCAGTTCCTTCTATACATCCAGTAGGATGTGATAGCATTCTGCACTTTTTGCCTTAAACTGATTTATAGATGCGCTGTGGAAAGCGAAGCTGCTGTTTTGTCAGAGATGAATTAAGTGTTTCATACTATTTTTAGAATTTTTGCACTGTCTGCGTAAAATGTTGCAGTAGAAATGTTGAAATGAAGTGGCTCTCCAGCAGTGCCTATTCTAGGAAACTTGTACCGCTGACAAAAGCAGCAAGTTGGCAGCAATTTTAAAATTGTGATAGGATTTTAAGAAGAATTAGCACGTGTGTAGCCTTCCTTGAAAATGTGTTTTCATTTTATGAATAGCTAAAATATATTCCTTTTAGGAGGTAAGCAAAGCTGAATTGCCAAGCTATTTTAAACTTGGGTATAATTAAGGTTGAAATGACAAAAAAATTAATGTCTCTTTTTTTTAAAAAAGACAAAAAAAATGTAAAAAAAAATTTGAAAAAATAACATTGTGTTTTTTCCAGGCAAGCTATATAAAATGCTGAGCAGTGTCTTGGGGAGATGTATTTATCTGATACAGGATAATCTTTCTTTCATAGAATCTTTCTGTTGTGAAATATATAACTAGGTTTTCTCTGTAAGCTAAAGACATTTGGCCATGTTTATGAGTTTTTTAAAAATATTTCCATTCCTCATTTCTCTCTCATTGTGATAAAATGAACAATTAAAAAACCACGACTCTCCAATAGCAGAGGAGTTTAAATAGATACCTTAATTTTTGTGACATTCACGAGGTGCAAAAGTGCTGTGGCTTTTTTCATATTCCAACACTCATTTTCATGAAATGTCCATTTCAAAGAAAGTTACTGTGTGGTTCTAATACACTCTACATACTTTTAAATGGTCACCAGGTGCATTTGCATGAGGTATGTGGACATAATGTCTTGAAATGAAACACTTAAGTGTGTTGAAGATTTACTGTATGTTTGGAATGCTTGTCTGATTAACCCTTCCCTAGTCCTTTGATTTGTAAGTGTCCTTTAACATGGGCTTGTCTTACAGTCTTTCTTGCACTGTTAAGTCACGATGACCTAGTTATGACAGATACATGAACAGAAAGCATCTCAATGCACACATGTTTTTAATAGCAAAGAATATGAAGGTTGATAGTCCTATGTCAATATTTTCTGTATAGGACATTCAGTGGTTGTTGTATGTGGCAGTCCATCCTAAAATGGGGAGCTACCTTTTGTCATGTAAAATATCTTAAGATCTTGTTACTGGTCAGTTTGGAGACAGAAAGAGTTAAGAACTTAATGTGAGGAGCTGTATTAAAGTAGTTTGAGGATACCTTACATACTGGCACAAGAAGACAAGGTTGCCTAGGTCCAAAGATTAAAAAAGGAGGCTTCTATTTATGACATTTCTGGTAATACTCTTTTGGAGGGGAGGGAACCACTGTGGAAAAGGCAGAAAGGTATTTGGTGGCACTTCCTGGGCATGTGTCTGTAACAAGATATTTTATACACATTTCCTATATTTAGGTCATTCTGTTCTGATTTCAGATTCACAACAGAATATCCTCCTTGTGTATATGCTTGACCTTAGTGGGCCTAGAATGGTTACTTCCAAGTAGACTGATCCCCTGTATTTAGAATGCACATAAGAAAACATATAATGATATATAACTGTGTCTAGGTTTACTCTGAGAGCTTCATCTTCCTACATAATCTATGTTTGATTCAATTAGTTGTACATCTTTAAAAACTCAGTTTGCGTTAAAAACAGCCTGTTAACTTAATGCAACTTTCTACTGATAGTCTGCTTGACATTCCATTTTCTTATCTTCATTAACATCTATTGGCTAAAAATATATTGTTCAGTGTCATATGTTAGACTTTCAATCAAAAGATGATTTCTGCATTAAAACTCTTTAAGCTGAGCAATAGTTTCATTTTCATAGTCCAATTAAGTTGTTTTATGGCAATATTATTCTTCCTTATAGTTAACACAAGAAGAATGTAGGGGTACACTATATAAATATAGAACTGAAGAGCTGGATATTGATGTAAGTCACTTGTAATTCTTCTTTCTTGGAAATGTTGGTGTTTGTCTCTGTTTTGATAACAGTTTTCCCCTTGACTTTCGGGTCAGAAATGCACTTCATATAGGTGATTATCAACAGAAATAGCTTTGCAAAATTAAGGGACATAAGACTCTCTAAAAAGCTTCTAACTTGCAGGAAGTATCACATTATCAGTTGAAATTTCAAGTATTACATCTGTTCAAAGGTTAATTGCTTCTAGAAAGGAATTAATTACTTTAGGAGGAAAAAAAGCTCTGTAGCTGTAGTTTATAAG
This sequence comes from Chloroceryle aenea, assembly GCA_013399075.1. Taxonomy (NCBI): domain Eukaryota; kingdom Metazoa; phylum Chordata; class Aves; order Coraciiformes; family Cerylidae; genus Chloroceryle; species Chloroceryle aenea. Next base: position 673,643 of record VWZY01008965.1, read on the forward strand.
TGTGAGAGGCGTAATTTCTCAGGAAATACAACTGCTACTCCAGAACTGAAATTTGGCATGGGTAGTATTAGGTTGCTAGTTACTAAAGAAAAGAGGCTTGCTGTAAAATTGGTAGTGAAAAATACACACATATAGTCATACTGTATATGCATGCATATGCACATCTAGTTATTCTTGCACAATGCAACTAAGAGCAGATAGGATGTTTTAAGGGATGTTTTCTTAAAAGTAAAAAAGAAAGTAAACTTCCACTGTTATCTTAAGAGCTGAAAAGTCAGAGCACCACAAACTGAACCAAAAAGGTTGTTCATACAGAAAAGTAAACTCTTTCACACTGGTGAGAGTGCACTAAAGAGTTATTTGCTCAGACTTGAACTAGATTGGAACAGTTTTAGTCCAAGCCTTGATCAGAGCTAAAACAGAGCAGAGCATGGTTAGGACTAGTAATTCTTAAAACTACCACCTGAAATAAACCATGGGAAAGACCGCGTATGCATACAATATTCTTTATTGAAGAATATGTAAATTAAACCAGTATTTAATACCTATTATTAAATTGTAGAGATTTAGCTGTAGAATTATAGATTACATGTTTTGAGCCACACAGTTTCAAGTTAAAATAACACTTCACAGTAGCTTAAGAGGGTTCCTTAGGCTTATTTGGCAAAATGCGATAATTTTAGAATTCATAATTTGTATTAATAACATTTTAGATGGATGTAATTATTTGATCAAGGTACATTTTGATTGCAGTTGATCTTAGAAATAAAATCCTAATTGTGATCATTTTCTGTTACATACTAGGCTAAGCTTAGCCGTTTATGTGAACAAGATAAAGTTGTACAAGCACTGGAGGAGAAGCTTCAACAGCTACACAAGGAGAAAGTAGGACAATTGTATTTATTACCGAAAGTGGATGTTATTTTACATGCTTATTATCAGAACATTGATAACTGAAATAAAATGAAATTCAGCCCAATGATGCAGAACATTAAAAATAACTCTTTTTATTATAATAGTACACGCTTGAGCAAGCTTTGCTATCAGCAAGCCAGGAGATAGAAATGAATGCCGATAATCCCGCAGCCATACAGAATGTAGTCTTACAGAGAGATGACTTGCAGAATGGACTACTTAGCACTTGTCGAGAAGTATCGCGAGCTACTGCAGTAAGTAACATGTTCTCACAAGTAAAACTCAGTGAAGGGTTAAATGATAACCTTCGTGTTCCTATTGTTAATTGGGTTGTTTCTGTTTTCCTTACATTCCAGCAAAACTCCATTGTCTTTTAGTTGTTTGTACTTTTGTCCAAAGCAGCTGGAAATTGATCTGTTCACTCTACTCATCAAGTCTTTAATTATGTTTTTTTGGTCAGAAATGAGTGCATACTGACTAATTGCTGTGGTAATTTTTCATCTTTATAATATGAAAAATTGATTACAGAAGTAATGCAAGTCAGTTCTTCTATGTGATGGCAAACCAGTAGCAAGGACAAAATTTATCAGATGCTTGATTTTAAGCCAAAGCAGCTGCAGGATGAAAAACAGAGAAAATTTTAGTATCATGGTCTCCCTTAATAGTGGGATGCTACATTTAAAAGATAAAGGCAAAGAGTCTTTTTTGCCTATTTAGTTGTATCAAAAAAAGTACTTCAATATCAAATTCTAGAGGTTTGCTGTGATAACACTGATACAAAGTAGGCCCTGAAATAGTATATTTAGTCTGAATGTTGGACTAAGTTGTAAAAGAAATTGGTTGAACAAGGAAAAGGGAATCAGGGGAAAGGAAATTCTCAAGATAGACTTTCCCTCATTGACTTTTTAATTGATGCTAAATTGAGTAAATTGCTGGATGTAAACTTAAAACGTGACATGGTTGAGCTGGCCTCAAAGGAGTTTTTTTCTTTTTGCACCTTCTCCCTTCTGGTATTTGTAGTTTCATATACCTACAATAATGGTATATTAGCATTCCTGGGGCATTCACTGCTAGCCTTATGAGGCAGGGTTTGTTGACTTAAGTTTGTCCCGAGTAATACATTGTGTATACATGCATGTGTTGTGCATTCACACATATACTATGTGATTAAAAGAGACAAATTTGCATCCATTTTTGTGGGCTTTCTACCTCAGAAGGACAGCTTAAGGCCCACGTGCCTGCTCACTATAAAGACATACTCTGAAGATTTTGCCCTTGCCTGTCTGTCTTGTTTGTGTAAAGACAAAATGTTGTGTGTTTGAACTCCATTCAGTATCATTAGAAAATCAAAAAGCTGTTTAAACATGCATTCTCTAAAATACCTATTTATGTATTGTTGATGTTTATTTATGCACTACTTCCTGAAGTTTTGTGCAGCTGAATAAAGAAAAATAAATACGCGTCAAAGAGAAAAATAAATGTGCATGAATAAATGCACTTGAATGTGCATCTGTAATTCTTTACTTTTGTTATATACTTAGGAACTGGAAAGAGCTTGGAGAGAATATGATAAATTGGAGTATGATGTGACTGTAACAAGGAACCATATGCAGGAGCAACTTGATCGGCTTGGAGAGATTCAGGTGTGGCATTGGTCTTAAAGCAAGCTTAAGTCACTTCCATTTTCTGTAATTCTGTTTAAAAGCTGCACAAATGGAGAAGGGGGACAAGTGGTGCATTAATTTGCAAGGTATAAAAAGAAATAAAAAGTTTCTAAGTTCTGAGAAGGTCTTTAGCTTCTCCTGCTTTTCTGAAACTGGTTTTCCTCTGTTTGGAAGCCTCCCCTTTCAGTGATGGGGTCCAAAACAGGGTAGTTTTCTCAGATCTTAATTACTATGAATTCACGTGAATCACTCCATTAACTGAATAACTTAAAATGTAATTTAATAATTCTATCAAAATAAATGATAATAAAAAACATTCAAGGCATTACTTCAGGTCTTACATGTGAAGAGTTCTGATGTGTATCTTATTACCTCAGGATAAGGAGGTATCGGACAGTGTAAGTTCTGAATGTGTAGGGAGATCTTTCCATGAGACACGCACACAGAGATGAGCATACATTATCTGGACTAGGCAGAGGGCTGTGGTCCATGCTGGGAGGCATTAAAGCCTGTTTGCTCCAGGGATTGATTTTCTATGCAGCTATGAAAGGGAGATTACAAGGAAGCCCAAGAGCTGAGAAATTTGTGTTACGCTGTCCAAAGCATGCGTGACCATGAAAGCAAATAGGCCCACGGTTTAGATGCTAGTATGCAAACACCATGTTCATCTCCACCTATTTTAGGGTTGGAACAGGTGATTCCTTTTCTTTTGTTGTATGTAGGTCTCCCGTGCAAAGTTTGCTTGGACTTTTTTCGAGGCAGTAGTCACAATTCTATCCTTAAGTGGAGTTTTTGAACTAGCAATTCAAAATTGCTAGAAATAAGTTAATCTTACACTTTTTTTTTTGTTTGTTTCTGACAATATTTGAACATTTTTCTAACAAAATAATTGAATGGTTTTCAAAAAAAAACCTAAAGGGTTTTCTGATTTTTTTTTTATTTTTTTTTTTCCCTGTGTGCAATGTATTTGAATTTATTGCCTGTATGTGCTGTTTGTTTACTGGCAGACTGAATCGGCAGGGATACAGCGTGCTCAGATCCAGAAGGAACTGTGGAGAATTCAAGATGTCATGGAGGGTTTAAGTAAACATAAACAGCAAAGAAGCTCTTCAGAGTCAGGTAAACTGATAGTTTATATTGCATAGGAAGTGAGATTGGATTATATATATTTTTAAGGGATAAGCTCCATACTTGGTATTCTATGTTTGAAAAAATGGTGCTGTTGCTGAGACAAGAAAGCAATCTATTTTAAGATGATGCTTTGTGTATATAGCAAAAGATTGAAATTCATATTTTAAAAGCTGTTTATTGAAAATAATTTTTCTGTTTCTTTCGACACCCTTCCCCATCCCCCTAAACAGGTGTAATGGGATCAAGGACATTTTCTGCTATTAAATATAAAAATGAGGTATGGTTTTAGCATACTTACCATTTTAGTATCACTGAATTTCTCATATGCCTATGATAAAAATGAACATTATAATAATCGTTTGAAGGATGTCTGAAGTATGCATTCAGTATGTTTCTGTGAAAATAGTGCATTGTGAATTAATTTAAAAGACTGATATCTCCACTAGTAATTCTAACACTTTCATTTGTTCTGTGTCTTTATATTCTCATTGGTATGGTTCTCTCTTCCATTTCTCACCTTTTCCTCTCCATAGGCTCTTACCCTTGAAATACAAACCCTGATCTATGGATTTGTTTTCTACCCACCACACTTTTCATGGGAAGAAGTATATTGGTTTTGATGTCTATTCACATGTTGAGCCTGGTTCTCAGATGGCCAGAGCACCCACAAGAACGGCTGAACCTGTGGGAGCTCCCAAATGTTCAATTCCTCTGAAAATCTGGCTAGAAGTTACAGTTTTAAAGGGACATTGTCATGGTTGTCTAAAGTATGTGCAGTATACATCTGGCTCACAGAACTTTCTAAAAGTGTAATTTATGTAAAAATCTTTTAAAATCTATATTGAATTGAATTTTTTTTTAGGATGATTCAGAGAGTTCATACGTGCCCAACAGAAAGTGTAGGTGTTAAAATTGAAAATCTTGATAAGCTCAATAATGAAATTTTTGAAGTATTTCAGCCTAGGTAGTAGTAATAAAATAAAAAGCAAATTAATGAACAAAAATCCCAAGAGAAACCCAAAGAATAAAGTCATTTTGCTCCTTTTTTTTTCCCCTTCAGTGTGACATTGTCCCTTTAATTCCAAAGTTCTGTAGCTGCTATAGCTATGGTAATATATTTTTTCTTTTTAAGTTATAAATAATTGTAACAGGTGTGCACATCTAAATAAGGTGACTATTCTACAATCTTTAGGAAGAGGAAGTAGTCCCACCTCGTCCTCCACTCCCTCGGTCCTATGACTTTACAGAGCATCCTCCCATAATCCCCCCTCTGCCCAGTGATAGCAGCTCCTTGCTCTGTTATAGCAGGGGCCCAGTACATCTGCCAGAAGAAAAGAAGATTCACCAAGTTCAAGGATATCAGAGAAATGGATCTTACTGTGTAAGTGGCTTAAACTGCCACATTGTTCATGAAGCATTCCCCTTCCTTTGCACAGTCACAATTTTTATTTTGTCATCTGGCTACTTTTATGTTTGTTGTTTGTTTACTTAGTTCTATTTATAGCTCCATCATTTGCTTTTCACATTTTCCTGTCATATAGTCATTGCATATATAAAATGTCTTAAGACTTAAATACTTGTATCAGAGTAAATTTTAGAAAATTAGATTCTGCTATGCGTAAGTTCTTCTAAAACTCCAGGCTCAGAATAATTTTTTTTCTGAGGCCTTGTACAAATTTGTTTCCTGAAGATCGTTTAAAAAAGAAAAGAAAAGAAAAACTCCACATGTTATATTTTTATAGCAATTTTTCCTGTAATTTCTGAAAGTCTGAAAATGTCATTACTCAAATTAACTACTGAAAAATACTGCTGCAATAGCACTTGAACAATGAAACGTTGCTTTAAAGTGAGAGCAGAGCCATTGCAGAATAACTGGTTTGAGTCTTAAGACATAAATGGTTGTACAAAAATGCCCGTTTGTTTACCTCAGAACTTGTTGTTCCTCAGGGTCCTGATTATAGGCTTTATAAGAGTGAGCCGGAGTTAACTACGGTAGCAGAAGTGGATGAATCGAATGGCGAAGAAAAAACAGAACAAATTTCAGAATCTGAATCTACTGCTAAAGGTTTGTCCCCAGGCATGGCATTTCCAACCTTTCAGCCTTTTTTCACGAGGCATACAAAGCACTGTTATAGAAGCTATATCATCTTTTGTATTTTTGTAGCTTGCCCATTTCTTAATATGATGAAACAGCTTCCACGATAAAATAATGATTTAATTATATGACAAGAAAGATTTCAGTCAATTACACCGCAGAAAAATCAAACATTACACTCACCAACAACCCTGAAATCCTTATTGACACCATGTCTAATCACATCACTCACATTCCCCACACACCATTCCCTTGAACAATTACCCATTTTATGTTCTTGCCCTTGAACAATTATTCAGTTTTTGAATCAAGCTCCCGATGTTATGTCACTGGAACGTCCAAAAAGGCAGCACCGCAGAACTTTCAGGCTCTCATAAGGCAGGGAAACAATGTCTTTTTCTTTTTTAAATCTTGTAATTGTTGAATTGCCTTCTGTCCCCTGATATAATAGGAATAATGATCATGACCTTGGAGTGTACAGACAATAAAGGTCTTTGCAATTGCTAAATGCTTTGGATTCTTCTCTTCATCTATCTTCCATAAAAGCTACTAATTGCTTGGTAGAGTCTTTTACCAGGAAGTGCTTCTCAATTCTGTTTGTTAAAACACACAGAATAGTTTGTTAAAAGTGACTTCATGAAAAGCAGCTTGAGCACCTCCCAAAAAACATATTAAGAGCTTTTAGAACACATAACTAAGCTCACCCATAAAATAACTAAACTTACCCCTTTTTCTTTACCATAACGGTTGATGTTTCTGGTGCCACAAGGATCACTGACTTCTGCTTTGGTAGTTTGGGTAAGAATGTACTTAGTAGGCTGCTGCTGGAATTTTCGCGAGAACTATGATTGCATAAGAATATTATTTTCACCAGAAAAGTAATCAAAGTTTTTAAAACTCAGGTCAGCACACAGTGTGGGTATTAACAGTGTGAATGACCCTACGCTATATAATAGAATTCATCTTGTACTTACCAGACAGTCAGTTCAGGTTCACTATGGTATTTGCTGAGGTACAATGTTGACTTAAGGAAGATACTAAATTTCTTTTAACTTGGCGCTGAAAAAGGCGAGGTTTAGCCTGAGATTTGCTAACCATCAACCACCTACATTGAGGAGGTTGCCGTTCTGACAACATGCCTAGGTTTTATTGACCTGTGGTGCTCCAGATTACTTTTAGTAATTTATGACAAGAGGGAGAGTAATTATCAAGGGAATATAGGAAAGCCTGTGCTGACTATACAAAGCAAACCAATACTGGTTGAGAACCCCATCTGCTTTCTGTCTTCTGTAAAGGCAGAAGTAATTTTATTCCATCCATTTGCAGAAAAAAAGTCCTCTGTAAGGGAAAACAATAATATGAGTTCTTCTAATACAAATATTATTTAGGGGCAGGAGAGAGAATAGCTGCCATGGTAGCAAGCAATGAGAGGCTTTTTATCTTCTTAAAAAATAGAGTGAAGTAGTTTTGTTGTTTTGGTTTTTTTTGTAGCTATGTTTTATCATCCGGTCCATGCTTTTGAGCATGTGAGTTTTCTAACGTATTTCTTGTTCTGAGTATTCACAGTCCCCATGCAGCAGGAAAAATATAACCAGTCCTGGTTGTTAGGGTGGAGTTTTTTATAGTCTCTATGCCATTACAACTGTATGCTATTTCAACAAACATTGTCATGCCATTCTATCTTTAGCAGTTTATACGCTGAAATGGAAAACAAACTCAAAGGCAGCTCACCTCTGCCATTTTTTCTTGCTTGCTGTTTTAGGAAGTCATACCTAAGTGATGTAGTTTCCTATTGGGGGGATTCTAAAAATCAGTAAATTTCAGAGGAAATTTAAAAACATTTTTCTAGTTTGTTGTGCATATTACTGTACTAGTCACTTCTCCTGGAAGCCATATCCCTGTCTTTTCAAATGTCAGCAATCAAAGGGAAATATTTTAATGGGACTACATAAAGTAACCCTTACAGCTGTTTGCAAGCAGAGGAGAATTGATGGCCTGAGTGGTACATAAAGGTGGCACAAAAGGGAAATGGACTTCTGCTGTGTGTTATCCTTCTCAAGCCTAAGGAGGCACAAAATATTGCTTTATAGTTGTTTTGAATGATGGATTTGCCATTCAAATACCTCCAGGCTATTTTGTCAGTCTGTCAAACAATTTGGAGAAATTGTTGTGCCTTCACCAAGTCAATAGCTCCTCTAATATCTGTGCAACCTCAGGAAAACCAAGGAGAAATAATTTGCCTATCAAAGACAACACCATATCTTTTTTTTTTTTTTAGTTAAAATCAGCAAGGAAACAAAAATTTTTAATAGTTTTATTTCCTGCATCTATCAAGGAGCGAAAATAAAGCACGAGTTATTTAACCGTTTCTGTATCTTTTGGTAAGTTTCAACTTGGAATCTTTGCTGCCTTTTGAAGAAGTTTCCAAGGCTGACAACATACATTTTCTAGAAAATGATAAACTGTTTTGGCAATGTTTTGCCTAGTGCTTGGTACATTTCTTCACTGTTTTTCAGGCTCACATTTTCCTGTGGGAGTTGTACCACCCAGAACCAAATCACCAACACCAGAGTCTTCAACCATAGCATCCTATGTCACTTTGAGGAAGAATAAGAAGATAGATCTAAGAACGGTACTACAAAATATCCTTTGAGTATCAGTGGATAGTGATGTGTTCATTTCTAAGTTTAAATTCTGTATTTACATCAAAATTTGTAGTTATAGTTTTAATTTTCTTTACATAAATTCACTGTTATAAAAATATAATATACTAGCTTCATGGAGTCATCTGTAGAAAGAATAACAAAACTATAAAGGTCATGTATGTTAAACTGCATAGAGATTGCACTACACAAACTGGTCAAGAATTGAATGGCAGTAAGTCTACTACACCACTGAAGTTCTCACTGCAATTGAAAGGACAGGAAGCTTCTTAGGCTAAAACTTTTGAAGTAGTTATATTTGGCTTTAGAGGCTATTTAACAGCCCTTGTATAACAAATGCAAATGGTTTTATTTATTTTATTACTAAAATTAACAGGGAAAAAACTAAAGTAACCAGAAAATAAGGGTACAGCAAGCAGTATGTTCCAGGTAATAAGTTTGGAATTTCAGATCAGAGGGTCCTGTAGTCTCTAGGTTGAAGACAGAGGTTTACAGGTAGTTTGGGGAAAAGCTTTGCAATAGTTGGTAGTATGAATAGAAAGGAAGTTGTAGGAGGAAGGGGAGAGAGAAAATCACAGGATCTTGACTGGAGAAAGAATACCACTTTTGAAAAGTGAAATCAGTTACTGTGAATGTACTAAATGCAGCTGGTGAGCCAGAAGTAATTTTTTTTCTGTAATATGAAGTACAGAACTAACTGAAAATCAGTGAATTTCAAGAACAGAGTAGGTGAAGTGGTGGTTGTTATTCTGGCAATAATATCATGCTTAGAACTACAGATTTTTAAGTGGTGGTAAATCCATAGAATCATTTAGGTTGGAAAAGGCATTTAAGATCATCAAGTTCAAAAGCAAACCCTATACTGCCAAGTTCACCTCTAAACCATGTCCCTAAGTGCCACATCTACACATCTTTTAAATAACTCCAGGGATGGTGACTTAACTGCTTCCCTGGGCAGCCTGTTCTAGACCTTGATAACACTTTTGGTGAAGAAATATTTCCTAATATCCAATCTAAACCTCCCCTGGTGCAACTTAAGGCCGTTTCATTTTGTTTCAGTCTGTGCTTGCCATTAAGTGATGCCCAGCTGTAGTTTTTCTTGAAATAAAAAGGCAGAAATCACTATTGGATCAACTGGTGTAAATGTCCTGGATCATTAAATTTTGATTATGTTTCTTTCTCAGTCAAGTAACTTGTGTTTGCCTGCTGTATAATGTCTGGTCAATTGTTTCAACTTGATAAGGTGGCTTTGAGACAGTATCTACCCATTCTCTTCATGTTTATCATTGGTGGTGATAATGTCACTGTTCAAACAAGTAAATTATTCAGTTTTACTTTGAATTTCAGTGTTCATTTGTTGATAATTGGTGATTCTACTTTCTTCACATTTTTCTGCTTTTTAGGAAATCATTAGGTGTTCTTTTCTGATAAGCTAAACCATTTAGAATCTTGCCTTTTTAAAACATATATATTCTTCCCTTTAAGGAAAGACCAAGGAGTGCAGTGGAGCAGCTGTGTCTTGCAGAAAGCACAAGGCCTAGAATGACTGTGGAGGAACAGATGGAAAGAATAAAGAGACACCAACAAGCCTGCCTGAGAGAAAAGAGAAAAGGACTCAATATTATTGGCATTTCAGACCAGTCTCCTTCACAGAGTCTGTCATTTGTCAGAGATAATCCATTCAAATTGGCACAGGTGAGTCCCACATTATTGAAAAAAATTAGTGTCCAATTAAAGAAAAAAAAAAAGTTAGGAAATCATTCTTTTTCCAAAACCTCATGATACTATAGGTGCCTATTTGAGACTGCTCGTGTAGAGTAACAGGCACAATTCTCTGCCATGTGTGAGAGAAAGGGGAAGGAAAGCTTTGTGCTTATACTTAATGGTAGTAGTACAAGATTGTCTTTTGGAAATATTAATACTTCAAATTTAGATGTGTTTGATTATTCATTTTGAAATTTATCAGGTTTGTCAAATTTAGCAAACAAAACAAAAGTTGCAGGCTTTGTGACTAAAAGCAATGTCAGAGAGAATCATGATTCATTTGATGTATAAATGATGAAAATTTTTCTGCCATGGAATATATTCAAGCAGCTGTAACTTTTTCAGGTAGGGATGTATATTTATAATGACAGCACTTAACTGGTGTTCTTTTGCTGTGGTTTTTGAGCCTATAAATACATGACAATAGAACCCTTGTTTGTTTTCACTCAAGCAGTTAAGGTAAAGAAGTGATTTTATTAAATGGTTAAGGGTAGGTAGAGGGGAGGAAGATCTAATTGCTTGTCATTAACCAGGAGATATCCTGAATATACAATCTGAATAAAATAGAGAAAAAGACAAACACAAACCTCAACTAACAAACAAAAAAACCCCACACTACTTCAGGACAAAATTTCTCCTAGATTCAGGGTAGTGGATGTTAGACAGCAGTTTCTAACTGCTAAGAATTAGTTTTCTTTTTCAATAGCTTATCTTGTTTTTTTTTTTAAAACTCATCTGGCATACTTTTTTTTTTCCTCAGAACACACTGGTTTAGATTTTGTTTGTTTGTTTTTATGTTTTTTTTGTGTGGTTTATTTATTTGTTTGTACAGTAGCATGTAACATTTTATGGTTTGTGCACATTTTAACATCTGATTTTCCAAAACCAGATTAAATGCATTGTACTGTTAGGGAGTCATATAACATACTTCCAAGTAAGTTTTAAGCTTTTTTTTTTTTTTCCTTCTGAGGCTGCTTAAACTGCCTTCAGAGCTATATAAAAGATATTTTTCCTTCAACAGCATTGGATCTCCAAAAGACACTGAATTCAAGTTCTGCCTTTGCATTAGAGCATCTGTATTTGGGATGACATCATGAATGCTGTATATGAAATGGGGTGGAGGTGGTGGGAGAGCTACAAATACTTAATTAATTATTTCTGCCTTTCTTAAGAAGAGGATGTGCAAAGCAAAGCTTTGCAGATGTTTGTTTCTGTAATTTTTGCAGAGGTGTTTGAGCTTTACCACTTTCCTATGGTATCATTTCATACCTTGAGGTCATGAAACTGCAGTCATTTTCGTGTCGTACCTGGTTAGCCAGCATGGTGGGAGCAGAGGGGGGAAGTGGCCAAATCCTCTGTGCCAAGAATTTTGTTTATGTGGGAGTGTTCAGTCTTCTGTGTGAAATCGCAGAAATTTATAGAATATGAGAGAACCTGTCTGAACTAAATATTTTGCTAGTAGTCCATGCTACAAAATCACGTTTTCTATCTCAACTTCAATTCTTCCCCAATGTTACTTGGCAAAAAGCCCCAGCATGAGGTATTACACTGTAGTTATAGCTCTTATTTTTAAAAGCATAGTTTCTATGTCTGATGATTTTTATACAGAAAAATGGTGTGATTGCATTAACCACTGGAAGACTTTTCAACTGGAGTTTAGCTATGTAAGAATTGGAGGAAAAAGTGGATTTTATAAACAGCCTAATGTGTAATTTTTAAGTGATTATCAAAATACAAAAGGAAGTTGCTTCACAATTGTTATTGTTTGGGACAAGCATGTGGTATGGGTTCATACTTTAGTTAGGAAAGTAAAGAGATTGATTTGTGAACTGACTTACAGGGAATTTCCTCTTGACCCAGTGCTGTGCTAAATCACAGGAATGCAGCCACAAGATTTACTGTTTGCGTGGCTCCTGTTTTTCTCAGCTGCTACTTACTTTGATAAGAGTGATATGAACCTCACTCTGGTTCAGTTTGCTACTCTGCCAACCCAGTGTTTGCAGTTCACAGTTATAAGGCACCTCTACCATCCTTCCTCCAAATTTTTATATCAAATTATTCTCTGTGAAATGGAAATATTCTTTTTAAGAAGTAAAATCCTCTGCCATTACCAGATGTTAAATCAGTTAACAGCATAGACTAGAAAATACACAGGATGTTTGGATAAAGTGCACACAGATGCACTGTGAATTTTGTACTGAGAACAGATTTTTATCCATCTCTATTTTTTTAATCAGGAAAACCTGTTTTTTTTAAGAAAGCAGTACTTAGAAATACAATTAAAATGATGCTAAGCCCGTGTGTAACTCAGCTAAATATGAATGAAATTTCAGAAGATAAAGGTGACTAATAATAGAAATGCTGGAGATAGCAGGGGAGCAATGAAGGAAATACACTAATCCTACAGAGAAAAAAAAAATTACTAGGCTGAACTGTTTTGAAAGGTACAAAAATGAGAACATTCTAGAGCCTTAACAATTTCCATTTTCCTTATTGCAATATGTTATATTTGAGATTTATTGGGGTTTTTTTATATTTTTTTTAATCACAGTCAGGGGACAGTGGAAGACTCGGAGCTGAGACTGTGATAATATTTGTAAGAATACATCTATATATCCATTTTGTTCCACAGAATCGAAAAAAGGATGATACTGTATCTAGTAACATGAAGGAATTTGAGAGCAACAATAAAGAAAATAATTTGAGTCAAAATAATGGAAGTCCTGGAGAAGAAATAGCACAGCTAAAACATGAAGGAGAACAAGAACATAATTCAGGTTATACTAAAGAGGTACTAAACTGCTCCTTATTGAACTGTTCATCAGCCTGTCTTGCAATAGGAAAATATTTTGAGCCACAGAGGAGTGTGGGAAGTTGAGCCAGTTCCTTTAGCCTGGAAGATAGATTTATTTTTGAATATAACAAATACTCTTTAAAGAGAAGTGCAAAATTGTGTCAAATTTGTCTACAGCTGAGATAGTGAGTTTTCTTCTCTGTGGTCTTCCTAAATTTAATTTTACCTTATCTGTTACTATCTTGATTGATTGATACATAAGAAAAATACGGTCTTTACTTCTTCAGAAGCAAACTCAATACTAATACATCTATCTCTACATAATAATCATTGATCTGTTCATTGCTCAGGATACACCAGTGTAGCTTTTGACAGTTAATACACCTGATATTTTGGTTGGTGTAATGGCTGTAGTGCATCAAACAGTTTATAGGAAGCAGAATAAAACTGACACGACAGTTTATACATGGGAGTAGGTAGTAACTGTTTTTCATGCTATTTGGTCACTGGACTGATTTCTGTCTTGAAATAGTCTCAGACTCCCTTGGCAGTGAGTTTCCTTGGTGTTTCTGATGTTGAAGTGCTCTAAACACTCAACAGACACAGACTGGCTCTGAAGAATAGGTTTCTGGAGTTGTTTCTATATAATTCTATCCTGCTTATAGTTTAATATGTTTTTAAATCTTGTGTAGAGAGTTTTTTCTTCTTTTTCTATGCATATTATTTAAATAATCATCCTTTGCTTTTCTTTTTCTCACTCATTTTTCCTTTTGTTTTCCTATTTTATATTTAGGGGGTTTTATATTTAGCGTTTTTAAACACATACCTAATGGAGAATAGTATAAAATGAAATAATTAACGTCAATTGTTAGTCTTGAAAAACATTTTTATTAAGAGTCTGTTGCTTTGTTAAATCTGTAAATCTTCTAAAGAAAAAATACGCAATACGCTTTAGGTCGGTTATATCTAGTCAGACCTTTAAGAACAGTGTTCAGGCTCATCAGCAATATATTCCAGTAGCTGGAATCTTTCTTGGCATTGTGAAGAAAGAAATAGCATGAAAAAATAGGCAGGCTAGAACAATCCAAAGTGTTCAGATAAGTTCTGGAAGTTATTAAACCAAGCCCTGCCCATTGGCTCTGGTATATGTTTCAGGATAACTCTATTAACCTGAATGGTATTGATAAAAATTTCTTAAGTTATGTAATTCTGAGTTACTAAGTATACATGATGGCAAAATTTGTCTGTTAATAAAACTGTTTCCTGATACTGTATTTCTTATCTGCCACTTAGTATGTGTTACAGCTTTTGGTTTCATGATTTCAATTTTTTTATAGCTGACAAAAACTGATGATCTTTTATCAGATGCACATGTTGTATCTGACTCAAAAGAAGTGAGTAAAGAAGAGAGAGCAGAAAAGGAAAAGAAAAACAAATTGGAAGAAACACATGATGATGATATAAGGTAAAAATAAAACAAGATGTTCAGGGGCTATTTTAAACTTGCATGTTGTATTTATTAGCTGAATGGACCGAGCAAAAAATGAAACACTGCCATAAATACTTATAAGGTATACATATATGTTTTTGAGTGTTTTACATATACAGAAATCTAGTGAGAAACTTAACCACTGCAGGGGTTCAGTAAGAGGTGATGAGTTGGTGGGTGAAGCAATGTTTATTTTCAAGTATTGCCACAGTTATAAGCAGAATAGGTTCATAATCCTTGCTTTGGGATACCAAATATATTTAGTAGTGTCAGCTCAAGCTTCCATAGCAAAGCTCTTTACTGCTGATATTTAGGAGCAGACTAAACAGCTTATTCTGTATCTCCTGCTTTAACTTTTACTTCAGTATTTTGGAGCATTGCAGAATTAGAGGAATATTGTGTCTTGGATATTCCCGTTTAAAGATTGTATAACTTTAGTTTAAGTTGCACTGCAAATCCCGAGTTCTTACAATAGGTCATAACTTTCCCACAGCAGCTTTCAGCAAAAAAGATATCACACAGTAAGAAAATGCATGAGTATGTAAAGGAAAGGATTTCAGCTGCCAGTACTTTTTTCTTTAGTCTAACTTTCCAAGGTAGAAGGGTTTCAAAAGACATGCTTAATTTATACTGCACACACTTGCAAGTTGAAACTTTTTTCTATTAACAGAAGAAAATTAAATTTTAACTCCTATACTTAGTGGTTAACACCTGAAATTAAGTTAAAGTGAGTTCTAAACACAGTGCTTTTTTTAACCAGCTTGCAGAATGTGACCACAGTTACAAACCACAAACCCAAAAACAGCTCAGAAGAAAGTGAAGTAGTTAGTGGTCAAGATCAAGAAGGGATTATGTCTTCATTCGAATTAGCAGCACAGTCTTCAAAAGGAAATCAGGCAACAGCAGGTATGGAAAAGAGTTTGACTGAAGCATAACTTATACAATACTTATGTAAAACTTTATTTCATTTTGATTATGTCTTTTGATGCTGTGAAACCCTTGTAAACTGAAAACGCTGAGCTAGTCTAGATGTAAAGTGTTTGCTTTTATAATGTAGAGAAGTTTCCCAGCAGACAACTACAGAAATCCCATTTATTCTGAGGCTTCTGGTTGCATTTAATTCAGGGAACTAAATAACTATTGAACTATTGCTAGAAATTGAATGATTGAGTTGTTGGTTGGAGTAAATCCTTCCCTATTCATCTTGTAGAACAGCATCTCAATGGAGGATAGATAGATACAGATTATTTATCCTTGTTAATGGATGGCCTCAGGTATCCTCAAGATTAAGGAAACCTTTAGAGTTTCCAATATATCTAGTAGATTTTGAACTAGCAAGTAAAAGACCCCAGTTTGGTCATTTTTCAAGAGTAAGAAAAGATGAATAAACAGAAAATGTTAGCTGACTGGTAAAATGACTGGTGGGGTACACTGTGAGAAGCTGGAATAAAGTAAAACTTTGCAAAGAGGAAAAAAAAAAAAAGATGGGAGTGTGTAAGGGAGGTAGAAGAAATAAGATAGAATATTAGATATTATTAGGGTATTTGGTGATGAGAACGATTAAATAAGTCAAATATTCAATTTATGGATATAAAAGGTGGTGTGGACCTTTGTAGTGCAGTCAGCAATCCTTTCTGTGACGTGATAATCAAAACCAGAGCTTGTAAATACATTTTAAATTGCTCAGCAGCATAAAAAATGCTTAGATAATCCGAGCTGGGATATAAAGATGGATCTGGGAGTATCCCGACTAGTTAATTTTACATTTTGTTTTTTTCTCTCTGTCTCTTTGGAACATAAATAACCCATCAGCATTCTTTTGTCCATTAGTTTTTCCTTTGGTGGTGTTCTAGTCATTTATAGGCCTGAGTAATGATCTTTGTTGAGAACAGCTATGCTTTCCTCTGAAGTTGTGCTTACTTTTCTGATAGGATTTTAAGTCTTTACATGTGTAACATTCATTTAGTTCTGCTTCTATTTGTTATGGCTGAAAATGGTGATTTTCAAGCTTATATTTATTTTGACTTGAAATCATGCCTTCTGTAACTTGTATTCTTATTTATCTTGCTGTACAACTTGCAGTGAAAAGTTTACCTTCTTCACCAGAATCTTCACTGTCACCAGCTCCATCTACACAGACACAGCTCACAGAAGGATCACATTTCATGTGTGTATAATTACAGAGAAGTACGTCTTTTTTTCCCACCCCTCCTGACATTTTCCTAATATTTTTCTAAGTATATGGATTCTAGCTGTTTTTCCAAGAACCATCTGTTGACAATACTTGGCAAGACAAAGTTATCTGCATCAGTGAATGTAATCTAACTAGAAAACAAAACAAATAGATACATTACTTGCAAGCAAATCAATCTATTCTCTGTTCCAGTACAAAGAGAAAGGACTAATTGGCTTCTCAAGCGCATTCTCCACAACTGGGCAAGATAATAGCTCTTTGAATTAAATGAGAGACCTAAGCTGTTACAAAACAGACAGCCAGTTAAGGTAGGAGTATCAGTGCTCAGGTGCAAATGAATCTTGACACTTCAGACATGATAAGAAGCAAGTAGAGCTTGATCTATTAGTGATGTGTAGGAGAAAATAGTCTAATGACCCAAAGAGCTTATTGACTTAATACATACATAACAAACAGAAGGGGAAAAAAATGAGGGTAGAAGAAATGTAACAGTTAAACTACTTTTTTTTTTTTAATATATATGAATGTAGAGATAGCCTTACACAGCTTCTCTTCCTTTGTCATAGTAGGTGATTTCTAGGAATCAAGTTAGAAAGCATGAGGTAAGCTAGAATTTACATGTTCCTACCTGTAGTGTTACCTACTTAATGAATGGAAATAGAATTACAAGTAAGCATATTTGTTTATACAAGTGTTTAAAGAAATGAATAGGATACCAGTGTGAATGCTTCAGCACTTCATCAGCAGTTAAATCAATCCACATTTCATTGTTGTCAGAAGTACCTGTTTAAATAAGCTTTCTACTAAAAGAATGAGCTTTGATTCAATGGCAATGCTAAATGCCACTTAAGAAAACTTTAAAATCAAGACATTTTCAGTCATTTATCATGAGGGGATCTGGAAATGCATTTTTTTCATTTACTATCCCAATCTCCATTGCCAAACTTCAATATTAGCAAAATGAGACTTATTATTAATCACAGATACCTTTCTTGTATGAACTATGGGCAGGAAACTACTTTTTTTAAGCATTTATTTTAATCATTTTTTTCCTGTTGAGAGTGGAAAGAACACTCCTCGCATTCATTACTGTTACCACTGTTGCTGGCTTCTTGGTGAATGTGATCTGTCATGATTAGATTTAGCTTGAACCTTTGTACTTTTACTCAAAACTTTCATTACAGACCTATTTAGAAAAGCTAAGTGGGACTATTCAGTTTCTCTGAAAATACTGATTTGTGTTAATGCTTTTCAGTTCCACTGGATAAATACACATGCATTCGTCATGTATCATCTTTTTAAATCACACAGACATGACCCCATCAACTCAATTTCAGGTCACTAGTGAAACTTCACTGCTGAATTCTGTCCATAGCCTCTCTTGAAAGTGGAAGCAACCAATAACTTCATCAGAAATTAACTACCAATTACTTAAGTTGCTTTCAGCTCTTTTGATGAGATCAGCAAATTCTTTTGATTTTTAAGGATTTGTGCTAAATAGGTGACTAGTAAAAGTGGAGCACTGGATAGTGAATTGCTGTGTAACTTAATGCCCAAGCTTTGACATGCCAGAGTGTGGTGTATCCTGATAAGTAATACTGTTGCTGTAACTTGTCTGTCTTAAGTACGATTCTACAAATAGGTCTTAATTGCTTATGACAAAATGGTGCATCTGGAATGGCACTTGTAGAACTAATGCTCTGCTTACATGTACCTCACCTCAAGGGGGAAAGGATTCCAGAACTTAAAATACATCTGTTTTGGCTGTTTAGTATTTTAATTGAGTTGGAAAAAGCATTCAACTATGTACATATACTTTCCACATTTCATTGCTGCACGTGATGCCTCTGTTGGTTGTTTCCCAAGATCTCCAAAACAAATGTGTGCCCTGAGATGGGCCTGGTATGTGTAGGAGATGTAAGAAGCATAGTCTGCTTGCCTGCAGTGTTTACTGCCCTTGACCTTCTGGGGCTGCCAGTCCAGTATTCCAGTGCTTTGTGCTCCACTGAAAGATGGGTCCTGTAATGCACGAGAACTCAGTGTCTCTTAGATGCAAGAAATCCTGTGTGGCACAGAGAACTTCAGAGCTGTGGGATCAGCTCTCTTCATACGCAACCAAATGTTGCAGACAGCATCTGGAAAATGTGTGGTAGATTTCAGAGAATAATGAGGTAATGTCTATATTTGGCTTTTATGGTCAATTAGTAAAATGATACTCTTGGCATGATGCCAGGGGAATTTGGCATAGGAAGTTGGTGGCATAGGATATTGTAGGACCGAGAAAAAACCCATTAACACAAAGCTACTTTCTTTGTCACAGCCTTTGCTTTGCAGAGACAAAGCTGGATGTGTATCACTACCATTGTTATGTTTTAAGCATTACATTTACACTGAGTAATGGAGGGATATTGACAGCACCTGGATCCAAAGCTCAGCAATATTTTTACTAACAAACTCTTAAAAACTATTTATAGAACTCCTTTCAGCAGTTACCAAAAAACAGCAAGCTCTGGGTGGAGCACTTGAAATTCAGAACACCTTAGTGCTCTGCTGCCATCACAGTGTAGCAATTGAATAAATACTTTATCCCTCTTCAAATTGTGCCCGTCAAGCATGAGAGCAATTAGTGTCTTTGCTGATACTACAGTTTTTATACCACAAAGGTTTGGAGGTGACCATGTACAACAGGGTAAAACTCTCACAATAAAAAGGCTTTCAAAGTTGTGTAAATTTAAAAATAAAAGTTTGCTCTTCCTTCAATGTATCTTGACAGCAGTATTATTTATCAGGAAAATTGATTTGGGAAACAACTGATTTATAAAATACTTTATTATGTTCTGCACTGTTGATAACTACTGCTAGGATGAGGTCAGAAATTCCTTGCTGTGTTTAATTCCTGGACTTGCTTTATACAATATTCTCTTGTTGCTAAAATAGAGTAACTGAATCTGTGTCTGTCTTTCAGCACTAATGGCTTCTGTTGAAACAATTCATGCCTGAGATGTGTGGACCCGACCTATGAAAATATGAGAAGATATTGTACAGTATATTTTAAATCTATGAAATTCATAGTTCTGATGCTTTTGGCCACAGAGCATCATTTTATCACTTCCTGGAAAATGTTTATTCCAAGAGAGCTTTAAATGGCCCACATGTACACTCAACAACCTTCAGATTGTTCTCCTGATACCAGCTTGCTGCTATGATTTCTGTGCACATAAAGTAAAGGCTTTTTTTAATGTGCAGCCTACAGTCAGAACTTTATTCGGTATTCTCCAGAATTTTATGTTCCTTTAATTAGGGATCACATAAGGTTAATTTTTTTTGCTTCTTTCACATGCGTAACTCAGTTAATTTCACATATCACCACTAAACCTTTACACTTTTTCCAACACTACAATTTATTGTTTAAACATTTTATTTGTAAAATTTTTATATATATATACATATAGATATATTTAAAATGTGCCATTTTTATTATTGCTTAGTAAAATATGTCCTGTTTCTGCTGTAATTATTTCTTGGTCAGGTTCCAATGTCAGCAGTTACTGCCACACTTCTGTCAACATATACATTAATGTTAGTGGTTACTTTTTCTTAAATAAAATGGAGTGTAGGTATTTTGAGGTACTGGGCTTTTCCTTCGTTGGGTTAGGGTGTGTACAGCAATAAGCAGGTTTTCAATCCAGTACTTAGTTTGTGTACAAATGTAATTATGTTCATTGTGTAGATATTATACAATGAGCACATACGATGTAAGTATAAGAAGCCACTTATTACTATTCAAATACAAATGTTCATATCCCATTTCTTTTTTATCATACTAAATAAATGTCAATGTTCTTAAGGACTTGTATGGTTAGTATTTCTTCCAGTAAACAGATGTCACACTATGTTCCACCTTTTGATGTGGGGAATGCAACAATTCTTATGTCGTTGGCGACATCACCTGTCAACCAGAGTAGCAGTGACAGACTCTTAAGAGATTCCAGTCTTCCTCCTCGGGAAAGAATAAGGCTGCAACACAGAACAAAAAGACAGCCTGAGACTGAGATGCAAGAAACACAGGTTCAGCTCCTGACTCTCCCAGGCTTGTATCATGATGTTGGAATAATCACTTAGTCATTCTGTGCCTCCATTCTCTGCATTTTTACTTCAGAGGTAACAGCCTGCCCTACTGAGGTGTGGTGAGTAGTAATTCAGCACTTGCAGATGCGGAATGCCACGTTCAGTGGGGTTAAGGAGAGAAGTATGATGATTCCTTGAGGCTTTGACATCTGCAAAGCATCTTCCAGAAACTGAAAGAAAACCTGAAGCAATTTGTCAAGTGCCATCATACTGCAGATGTTACTAGATTCACTTTTCCATCTCACACAGCTGTCTGAATTTGCCTGAGACAAAAGCGGTTTAGAAAAGAATGATGAAAAATGAAAAGATTTAAGGGAAAGCTTTTGAATCTAGGATGTAAAGCAAAGAAATCTTTTAAAGGTTCAGGCAACCGCTGTGTTCTTCAGTGCATGTGTGTGCCATAAGTGGTAAGGCAAGTTTCATAAGACGATGACTGCCAGCTCCTGTTGTGCTTTTTTATCATACAAATCACATCCTGTTCAAGTTAATATTGCTGTACTATAAACAGTAGAATTCATTGTGCTTTTCCATAGAGGAGTGCCCAAGACTTGCACATGCTTTGAAATTAACTCTCTGTCATTGCCCCCTAAGTAGGAGTTTGTTCGTTGTACTCTTCTGCCACTCCCAGCTCTGCTGCCAGTTCTTCCTGGGGCTCTTTGCCACAGAGTACATAGTCTGTCTACTTGTCATTTTGCCATCTTCTTTGAAAAATGAAGGAATAGGAAGCAGAATCTAGCAGCAGAGTTTGGAGAGTCATAGTGAAGGAGATGGCTGAAGGAAAGAAGATGAATCATGATGAAGGCAAACAGAGTCCAGCTCAAAGTTTGACCAAATAGCCTTTCTTCTTTATTTTGGAACAGTAGCCCCAGATTAGTGCATTCTTCCATCCAAAACACAGAGCAAAGAGGAGGAATGTGATTTTGTTGTTTCTTTTAATTGCTCAACTATCTGAACTTTAAGTTCAGTGGCATCATGTGGAGCACCTAGGGCAAAGCAAATAGGACACACCCTGTTCTCTCCCTAACCCTTCTAGAGAGAGCACTTCAGCTGTCAGGCTGCAATCTCTTCCTGTTCTTGCTGCCAAGAACAGAATTGCAACCAATAAAGGAAAGAATGACTAAGTGGGTTTTGGACATTTATAGATCTTGTCTGTGTTTAAAGCAGTTGTCAGTTTGGTATATCTGCGAAGTAGGTGCAGTTTATACTGAAGCTGGGGGAGGGTGGGAGAATTGGCAAAGTTTTTGCTGGTACAACTGTTGGCAAAGATGGCAAATGTCAATGATGCAGGAATGTAGTAATGCTCAGACACTAATTTCACTTCCTGTGGGCACTTGCACCAAAGACTTGCAGTCTCATTGGGTGCTCTATTTTTTGTGTCTTATGGAAAAAATGTGTGGCTTTGTGTTATCACAGAGCATCTACTGTCTCTTACCTCATCAGAATAACTCATCCCAGAGGTCATACTCCTGAGATATAGAAATATCAGAATACTGATATTGTCAGCCTTCAAACATTTATTTTAAGTTTGTATCTAGGATATTTTTCTATTTCTGATTGCTTTATTGGCTATTGCACTGACACATGTATATATGGAACGTGCTCTTTTTCAAAAGCAAGAGTCCTTAGGAATAATGCAACACATTCTCTACAGATGTTCATGCTTTTCAGAACCAATTACATCTATTTTTTTCTTTTGTTCACCATTTGCATTGTTCCAAGGCTACTAGAGAATGTGATTCTTTTAAGTCCCTTAATAAAGTGACATTACTCAAAAAGTTATAGTTGGTGTCTTGGCAGTTTTTGTATGTCATGGACTGGCTCAAAGAGAGAGACTTCACCAGGCACTTGAAACCCAGACTTTGTTTCTGATGGGGAGAAAGTAGTCTTCAGTTAATATTTCCTCATAAATATATCTGCCATAACATGAATTCAATAAGGTTCTATCTTCAGGAAATCAGGAAAAAAAAATGATCATTTTGATCTCAGTTTAATTGGACAGTCTGGAAAAGAACTATCACCAACCCTAATGGATCCACTAGCTGTAGTAACCAGGAATGGATATGTGAAAAACTTTAATGGATTATACTGTTAGTAAAATATCTAATAAATTCTCTAGTACTTGGAAAGGCTCTTTAAGTTATATCCTGGTTGAAAAAAGCAGCAGAGTGGAAGATCTTTAATCAGTGGTGGTGATGGGTAACTCTTACCCCAAACTTTGCATTGTATTATAATAAGGTGAGGTTTTCTAATAAGAGAAACCACAAATAGTACTTACTCGGATCAGAACAGAGGGTCATAGTGTCTTTTCTGCACAGTACTTTTTTGCCTCTCTGATTCTGGATTTTGCTATACTTATTAAGTAGTTATAAGGTAGATTAATCTTATTTCAGTTTGCATCCTCAGTTAAAATGTTATTTTCTATCCTTTGAAAGTTGACATATAATGGCCAGTGAACAAATTGCCTATACCTGGCATTAATAATATATTTGAAGCAATTTAACTTTTTTAAGGATGCACATGAAGACAACAAAGCAACATCTGGCCTTCATTTCTCCTAAAGAACATTATATATACTTGCTGTGATATCCTTGGAGCTGTTTAGCTTGTCCATATGGGAACACTGAAGAAGCTGCTACAAAATAAAATGGAATATACTGGTGGCTGAAAGCAAATGTCTGGCCCAAAATGAAGGCTAAAAGCAGCTGCTTTCTGAAGTTGACACGCACAACTTGTTACCCAGCTGTTCCAGATGTGTCAGTATTCAAACGCTAGATATGTGGAATGAAGTTTTTGATTTTTTTTTTTGGTGTTGTTTCTCCTTCTGGTTTATGCCAAAGAAAATGTTTTTAAGGTCTATCTAAATACAATCTAGTTGTTGGTGTGACTCTGCAAGCAACTCTTAAATGGTAGCTGTGCATAGGTAACATCACCACAGTGGTTCCTAATCGTCTGATGTGGCAGGCTTGCTATGGACGTGTTTAAGACCACTTACTTAGGCTGCGTTAGGTTCTGTCTGGAATAAAAGAAAAAGCTGTGAGCTAATGTTGCTGTTTTCCAGTGGGCTGCGGTAGACTACATTGGGACAAAACCAGATGTGATCTCATTAACTTCTTTATTGCTGAAACGAAACCTAAAATAAGGAATTAATTTTTTCGTCAAATTCTATCCAGATCCCTGTTCTACAGAACAGGAATACTTCAAAGAATTTCAGACTAAAAATGGAAACACCCTTTTCCTCTTTTGAAGGTGAAATGAGTGCTGTTAAAAAAAAAGGAGAGTGGGGGGTGGGGAGCAAATCCCATGGGTTTAAATTTATACACCGAAGAAGCAATATTTACTTATAGCCTAGAGTCATGGTCAAAATTGTCGGAAAAATACCTGATCCTTATCTGTTGTCATCTGGTAGATTTCCTGAATCACAGTGAGCAGCTCTGTCCAGGACTTTCTCCTGCAACTTTAAATCCACTCCAGCCCAATGTGTAAAATATTCTGCATTCCTTGTATGGAGAAAAAATGCCATATCCGTACAACAGCTGTCTGTCCCGACATAAGCAGCTGAATCCAAGCCACCAGTTTCTTGCTTGAAGTGGCTAAAACTGCAGGTGCTTAGCATCTTGAAAGATGACATTCAAAGCATATGATGTGAAGCACCCAGCATTTCCAAGTAACTTGCATGTGAATCTCCCTTATTTTCAGCAATAGGTTCTATTTAGAAGAAAAAAAAAAAATGTAGTCTACTGCTCTGTATTGGGCAACTTTCTCCTTCGTAAAATCCCAAGTCAGCAAGAATGTGAAGGCCATTTCAGATGGTTTTGCTTTAGAGATGAATGATTTTAATTTATTTTTTTTTTATATTTGCATGCTCATCCACCAGTCTTGGAAGTGGCTGCTAGTAGCTATCGCTTCATTCTTTTTATGTACTGAAATGGCCAGATCTAGACAGAGGGAGAAAAAAAGACACTGATGGTTGCAGCTATTTTGTGTTTGATTTCGGGCTTCCTGGAGACTGTCTCAGAGCTTACACATGCAAGGGCTGGTACTTCATGGAAGTCAACGTGTGTATGAGTGAGAACTACCTTAGGGTGTCATATTATGGGCTAGGAGATTGCCTGGAAACCTTGATCTAAAGCACACTGAACAACATTTCTGGCTGTTTTCTTAGCCTATGCCAACATACCTATAATATTTTGTAACTACTATTTGTAGCATACTTGGGACTAAATAATAAACATTTTTATTCAGTGCCTGGATAATGTGAGATCCTGATTGCTATTTGCAAGGTACCGGTTACTAATTAAAGAACAAGCCTCTCAGCCCTTTGGGAGATTGTGGTAGGGAAGAGGAATTGGCTAACACTCAAATGAATTGCCACATTGGGAAAACCACCCTAATCTGATTATTTGGATTATAGGGTGATAAATATTCTCAACTCACAGCATTTTATTTTAAAACTTTTTTTTCATGATCTTAAAACTATCCCATTCTCTGTGACCATCTAAATATAACTAGCTAAGCTCCTCTTCATTTCCCTTATCCAGAATTTAGGACAACAGTTTGATCATTTTTGCCTCATTAAAATCTTTTGGGCCCCAAGGAACACAGTTAGGTCCTGTCTGTAAAAGGTTAAGAGTCAAGCCTTGCTTTGAGCCATGCTTGTTTCAGAGAAGTGCTCTGCACAAATTAACATACATCTTTCCCTGCCTGGTTCCAAGCTAGAGCACTTCAGTTATTTTACCTTTGATCAGAATCCCTAATTCCTACAACATTTTCAGGCAGTTAATTGTGAACAGTCTGAGAAATCTACAGTGTCTGTACAGCTGATGACTCTAAACTATTAAAAGGATGGCTGTACACAGGAGTGAATTTCAGTTAAAGCCTAAGCACTCCAGACTTTCTGGGAGGCAGTTCCCAAGCCCTCGGATGCTGTAACTGTATCTGTCTGAACGCCACAAACCAAATTTTTATTCAGCTGATTAGATGGACTATTCCAACAACTGCTGGGGAGCTGTTGACTGTACGGATGCCCAGCAAGTTGGATTTGTGCTTTGAAAAGTGCTGGTAGCAATCAATATTGCTGCAACAGGAGGCTTTCCCTCCCACAGCTCCCTTTTTTCCTGCAGCTGTCAGTAAGCACAGGCTTATTGGCTTGTGCTGTAAAAACAATGTTAACTACCTGTTGGCAACCAGTCTAAACCAGTCTAAGGTTCCTTACCGTATCTGCTCTGGGAAGATAAGTTGTGCTAACAGGAGAAGCAGAAGATGAAGGGCATGTACATTACCAGTCCAAGTTCAAGTACTCACCCGGAAGGACCCCAAAAGAACAAAGTTAGCCTTGCTGCAGCTGCTGCTGCCACTTTCCCACTTGAGCTTTCCTCCTTTTTCCCCTCTGCCTGTGCTTTTGTCCTTGTGGTGTGGTTGCCATTGTATAGTAGTTTTAAGGGATGAAAGCAAATGATTGCTGACGGATGACATGATAGCAGTTTAAATGGGAATGCAGACTGGTTCCAAAACCAAGCAATATAGTAACATGGACAAAGCAAGTGGTGGCAGCACAATAGGCTTGGAATAATCACCATAACCGTAAGTGACTGACAAAAGAAGCTGCGATATACAAATACCAATATGTGTTTAAAAAAACCCCAAACCCTGCTGTTAAAATGTCCAGAACTGCCAAAGACCCTGTCGTCTGGGAGACTGTAACTTTCAAGTTCTCCAGATGCTGTGGACCCATCATCTTAGAAATATTTAGTACCCCATTCTCTTCTGACTTGCTGGGAATATGGGTGCTGAGCACGCGCGGGAAATTGGGAATTACAAACTTGTCTGAACTTTTCACTGCCAGACATTAACATGCAGATGCAGCAGCCCATATGTAAATGATGTTATCTGAGCTGTTTTATGCATGTGCTTCCAGGATAAGAAAGGAGATTATTTAATTGTGTGAACTAATTACCTGTGAAGAAAAAATTACAGCCTTTTTCATGTTAATGCCAGGCTATATTTTTATTAACGTTTTTACTCAGTGATCCCATGTTGTATGTTTATTGTGTGTTTTCAGATATTAAGGACTTGATCCTTTAACCTAAATGAAAGAAGTTCTTTGATGTGACTTTGCATAAACAGGTTTCTTTGCAAGGTTGTAGCCACATCTCGGAACCTTTCTTTACCTGTTAAATGGGTTTGCTTCACCAAAACCATAAAGACAAAGTGATGCATAAGTGCGTACAGCAACAATTAAAGATAAAAAGTGGCTAATCCTATTACACTGGAACTACCGGGGAAATTACTGCAAAATAGAGAAAATATGTTCCTGTCCTGATCTGCAGTTGCATACAACAAGGGTAACAAAGTTGATGTTCATCTAATGGACCTGACCACAGATGGGAACAGCCCTTTTGACTTCAGGTGGACACCTCATATGTTTAAAAGTTAAACATACTCCTAGCTAACATTATGATACAAGGGAAAATTTGTATTAGTCTGATCTCTTGTGGTTCCTCTGTCTCAGATGAAATTCAGCATCTTGCTTATTAATACTATAATTAGATAAGGGAAGAGGGGAGTAGCTCTCAAGTATTTCATGTTTTAATATTTGTACAGCTTTTAAACCAGCAGATATTTTGTCACACTATGTGAAGCACATTATAAACTGGGTTGTTGATGTTTGCATATATCTTTTACTATAGACCATAGGCTGATGGTAATACATAGCATGTAATGGAAACGAATATACACATAATATGCTGAAGTACATTACAACAGTACAGTGCAGGTGCTGGACTGAGAAAAGAAAATCCCTAAATCCAACTGTATTAGCATGAAAAAGACCTCCAAAACACACACCAGTATAACAAAACTCAAAAGACAAGGGGTTCACGGCCTTTGGTCCAGCATTTAATTTATGTGAAAGTCATCAAGGGAGGTGGGGGGGATTTTTATTTTTTTTTTCTGTAAAGTCCCATTTTAAACTGGCTGCTTTGCTGCCTCTTTACATGGAACTTGTGGTTGTGAAGCTGGGAAGTGAATGTGGCTGAGAAACATTTGTGTGAGACCAGGTCCTTGAGGTAGCAGGGAGCAGAGAAACCATGGCCTGAAGTGGTGCCAAAGGATTTTTCTAGGAAGAAACAAGGCAGAAGTAGGTCATTGCTCTCTGCAGAGCTGATGCCTTAATACTTTTCAGTGCCTGAGTTTCACTTCTATAATACATGACTCTTTGTTGTACCTCTCATGCAGTAGCACAACCAAAATCAAATGATTTTCTGAACCTTAATGTCCCCAGTTTTATGTGAAGACATGTAGACATAAATTGTTGTAAGGTGCACCACATTTAAAATTTGATCTTTTTCACCTTGCTCTAAAGTGTTATAATAAAAATGTTTTCTGTGTTTTCCAGGCTTTATAGAGAGCAATCCACTTTTCATCAAGATTAATCAAATACTTAGCATTGCCAAACACAGCTAGAAATTCAACTGTAAAGATGATGGTTCTGATAAATTATCTAGTTAAATGTAATATAAAGCCAAACTGTTACCATTTGTCCTGATAGTAGGTGTCCATAGCAACAACTTGTTAAGAATTACCATGCCACATTTTCCTGCTGTATTAAGTAGTATAGCATGTTGGTTTGAGGCACTGAACTGCCTAGAAAAAGTACTGGAAGGTATTTGTGTCTTGAGTACAGTTTAAATATGTCACTAGGCAAAAATCATTAAGCACATAATAAATGTTCATCTTCACTAGAAAAAAAAAAAGTTTTAAAAGACTGAATAGAATCAAAAGCATTATGTGATTAAAAACTAGGCCCATGTCTATTGAGAACACTCCTTGTATGTGTATAATAATACAAGCTTTCAGTAGAAGGCTTTGCAGACAGACAGCTATACCTCGGAGTAATCCTGGGAAAGAGACTATTATGCACATCCTAACCATGGTTAAACTGCTGCATAGCAAAATGATAAAATGGTTTTCCCACTCCTATGCAGTCAGCTGCTTTGGAGGCTGAGCTGGGAATAGCCTTCAGCAGAGGGGAATTGCTGCTTTGCCTATTAGAAGAGATGAAGCACGTCCATAGGGCACATCACTGGGGCACTGAACTAATTTAGGGTTTAGGTCTTCCAATTCTGCAATGTATTCCAGGTTTCCTGAGAGAGGAGCCCTCTGAACTATTTAAATTCTGAATTACAGAAGGGTCACGGTGCAACTGTCTGATACGTGCAGAGTCCCCATCCTCCATAGCACAACAATACCAGGATTTGGTATGAGTTCCTCAAAACTCCTTAGATGCACAGCTCTTGGGCTGAGTTAGACATTCTGGCCCCACTGAGGTCAACGGGAACTTTGCAATTGTTACCGGAGAGGCCAAAGTTTCAGACAAGGCTTGTAGAGTTCATCTGAGATCACACATCTGATCATTTAATTTGCAACAAAAGTGGCTGCTGGGAGACTGGGTGTAAAGCGATTGGTCTCAGTTTCCATTCCATTGGTGATAATCAGCAGGAGCATAATGTGCGTTTCCAAATGTGAGTTTCTATTTCCTAGTTCTTCAAATAAACAGAAGTGCAACTCGATCAATATGTGCATAGCCAAAAAGACCTTGCCTCTCCTTCCTTACCTATATTATGAGGAGGATCTCAGCCATGCAGTAGCCTTTTTCAATCATTTTGGTAAAATAAAGACTTCACTATGAATGGAATAGTCTCATAGGTCCCCCAAAGTTGGTGCTTGTGGTGATCACAGTGGGCCAGTTGGCATGGATGGCAGGTTGTCAAACTGCAGTGTAAAAGGCAGTGCATTTGCTTGGAATGAAATGGCCAAAGTTGACCAGGTAAGATCCCACCATTGTCAGGTATATGACCCCAAGCAGCTGATCCTGCCACAGAAATCCTCTCAGCCTCTTGCCCCAGAGCTGCCATGCAAACATCAGAGCATACAGACGTGCTGGCCCGTATCATTGAGATAACAGGAGTGGCAGTTGTTAAATCGATGGAGTTGGATTTCAGAATGTACTGGTTTTCTACAGATCACTGCTGCATTCTACATGACATTTTTGTTTGCCAAGGAAGGGGTAAAAGAGTGTACAGGAAGGCTGGGTGCCTCCTCTGTTAAACCAGATAGATGAACTGTGGGGTATAGAAGGGTGAGGAGGGGGTAAGAGAGTTCTGTTTTTGCCATATTGCAACTATATTCCAGCTTCAGAGGGCAAGAGTGGGGAAGTTTGCAGAGTGAAACCAGGGAGATTTGACAAGCAGGCATTCCCCTGGCTCTCTTGTCAGTATGCAGACAGGCAGTGCAGTTCCTTTGGCACAGAATTGCTGCAGTGAGCTGATGAAGTCTTTTCAGTCCCTGGGCTTCCCAGTGCTGTCATGACAACAGCTACTTTCTTGGTCCTGCTGAAACCGCTTTTCACATTTAGTGAATGGCATGCACAGAAAAGTAGGTTGTTCTCCTCAATCTCCTCCCTCCCTCTCTCTCAGAGTTGATTGAGAATAGGGAGGGACACTGTACTTCCATGGATTTGGCTTATTTTCCATGAACATAACAGATCCTTGATGCTGTAGGAAAGCCTTGAAGCGTTATGAATTGGAAACATTATTTTAATAGCTCAGAAGACAAATACACTGTCTATAATAAATACTTGTCAACAGCAGCAAATGACAAGAAAGTCACCCTGATGGTTGTGTAATTGTTAAATGTTTTGGTTACTTTAAGTATGACTTTTGCTGTTCAGTAAATACCATGATAATGGAAAGGCTAGTTTCTGCATGCAAATCTGCACTTTTCTGAGATTTAGGCTGGTGCTCAAGCCTAACAAATAATAAATTCTATTTAAATTCTATTTAAATATTTAAATAAATTCTATTTAAATATGCTATTTTTATATGGAGAGAAGAGGAATTGTCCAGCTGTTATGGTTTGGGGAAATCTGGAGTTTTGACACCTTCTTTGTAGCAGGATCTTGCCCAAGGCTGACCAGACTCTGTGATAAATGCCTGTCATAAGGATAACCTCAAACATGTTGCTCATCACTTTTAATCTCATGGGATTTAGCAAGACCGTACATTTGTCATACATGCTATCATGGGAATCCTGGATGCAGTCATTAGTCTTTCAGGCTGCACCTAATCCTGCCCTGAAGGGACTCCCTCCTTGGTTTCAGTCATGCAGCTCAGCTTCTGTGGCTCCTGACCAGGGCTCCCTTCCCATCTTCAGAAATCATGGTGCAAAGCATGATCAGTGTGAACATGGTTTTCATCCCTACGTGAAGCTCGGGAAAAGACAGGGTATATGGTTGTATCTGGGAACTCAGAAAAGTGTTTACTGGTTTTGCAGATTTGACAATGCCTGTGTCTTTGTGTAACGTGGGAGTGATAACTTTACAGAATCACAAAATAAATAGTTGAGATTGGAAGGCACCTCTCAAGATCATCAACCCCAACCCCTCTGCTCAAAGCAGCATCAGCTAGAACAGGCTGCTCAGGACCACGTCCTACTGTGTTTTGAATATCTTCAGGAATGGTGATGCCACAAGCTCTCGAGGAAACTTCTTCCACTGCTTGGCAGCACTCATTTCGTGAAAAAGTTTTTGGTTTGTGTTTAAATAGAATTTTCTGTATTTCAGTTTGTGGCCATTGCATCTCGCCCTTCACCAGCAGAGTCTGGCTCCACCTTCTTTACATTCCCCCTCAGATATTTATACATTTTGATAAGATCCCCCTAAGCCTTCACTTCTCCAGGCTGAACAGTCCCAGATCTCTCAGCCTCTCCTCATTTGACACACTCCACTCCTTTAATTATCTCCAGGGCCCCTTGCTGAGGCCACCACAGCATGTTCTGGGACACTGAGAACCATAGTTGGAAGTACATGTGTTCACAAAATCCTGATCATAGAAGGACAAGATATCAAGAAAAAAACAAGGAGAAAAACAGGAAGGGAAGAAAAAAAAAAAAAAGCAGACATTATAACTAGAATTCTACAAGGGAATTTTCATTTAAATTTTATGAAATATTTATGTTTTTAAAAATGAAGACTGTTTTAGGAAAACCCTATATCCTAGTTATGAACACAAATTGAAGAAGGGGAGTTTTAAAGTAATCCTAGAAGAATGTGGAAAAGCTGCTGTAAACTTGTACTCCTTCCAAGCTGTGATTTGTATTTAATTAGCATTCAATTCATTATGCATTTCTGTTTGGTTCTAATGGTTATGCACCAGTTTTGCAACATGCAACGTCTTGATTACTTTTATGGTTTTGAAAATAATGTCCATGCCTGTGAAGAAAGACTCTGCTCTTGACTGCACATCTACATTTTTAGGAAAGATCTGCTGGGATTTACCACCTAGCGTGCTTGTGCAGAATTGCCCCCTCCGTTGAGATGACCTCCCCTTGGATTTGTTGTAATGCTCTGTAGTAACTGACCTGCAGAAAATAAATGAACATACTGGTGGCAGCCCTGTACTTGTGGTCGGGCTCCCACCTTCCGTTAAAGCTGGAATCCAGCTCTGTTTTGCATAAGAATGTAGAAAACACGCATTCCCCAAATTAACAGCATGTAAAGACTCTTTAATCTGGAAGCAAATATGTTAATTATCTCTGATTCAAACTAATTTAAATTGCACCCTTTAAGAATGTTGATTCTTCTGAGACTTAAGAATTTTGGCTGCCTTTTCTTGAAAAAGAACGAGCTGTGCCAATGCCAAGTAGAAGATGTACACAATGAGGTATAGGATATTTTGGAAGGAAAAGAAAATGTCTCATAATTGATTTTTTTTTTTTATCATAATATAAAAATATTGACATGATAGAGAAAGGTGCTTTATGTGCTTGTACAGTACTGCGTATGTTACTGTTTCACCTGTTCATATGTTGTATTGCATCAGCTATTTACGTTTGCAAATGCAGCATTTGGAAAACTTTCCAAATAGTTTCAAAGAACAGCAAGGCACATCTGTAGCACATACTTATGTAAGTCCCTGGAACTCACACAAATTTAGAGATGTGGGGTGACAGGACTAATACTCAGCTATAACAGTGCATAAGTATTGCAAGTAGCTTTTGCTTCTGAAGCAAGTTCTGTGTTGCTTCTCCATGATAATATATAATGTAGTAATCTCAGTAATAATATATAATAATTAATAGCTTCTCATAGCTAAATAGTAGCTATTTTAAATTCCGTGCTTAGGTTTTTGCAACAAGCTGTAAACCACACAAATGAACCAACCATATTATGAGGCCTTCTAATGCCTTGAGCAAAAAGCTGTGTGTCTTTCACTCACAAGAAATCGTTGTGCTTTCTTTGTGTTTCCCTTCAATACCATTTGACAGCAAATTTAACATCAGTTAGCATGCATTTTAGAAAAGGGGTTTCATGCACTTGTAAAATATCTGATTCCTTTCAATTAAGTGAGAGCATCTATGGAACAAAAGGCTTCTTCTTACTGTTTGTTGTTTATAGATGGCTTAACACAAACATGCCCTCATCTCCACCAGGCTTGCAAGCTGTCACCATAGTACTAATGCAAATATGATCAATGTTACAGTGTACTTTTGGATGACATCCAGAATGATGGAATGGGGTTTCCACAGAATTGTAGAATGGCTTGAGTTGGAAGGGACCTTAAACACCATCTAGTTCCAACCCCCCTGCCACGGTCAGGGACACCTCCCACTAGGCCAGGTTGCTCAGAGCCCCATCCAGCCTGGTCCTACACACTTCCAGGGATGAGGTGGCCACAACTTTTCTGGGCAACCTGTTCCAGTGTCTCAGCACCCTCACAGTAAAGAACTTCTTCCTAATGTCTAATCTAAATCTGCTCTGTTTTAGTTTAAAACCATTGCTGCCTGACCTATCGCTACATGCCCTTATAAAAACTCCCTCTCCAGTTTCCCATTAGTTAGCTCCCAGGAACTATCTCCTGGTCCTTTGCATCCCCTTAATCATTTCTTATTTATTTTGTTCCTTTTTTTCCCCATCCCCAGAATGGACACAGTTAATTTCACTGATCTGTCTGGAGGTTTTTGAAGTTTTCTGACCTAACAGCAATAAAATGCCATAGTTTTTTTTTTTTCCTTCTCATTACTACAAAAACCAGTTCCTTGGT
This sequence comes from Chloroceryle aenea, assembly GCA_013399075.1. Classification (NCBI taxonomy): domain Eukaryota; kingdom Metazoa; phylum Chordata; class Aves; order Coraciiformes; family Cerylidae; genus Chloroceryle; species Chloroceryle aenea. Next base: position 707,577 of record VWZY01008965.1, read on the forward strand.
CTAGCTCATGGCATGAATTTGAGAGACAGCTGTGCTGGCACAACAGAAGAGACAGTGTGTCACCATGAGAGCTGTATCAAAGCGTGGGCAGAGCAGAGGGGGAAGAAGGACCTGAGCAGTGTCTGGACTTCATATTGCTGCAAAGTGTGCATAGCCAGTGTACAGCCCCAGCAAGGGCACACCACCAAGTGGGGAGAGAAGAGGGACCCCAGCCCAGCATGCATTCCCAGGAGCCTGCCATTCGTTGACCCAACCTAAGCAAAGCTTGAATTTTCTTAGACTCGTGGTTACTATGCAAGCCATATGGGAAAAGATTAAAGGCAGTGTTAAAGAGAAAATAGGGTAGAAGCCGAGTTTAAAGGGAGAATTAACTGGGTGCTGCAGGAGAGGGTGGGGTCAGAATTGCAGTTTCAGTCCAGTCTGAAGAGAAGGGTGAGAACCAGCTGCTGGATGCTGACTTGAAGCAATGGGAGGTTACAGCCTCTTCCTCCAGACCTTGAATTTGGATGGGGAAGGGTGGGGCAGAAAGAAGGGGAGGGTGCAGTTTCCAGAGGCTGCTGAACAGGCAGAATGTTGTGAGCAAGGTGAGTCATGAGGCTCAGGCAGCAGGAATTTCCTGCAGTGCTTAAGACATGCATGCGGAGGCAGGGGCAGGAGGAGGGAGTTCAGTGACCAAATATTTTCTTTTACAGAATTTGCCCTGGTATCCTAACAAGTGCAAGACGAGTTGTCACTTTTCCTGTATCTCGGGCCTGTGGCATATTTTTCCCCTCATTATAGGCCTTTCCTACTGTTTTGAAGTGTTTTGCTTATGTACTGTACATCATACTATTATGATACTGACCAACATAAGGAAAAAAACCAAAAAAGCTGCCTTATGTGTACAAAATCTTCTGATGATCTCACCTAACTGTCCTGCATAAAAAACCCACAGAAGAACAAAATTGTTGTGACTCAAGAAAAGAAGAAACTACTTCTTTGGAGTGTGCTCATTATTGATTCTGCTGTCAATGTGAATGTCCTGCATTCCAGAGTTCCTGAGGTAAGAGAACAAAATCTTAATTTCTTCTCCCTGCTCTGCTGTGTCTGCAGTGTTGTTTGTTCTTGCACTAGTGGAGAATGGTTCTGCTTGGACTCTGTGTCTGTGACCAAGCTTCTCCTAGTACACCTACTGACTGTTTGAAATTATTTGAAATTATTTTTTCCTTTGTTGAGTGTCTTCCAAGTACCACAGATTGGTATCCCTCAAGACTACTATCTCAGCTTTAAAGCGTCGCCTCTGTTGTACCATGAACATACCAAGCTAGACTAAGCATAAGAGAAGCCCTTTGTGCCTAAGTGGATGCTTAAGTTCTATCTTTTTATTTTTTTTTTTTCCCAGAGGATTTCCCAACAGTGTGTCTCCTGCTTTGAGATTTTGTCAGCCCAATCAATACAAGTGATTCAGATGCCTTTGCAAGTTTTAGACTCACCTGTTCTCAGACAGCTCTCTTTCAAAAAGTTTGAAGTGTCAAAAGCCTTGGAGGTAAAGAGGATTTGCCCTTACTAAGCTGGGTATTTTCGTACAGAGAAATCTCGGTAACCAGATGCTGAACCAATCATTGCTGCTTGAACTGGATTGGGACTTTATTATAGTGCTGAAGGACCAAGTCTGGACAGAGAATTTTGTGGTTTTGAAAAACTGAGAGCAGGACACCGAGAGATTATCACAAAGTTTTTCTTTGCTGCCTGCCTGCTGCAATAGTGACCCTTTTGGTACTGATCTCTTGCTCAAACGCTGGTTTCCATTAGGCAGGTTCCTTCCTACTCGTTAGTGTCCTGAGATTTCCTTCCCTGATCCTCTGAATACACAAATTACCTAATGAGCTGGCGTCTCTACCGCGCTACTTAGGGAAGTGGAAAGTGGGAGGTGTGAATCACCCTGCTTGCTTTAGGCGCAGGAGCACAAGGAGCCGTGCGGGCACACATCCTCTCGGGAAACCCAGAGAGCCTTGGAAAAAGCAAAGCACATAGATGGGCTTGTGAACGCTCAGTGGAGTGGCTTTGGACAAGATACATTAGGGGACGTGGAGTTCTTTGAGATAACTTTTCGCCTTTCTTTTCTCGCACTCGTAGGTTGTGAAAGGAGGCTTTTACACAACTCATTTCTACATTTTTGGTTCCACATGACTTGTTGTTACCTCTCTGATTCTGCCGGTCGCTCCAGCAGAGAACTCCGGTAGGGAATCAGTAGGTAGAACAGACATAGCAATTGCTTCGGAAACTGCCGTCTTCTGACTGAATCAAAGGATGTCGTTTGCTTTTAAAAGCCCA